>JALJCO010011927.1:0-308337 GCA_023101725.1 Atherinomorus stipes
CACAATATCTGTTCTGTTGTGCTGTTGTGATTAAGAGTAACCAGTAAAGACAGTTAACTGTACAAGCGAGTCCTGTGTGTTCTGACCGACACCCCATGTTGAACATCAAACCTCCTTAGCAACGCCCCAACAGTCTTACATCAACATCACCCTAGAAGGCCAAATTTCAGAATTTTTCCATATACCTCCATACAAATTGTTGGGGCTCAGCCTGCCCACCATGGGCAGCGTTTTTGCTTTTTCTTTCAGGCAATCCAGGGACAACGCTGCAGTAGCAGGCAGGCCCCATGGTCTCGTTGGCTTCACCTGTGCCACTACTCCTCACCTACAGTTAATCTTCTCATCAACCATGCACTTAGGTAAAAGGACGCTTCCTTCCTACATTCACCGCTGGTTCTTTTGCTGGCCATTCGTGGTAGTGAGAACCAGCCTCAGTATTGTTTTTCCGTGTGAGTTAGTGCCTTGCACTAACTTTATTCCTCTGCCAGGATTCCCTGCCAGCGGCTGCCTGTTCCTGGAGTGCCTGTTATCTCAGAGACCTGCCAGCTACACCCTTGGACCTCCCCAACATTGACAAATTCTTCTTTCTGGGAGTTCTGCATTTGGTTCCGTCTGTTCTGGTTACAAGCCCTAAAACAAATGGCCCTAGTGCTTGGTAAAAATTACAAGAAAGGATCTCAATGAGTTCTATAACATTTTGAAAGTTGATCTGGATCAAATTCCAGATACTATGATACAGAACACACACAAATAAGGGAGTCAAGCTGCTAGCGGAGGTCTGCGCTCTCCAAGTGCTTTTTAAGTTAACTTTCTTTCTCTTTTTCTTTCTCAACAAGCATCCTTGGCTCAAATTTATGGTGTTTGTTGAGCCTTTTTTCCTGTCCTCTCCACCTCAAACTAGTCGAGGCAGATGGCTGCCGTGAGTCTGATCCTACAATACTGTAGGTTTTCTTTCCTGTTAAAAGGAGGTGTCTCTCTGCATCAGTCCATATGCATCACTCCAATGTTGTTTTTCCCTGTTTTATTTCCTGTAGTTTTGTTTTTGTACCTCTTACGCTTGTGTTTTTGCTGTTTTAGCTTCCTGTTTTTAATGTTTTATCTGCCTGTACAGTGTCCTCGGGTGCTTTGATGAAGGCGCCTTCAAATAAAATGTGTTATTATTAAAAGCACTTGCAAAGCATGGCAAGAGCATAAAGGGGATTTTTAAAGGGGGGACAGAACTTTTGGTGAAGAAAACAAAATTAGATACTGTAATCTATCTCTGCCTGATGCATTTGGCTCAAACATACCATGAAGGGGGTTGGTAGGGGAGCATGACCACGGGACAAACTCACGGGGACAAACTCCGCTGGAAAAGTGTGAAGCCCAGAAGTTGAGTTTAATAACTGTAGTTCTCTCTTCATCCGCAAGAGGCTGGCTCCAAAACAGAGCAAATCCCCATAGACTCCCATGTTAAAAAGGCCAACTGCACAGCAGAAATAAACATGGTTACAGCCTGGTTCAAAAAATCATTTTAGGTTTAATAGGTCAAGTTTACCTTCATGTCAACTGTGAGGAGGGTGAATTTTTTTTACAACTCAACCGTTTAGATGTTATTTAATCTTGAAATTACACATAATTAGGGGCGTATCCTTTTGATTAACATCCAGAAGACTGGATGCCGGCCTGCTGGCCAATGGCTAACAGTTAGCTCCTTGTTTGCTCTCGGTAAGTTCTCAGTCTGCAGCAGAGTAGCAAAATGGTGATTTTTATCCAGCTAACAGCAAGTGCAAACATGCCTTACCTTTATCCCGCCGCTTGGGAGGCAAATTTTCGTTATCACCTGTTAGATTAGAGTTAGCTCGGTTTGCATTTAGACCAGAGTATGTTGGTTGTCAATCATTTGACCCAAGGCCGCGCTTTCCTATTTTAGTATTTTCTGGGAGTGACGATACATGTGACACTGCAAGATGGCAACGGTAGGACACGCCCAACTGGCTTCACTTTCCTCTATTCAGACGTAACAGGGTACTACGTACAGTTTCTTTTACAGTCTTTGTGCATGATAGAGGACATTTAAACAGGTAAATGCTTTTCTTGTTAAAAAAAAATACACATAAGATGCCATTGTGGAAAATGTTGTGGGATTTTTGTTAAACAGCGAAACTTCACTGAACAGCAAATTACCTTTCCTCTGTCCTCAACATTACTGTGCTCCCTCTTTTCTTATCTTAAACCTTATCAAACCTTGCATAAACCAAACCCAGTCTTTCTTTCCAATCAGAATTTAACACCTACAAATTAACCAGATACATGGGTATTTAAGAGCTGGCCCTCAAACTGTTGCAAAGCCCAGAAAAACCACAATCCTGTTTTGTTTTGTTGTTTGTTGTTTTGTTGTTTTGTTTTTGTTTTTTTTTCCCCAATATTGGTTCTAATCTTTGCATCTTTGTATCCCATGGACTCCTTTTTCTCTCTCTCCAACCAAAGGAAGTACTACCATGAAGAAGGTCAGTTTCATGAGCTTTTGCAGCAGAGCTTCTAATTTGTGAAGCTCCAGAATATTATGTAGGACATATGAGATATTTTGATGCAACACATACAAGCACTGCCTTCAGGGAAGAAGCAGTGCACTGCTCAGTAGTGTGCACTCAGGTAAAGAAAAAAATACTAGCTGAAAGTACACATAAGTCTTTTACAGTCATGTGAAAAATACCAACCAAGAAAATGCCAGCTTGTTTCAGTTCTAGGTTTTAGGAATCAAGAAATTATAAATAAAAGTTTGGTGGTCCTAACCGTCTCAAAATTGGGTAAAAACAAGCTCAGGTGTTTAAAAAAAGAAATGTCAAGCTGTGCTCTTTAAATAATAACATTTTATTAAGACTAACTAAACAAAAATACCAAAGTAAAGTGCAAAAAGGTGATGTGATTACCCACCCCCCGCTTCCACAAGAACAGTGAGATGCTTGAAATCAAAAGGAACCTGAATAATCACCATCCACAAGAGAGACCTCTGTAAAAGCAAAAATTTTGGCAATTTGCTGTTGTGGACCATTCAGGTCTGTATTAACACAATGCCAAGGAAGAAAGAAATCAGAAGTGAGTAATAACTGTTGCCACCCATCAATCTGAAAAGGGTCAAAAGGCCATCTCTCAACAATTTGGAGTCGATCATTAAATTGAAAAGGATGTTTTGCAAGTGAAAAATGTGCAATACATTTGCCAATTTTCCCAGCAGTGGATTACATTTACTTGAAAGAGCCTCTTTTGGAAGGAAGACAGGAAGACTATATTTAAGACACCATATGATGCTATGGTTACAGACTAACCAGACTGTTACTGCAACTGACACTCAAACACATGCCCCTTCATCCTGATGTGCACTGCCGCCAATTCAGACAGTTTTACTGTGTTATGCAATTTTTGAAGTAAAAAAGGAAAAACTTAGCATGAATTTTGGACATGTTATTGGGTTTGAAGAAAACACTGTGTAGTGCCATCAGCTATATTAAACGTCGCTGGAATAAGCATAGTGTAAGATAAAGCTGGCACTAAGCAGGACACCTCTAACCTGACTCCGCCAGATGGCTGAGTCTGGCGGAGTCAGACTGTACAGTGCATGTACCCCATAAGAGCTTGTGCAGGAAAGAAAATAATAGTACAGTATTTAACATTTAAACTTGCGCAATGCACCTTTAATAGGGAACTGTGTCCAAATTTTTTGACTGATACTGTACTGTATATTAAAATGTGTAAAATTGACAAGAATGAATGCTGTAATCTATCATAAGTGTTTTATGAAAATTTCACCACAAAAACCTTTAAGAAGAAAAAAAAATGTCTGTTAGTAGAGTTAACACATTCTCTGATACAGGTTGTTCATTTATGCTCAGCAAATCAAAGAGAAATATTATGATTTTGGTATAGAAAAATAGTGTTCAAGGTTTGGAAGGTTTGCATTTTGAAATGGAATGTTAAAAAAAAGGTCTCTTGGATTAATGAAAATAATTATTTTTATGACAACTTTTAGCAACATTATATTTGTCTAAACAAAATGAGCTCGAAGTGATAAGCCGATGAGGAATCTGAAATCATATGGTGTCATGAAAGGCTAATCCACTTCCATTTAAATCTTATTCCATCTTTGCCTTACTTAATAAGATTAGGTGGGTAATTAAGCCTCATGTATTGGAATGTTAAAAGGCGAGATAGTTAGTGCTGGCAGCGAGAGAAGCCAAGTGAGGCTCCCAAAGCTTTCTGACAACCTGTTGTAACCAAGTGCAATGCAGAGAAGTCTCCTGTGATCTCCAAAATTATTCATCCTGTCCACGCACGGCACAGCGGCTGATAAAAAGAACTCATTATAAGAGAGAAAGACAAGGAGGAAGTGAAGGAGAAAGTTAGAGGCAGAAAAGGGAAAGGAAAGGCTCTGCAGCCCATTTAACTGACACAATTTAAATTTAGGAATTGTTCTGGATGAAAAAGACAGAGAAAAGGCTCACTGTGCGAGTTCAGCCTGAATTCAAGTTACGGGAAGGCATGGGACCACATTGATAAACAATTTGTCATTTTAGAGACAAATGTGTAAAAGAAGATAAGAAAGAGTGAATGAAGAGCAGAATAAAAAACTTTGACCTCTACTTTCCTCTGTGTGAGTGATTGTACGTGCATGTGTGGTTAAGGGTGAGCGAAAAGGAAAAAGTTTGTCTAATACTGGAAGTGTTATTAAAACAATCCCAGTGGTTCTTGTTTTGTGTTTATTTTATTTTATTTTTTTACAACCACTTTTTTTCATTAACTTCTATAAATATTTACCTCTTTTTTTTTTTTTGCAGATTTATTATTTTTGCAGATTTATTGTTTTTCATGGCATTCTATTATTCCACAGTTAGAGACCAAGACAACAATCAGCCACTAGCATTGGAAAATGATGGTCTCTTTTGTATTTCCAGTTTGTAGTAACAGCCTTGTCTAACTGTCAACAGTTGTTGTTTTCAACCCATTCAACATGTTAAATCAGCATCAGGTCTGTTAGGGAGAAAGATAATTTTTATGGACTGTTTAGAAAAATGGGGGAGTATTGCCCAAAATATAGAGCAGTGCAGTGCTGGATTCCCAGAGACACTTTGTGAATACAAAGATAGACATATGTTTCATAAACTTAGAGTAGGGATGCACTAATACTAATAGTTGTATCAGGTAAGGGTTATGTGTATGTAGAGCTTGGCAACTTCTGAGAGGGACAATCCTGGACACGTACAAATCTGATTCAAAATCATTTCTCACGAGCAGTGAGGGCAACGTATTTAGTTCTCATTGTTAATTCCATAAAAAATCACCACAGCAAACCACTATTTAAGGGTGTAAAATATTCTGTATAAATGAAAGTTTTCAGCCATTGCGCAGCTTAATGAGAACTAAAGCTGCATTAATTGTGTCTTTTTATTCCCCCTTTTGCCAACGTTACGTTTTAGCTTGGATTTTAGCACCTGGATAGGACCACAGGATCACCTGGCAGCGCAAACTCTGAAGCCGTTGGCATTGTGCCAAAGTGCGCAACTCTTGCGTAATAGAGACCATGTCGGAGCTGCAGACACTTTCATTTGTTCAGCAACTCGGGGCATGTCATAGAGTGGGTGTGTCGTAGTGTGACGTTACTCGACGACACGCCCGCCAGGCCAATGACAGCACGGTAAAATCTAGCCCTACCCCTGACCCTTCCCCTAAACCTAACCAGACCCACCCACAATGCGACACGCCCACTATAGGACACGCCCACTATATGACACGCCCACTGGGTTGCAAGCCGCAGATAGATACACTTGCTTCTAAGGCTTTGCACAGATACTTGTATCAGAAAAAATGGCTGAAAGTAGGAAGAGTCCAAAAACCAGAGTGGAATAAAATCTTTAAACATTTTACTAATTGACTTCCACTGGCATCCAACAAATATTATAGCCACTAGCATGTAATGTTGTGTTAAAGACCTATTTGTGCAAAACCACTGGCTCATTGATGTTATCAGATTGAGCCAATCTACGGCGCAGTCTGATACAGTGATGTCTGCAGCACTGAAGCACTTCTATTCCCTCCCCCAAGTCCTGTGTGAAAAATCTCGGAGTTTTAATTGACAGTGGCCTCAAGTTTAAAAATCAGATCAGCGCCATCGTCAGCTTTTTTCAACTATGTCTTCTAAGGTGAAACCTTTTCTCAACCGTGGCGACCTGGAGAAGGCTGTTCACGCTTTCACCAGTGCCAGGCTGGACTACTGTAACGCCCATTTTGTTGGCCTGAGCCAGGCTTCCATCGCCCGCCTGCAGCTCATCCAGAACGCCGCTGCTCGATTACTGGTGGGCGCGTCCAGACGGGAACATATAACCCCCGTCTTATCTTCCCTGCACTGGCTGCCTGTCCGCTTCCGAACTGATTGTTTTCAAAGCCCTTATCTGGCTGACCTCCTAGTCCGCCTGGACCCCAGCAGGGCCCTTCGTTCAGTTGGCCAACTTCTTTAAGAAGTCCCAAGGACAAAGCTAAAAACAGTGGGGCGACCGCTCGTTCTCAGCTGCTGGCTCGAGATTATGGAACTCGCTGCCCCCTGACATTCATCTCACGACTGAATTGGGCTCTTTTAAATCTAAGTTTAAGACCTACTTTTCTTCGTCTAGCCTTTAATTCTAACTAGTTTATTTCTATAAAATTGTTATTCTCTTTTATGTACACCCTGCGCTCCCCCGAGTAGCCTGTTCTGATTCTCTGTTCTTTGTTGTTTTCATAGCTCTTAACTACTTTGCTCTTAATTTTCTAGTATTTAACTTTGCATTTTTATGATGTTTTACTTCGTTGTCTCTTTTTCTGTTACCCCTGCTGTAAAGCACTTTTTGTGTCCATTGGGTACTGTAAAGGGCTATATAAAAAAACTTGATTTGATTTGGTTTGATGTCAGCTGAGGACCACTGGCTCACTGCTCACTTTTATATCTGGTGCGACCACAAGGGGTTCATGTTTTTCTTTGTAAATGAAATATCTCAAAACCTACTAAATCCCTGAAAGGCCAATGAAGAACAAATTTCCTGTGTTCCAATTTCTATGTCTGACCTTTTAGGTTGTTTGTTTTCTCTTCCGACTTTCCCAACTCTACTGACATTTCAGCCACGAGCAGGTGAGGTGAACCACTGCCTTTCACTGACATCTGATAGACTAAAGTGGACAGTTCATGGTCTACATGCAACCAGCAGAGCTCCGAATAAAATCTAAATCATTCAAGTAATACATTTCTCAGTGCACTATGAACTCAAGGTAGTTATTGTGTGCCAGCAAGCCATGTATTGTCAGTCTTTTTTTTCTTTTTTTGATGACTACAAATATATTGTAGTGACATGTGTTGTAGATGGTGCATGCTTAGGCTGTAAACTCATTCACGCTGGTCTAGGGCTGGGACGATTCGTCGACGTAACCGATTACGTCGACGCAAAAAATACGTCGACGCAAAATATGCGTACCGATGCGTCGTCAGACCAAAACAAAGATGGCGGCGCCATGCGACTTCAGACGAAAACAAAGATGGCGGCGCGATCTCTGCGAGTGGCTCTTCCAAGTTTCCAAAGTGTAAGGCAGTGAAGGCCCACACTCGTTTATCGAAGGTATAACTATATATTAGGGATGGCGAATCCGAAGCCTAATGAGACATGAGACAACTTCCTTGAGATCGACGACATGTCTTCAGACACAACAGGCCTGTTTGAGACGGTCAGCATGAAGCACGAGCTCCATCTGCTGGCCGTGGGTGTGAACTACAGCTAATGCCGGGAGCTGTCTCGTCTCTGACTGAATATAATTAAAGTCACGTTTCAACCTCATATTAGTGTTTCATCTGTTGGTAATAGTATTGTGTCGTCACTTCTGGGATAAATAAAGAATTTTTAATTTCATTTCCAAGTGATTGGCACCCGTATTTAGCATTAACAGAGTAAAGATGAAGATGCACTTTTTCTGGAAGCTAGACCCATGTTCAATATATATATATATATATATATATATATATATATATATATATATATAATATATATAATAATATATAATGTTCAACTCTGAATGTTTACTTATCTTCATTATCTTTTGTTGGAAAATAATAGCCTATCTGTCTGCTTAAAACCTCCAAGTTTACATGATCATATTATTTCAATAATGACTTTTTTTAATGATTATTTTCATGTAAATGAAAGAATTAAAAGCCTGTTTTTCAGTCCGCTGTGTTTTCAACATAAATTTTACATTCTGTTGGTTCATGAAAAAGTCCATGACAGGCTGCTGCTCCCACTGCCTTTTTATTCATGCTCTTTTTTTACATTTTAGATATCTATATCAGCAAATATAAATTGCTGTATGTCCATTTATGAGGAGATAATCGATAATCGAATCGAATCGAGTCGAATCGAGCTAAAAAAGTGAATCGTTAGATTAATCGATGCATCGAAAAAATAATCGATAGATTAATCGTTTAAAAAATAATCGTTTAACACAGCCCTACGCTGGTCCAAAGACTGGCACTGTAAGTCGGTAATTTAGTAATCACTCGGCTTTCACTTAAATTGACCCATACTTTTATATTAATGTATGCCTTTGTTTTATTTAGTCATTTTTTATTCAAAGGTACGGTAAGGGATCCTGGAAAAATGGTTCAAGGAAGCTACATTTTGAAAAATGTAGCTTTAATTGTGTGTTTTTGAAAAAACACACAATTAAACACCCGCCCAAAGCCACACTTCCAGCATGCAGGAACATGCATCCTGATGGCTCACGAGAAGGTCGCCGACGACAACTGAAAACAGCTGAGTGGATAGCTTGTTAACTAGCTAGCCCACAGCTGATGAACTGCATTTCTAAAAGTATTAATTCACTTACCTTCAACTCGGTGGATTTGCAGAAGAAACAGCTGCAAAGATAACCTCAGCAGCGAACAGTTTCTTTACAGCCATGTTTGTTTACACTGTGAGATGTGTAGCCTACAGAGCAGTGAGTTTGATAGACATATCATCATTCAATCGTTTAAAACGGACCGTTCACCGTAAAAAAAAAAAAAAAAAAAAAGAAATCTGTATATTCTATGCTAAACTACTGGCAGCTGTGGTTGCCAGAATTTTACCGTTAAAAATATGGTGAGCATGTATAAGTCACTACAGAATGGTTCTATAGAACTGTGAATTGCAAGATTAAATACAGTGGTTTACAGTAAATTTACTAGTAAATTACTATTAAAAGAATGATATATCATAAACCAATTTTTGCGAATGCTCTGTAAAAATAACAGTAGAATGTAAACTATTTTGCATTAAACTACCATACTAAATATGGTGACCATGTATAAGTAATTACAGTATGTTTTTATAGAAACTGTAAATTTCATGGTTGAAAACTGTTTTATTTAGGGTAAATTACTATATAAAATAATAAGTCAGGTTTCATAATAATGGATTAGATTTATATTGCTTTTTGCTTGCAGGGCAGTCATTCACTCCTCATTCATACGTGGTGATGGTAAGTTACGTGTATAGCCACAGCTGCCCTGGAGCAGACCAACAGAAACATGAAGGCAGCCTGTCACCGCTAGTCTACCATCGTTTACTGGCCTCTTACACAAAAGATATTAAGTTACACAAGCAGCAACACTTACCAACTGCACATCCTCACGGAATAAATATAATCCACTGGTCCCTGGTCCATTAATCCACTGTTACAGCACTAAAAACTGCTGAAAACTGCCGAAACAGCACAGCATGGCAGGTTTTTTTTCCCCCTCGTAGTCGATGTCACATCATCATCCTCCTCTCTGACAAAGCTGGTCATTAATCGGCATTAATCCATGGCAGGTAATCAGCTGATTTCAGGTGGTGCTAATGAGGCTAGCTTAGCGGCTAGCAGCCTCTGTAGTTCACATCATCCGCGTCCGAAATACAAAATCGCATACTGTGGACAGGGCGCTCTTGTGGCCGATTCTGGTGAGAAGAGAGAGCCCGCACTCAAAAACGAAGCCACTGTCACTCTGCAGTTTCTGGCACATTTTAACTGAAGTCCTGTTCCAATACACGTTTTAACTTGAAAAAGTGGAATTTCCGGGTGATGACTCCATGAAGACAGTTTTTATCTAATACTTTAAGAGCTTGTTTTTACAGGTTTTGTAGCAGCTGTAATGCAGCACTGGAGTATTGCTTAAAAGAGATCAAGTTGTGATGCAATAAGTAGAATGTGAAAATATCAGTGTATGCATATAAAGTTTAGAAGCACCTGTGCTCATCTGATGGTGAATATACTAAACTGGGATGAAATAAATTTTACAGTCTTAATCAGGTTTGATATGTGCTTTTTAAAAGATAGATTGGACAACTTACAACAACTTTTAGATGGATGAAGCTTAGCTGAAATAGTTCAACTACTGAAGCGTCAGCAGACCTGCAACAGGAGGTGGAGGATGTAGACTACATAACAGTTTAAAACAAAGCTACCAGAAAGCAATACCTTCCATAGCCACCAAATTTCAGAGATGCAACTTAACTGTGTCCACAAGTATAAGGAGCCAAGTGTTCAAACATCTGCTCAGAGTAAACAAGACAGAAACACAACTGAATAATGTTTGTACTGAAGTGAGAAGATGGATGAAGCATCACTAATGGACTCAAAACACCACAGGTGTTCACAGAGTAGAGGGAGATGCTGGTGTGGGCTGATATTGGTGAACTCAAGGGATAAGGATTTTTTTTTTCTCTTCCTTTCTTTTGGAGGAAACTAAATAAATACAAAAGGGGGTGTCTTGTATGTAAAAAAAAAAAAAACAGAAAAAGGAGGAGGAGGTTTTAACTCTCTGTTCTTTCGATTGCCATGGGATTGTGAGATCAGCAGCAGATGAGGTGGAAAAGCTTGGAGCACCAGTGAGGATGCCACAAGAATATCCAAAACACAATTCTACGTGTTTGAGACAAGGCTGAAAAACGCTCTACAGACTCCGATGTTCTCCACGCAAAGGTCAGAGTATGCAGGAAGAGTGATGTTTAACCCTTAGCTGAGAGTTTTGTCCATCTTGTCTCTCTCTCGAGTTCTCCTGTGTCCCCCGCATGTTATGCCATCAGCTCAGTTGTTGCTAAACAAACTATTCAGTTCAGTTCAAATACTGCCAATTATCTGGGGGATAATTTCAACAAACAGTGGAGCTGGTATAAGATTTTTATCCAGGTTAACACTCCATTACATACATCCATCTATCCCACTGTTAACCTGGCCAGTAAGGTCAGAAAATCTTTCTGCGGGGCGGTGGGGGCATTCTCAAACATACAGCTAGAAGAGACAATACATCACTTTAAAATGTGTTTGGGAGGCTGCGGTCACTGAAAGTCAGTTCTAGCTACTGAGAAAACATATTTTGGATTACATGCCTGATAACTCCATGTAATAGTCGTGACATTCTGTATCTGAAAGCCCTTTCTTTGAGCAAATACCAGTAAAACTAAATGTCACTCATCAGCTTCGGGCACACTTTAATGCCTCCATCTCTATTAGGGTGACCAGGCAGCTGGTAATAAATCCTATGTGGGACCGGCGGAACGCCTATGAGGGACAATGTGGGACACCCACATTAAAATTAAATATAATATTTCATTAATTTATTTCATAATTATAGTCTACACACCCACATATTCATTCATTCAAAATTTTATAGCCTGTGTTCATTAGCTTACTGTGAAATTATGGAATCTGGCCCATTGACTACTAGTGAAGCCCTGTACACAGCACTGGTTTCATGACAATCTTAAGTTTGCCAAGTTAAGGATGATGAGCACTAGCCACAGCCGAAATTAAAGGGGGGGGGGGCATGTCCTCTGCACTTTTTCAAAAGGCCGTTTTGGTCCCCTGTACTTTTTACTGTCCAAAACCATTTATTCCAAGCCGTCTTTAAACGCACCATGAGCGCTCACATGCTAGCGGCGGTAGGTGTGGTTCACAAATGAGAGAGAGCAAACCTGCTGAACGGTGTGTCTCAGTAAAGTTCAGCAAACCAGTCAGAGCCAGCACAACTTCACAAAGTTTTTTCCTCAAACAAACCGTGTAAGTAGAGGCTGTTCCATGCAGATAATGTTAGCTAAATAATGACAGCCCAATACATCATGTTAAGCTAATTAACAAGAATACTGTTGTGATTACATCCCTTGCTATTTAGTTCATGCTAGGAATAAAGCCAATCCTTCTTCATTTCTATGGAGGACTTTCTGCTCATTATTGCTTTCCTTATATTTAAAAGAAATCTTTATTTTCACATTAAATGGAGCTGGTCAGACCCTGACATGCTGCTGATAAATGTAATGTAAGGGGAAAATATAATATACAAACAGGATTTTATACATCCAAACTTATAATAGTGAAACTACATATTTATCCCTCTATATATCAAAGTTTATGATTGTTGCACCCCAAATTGTCCAACTGTTCATGTCATGCCTGAATATATTATTGTCAGGTGAAGGATAGGATGCAGGAGGAGATGCTGGAGGAAGGAAAGTAGGAGAAGCTGAAGGATGTGGAGGAGAAAAGGCTGGAGGCTCACAGGTGATGCTGACAGAATAAACGTTTTAGTCATGAGATGAAGCATTTGTGACTAATGTTAGGTGATAATCTGTATCAGAGCTTTCAAAGTTCAGACACCTGCATCTACATACAGTCCTCAAAATTCTTCAATTAAAGAAAAGGCTAAATAACATGAAACTAATAATGAATACAAATTTACAAAATTATAAATTAGTGAAAGAAAATATTGCTTTTGAAATATGGTTGGAAAGAATAATTTAAAAAAAAAAAAAACCAAAACAAGCAAGCAAAACTGATCCAGACACATTAGAGCACCTTTCCAATGAACAGTGGACCAAATTACCTGTCAACAGCTGTAGAAGTCTTTTTGAACATTAGAGAAAACACATGATTGCAGTGATTGCCCCAAAGTGTTGCTCAACAAGATTTTAGCTACAGAGCCCCATCATGCTTGTTTACTTGTTTCTTTTCTGTGTGTTAGTTTTTAATAATCCTTTCAAACCACAAATCAAAATCAATGTCATGATTTTCATAATTTTTTAAAAAATGTATTATTACTTTTGTTAATTTCTACTTATTTCACTGACAGATTTTTTTTTTCCTTCTTCTGGAGGGTGTGAATTTTGAGGACAACTGTATTTTCCCAGATGAAAGAAGCAAACTGCCCAGGTACAATTTCTATGGAGGCTGGTGAACTACAGATCTGGACATGAAAAAGTTCCACCTTTTTCTGACAGAAGTAGTGCAGTAATAGTGCACTGTTACTGCACTATCACTGGCTGAACGATTTGTCCCGCGAATACGTCATCACGCACGGTGTCCAAACTTGGCGTGTGGAAACATTCTTGTTCTGGGCATTTATTTATGCTCTGAAATAGTTTCCCCTGGGCACAAAGGGGGTAAGTGGCTGAAAGGGGAACTTTTTCATGCCCGCATCTGTAAAAAGTCTGTTAACGTGCCAATGTATTATTTTATTAGTAAGAAATAGTAGTGAGTGAATAGCAGTGAGCTCATGAGCTGGTAAG
The DNA here is from genome assembly GCA_023101725.1 of Atherinomorus stipes. NCBI lineage: Eukaryota > Metazoa > Chordata > Actinopteri > Atheriniformes > Atherinidae > Atherinomorus > Atherinomorus stipes. Next base: position 13,575 of record JALJCO010011927.1, read on the forward strand.
AAACTTACAGTAGCGAGGTACATGAACTTGTTTATTTGGCAATATTTTTTTAATTATTGTAATTACTTAAGTTAGAAGTTGCTCATAGATATTCCACCTTTTGTTATGTTTATCTTAACTGGATCAGCCGCTGCAAGGTTTATTAGTAATGCTTGTGTCCCCCTACCTTTGAAATCAAAATTTTGTCCTTGGCATTAGCAAACGTCACATACAAAAGGTTTAACATTAGATACACACCTTTCATGTTGTCTCCTGTGCTGGCTTATCAATCAATGGGTTCTTCATAATTTTCAGGCAAGCTTTGACAAAGCTAGCAAAGAGTAACTGTGATCCATTCCTCGTTATTTAATGCTATATTGAGGATTTGCACAATTCTATGTGTACCAGAAACGCAGCTTTTGTTAGGCTACAAAACAAAATCTGGTACGAGTAATGTACATCGTAAGTATGATGACAGCTGTCAGTCAGCAGAGGTGAAGGCAGAGCAGGGCATGAGCAGGGAGGAGTGTGCAAGTGTTACATGGGGGTCCAGGCAAACTCAGCAGGAAATCTCAACATAACACCAGCTTGCAGCAGTCACATGTAGCTTCATTGACTGGGGCAAGGAATGGAGAGTGTGGAACAGCTATCATGCAGGACACAGTCTCAATTTATGTGATGCGTGAAATGAGACAATCATGTTGAACTAAAACGCACTATGTGGGACATCTGGTCACCTCAATCTCTACTGTACTTGTAACCATGTGCTGCAGTGCAAGCACATTTCATGGCAAAAGCTGGAATTTCATAGAAAACATCTGAAATAAGTTGTGAGTTAACATTTTGGGCCTCAATGATTTATTAAAAATTTTGCTCAGACTATCATTGTGCCAAGACGGGTAACGTTTCACTCCAAAGACGTTTTCTCTTGGAAATTTGTTGCAGTTATGAGACAGACGTGAAAACGGAACTTCATCCGTGACTTTTTAAAAAATAATTCCCTACCAGCAAAACTACCTAGGCCTTGTCAACTGTTTTATAAACTCTCCTTTGTTTTGGTTTTTCTCCCCCATGCTGACCGCAGAGTAGCTCCAGGGTTTGTTGTTTTATGACATCTCAGATTAGACTGAGCTCTTTTGATTTCAGCTGTGAGAGTCAAACATTTGTGGCCTCTTCCACTCCAAATGTCTGGCTGTCAAAGACAACGGGGGATGGCAAACAGGATTACTTTTGAGCAGATTTGTTTCCTAGCACAGGCTCCATCTGTCAGACTATTAAAGGGTTAAATGCACAACGAAGCCAGGAAAAAACAATCAGATGACCGTCTCTGTATTTCATGAGGACAGGGTGAGGGTGAGAGAAAGTGCTCAAAGCTCTAAAACAATGGCATTAGATTAACAGAGAGGAGGTACAGTAATCATTACTGGATCATCTCTGTTGTTACTGCCCCATCTCCCATTTCTATAAGCAATGGAAACATATTACAATTGCTCTGCGTTTATTCCGCAATCTCATTATTCCGTTTCTGCCCCATTTGACACACCATTCCTCGTAGGCCTAAGCAGTCCCACAAAAGTTATATCAAACCATGCGTCTCATCAGGGAAAAGTGTGCTATCTATTTTAGTGTACAAAAGTCTTACAAGTTTACAGAATTTGCTAAAAACTATGGATTTTTGTTCCATGAATGAATAGTATTTGGCTGAAATGAGCTGAAACTCAGCAAAAAACCCAGGTCACTTTAGAGCACTATAGCTCAGCGTTAATGACATATTAAATCATAATTCAAAGTTTAAATGGGTCATGAAAGATAAAACTTTCACTGTCTGAAAGGAGATTTTTATATCTTTTACTGTTTTGACACAATCGCAAGTTACGTTTTATTAAAAATCAGAAAAATCACCAAAATTTGTTGCCACTCTAGCTACACTCTAACTTTTAAAAATTTTCTGGTTTTAAACAAAATGCTCTGTCTGTTTGTCTGCATCTCTGTCACAGTATGTCTCTCTCTCTCACTGTTTGTCTCTCTGTCTATCTACACTGCCTGGCCAAAAAAAAAGGTCTGTACACTGTAATATTTCGTTGGACCGCCTTTAAACATGGAACACATTCGCAGTGGCATTGTTTCTATAAGCTTCTGCAATGTCACAAGATTTATTTTCATTCAGTGTTGCATTAATTTTTCACCAAGATCTTGCATTGATGATGGTCAACTCATAATTTGAGCCTGAGGAATTCTGGCATTGTCATCTTGGAATATGCCTGTGCTATCAGGGAACAAAAATCCATTGATGGAAAAATCTGGTCATTCATTATATTCAGGTAGTCAGTTGACCTCATTCTTTGAGCACATACTGTTGCTGAACCTTGACCTGACCAACTGCAGCAACCCCAGATCATAACACCGCCCCCACAGGCTTGTACAGTAGGCACTAGACATGCATCACTTCATCTGCCTTTCCGGACATATTTCTTCCTCGAAGACGATGGGTCCCCACTATCCTTCCAGTTTTTAACAATGTGTTGGACAGTTCTTAACCCAATTTTAGTAGTTTCTGCAATCTCCTTAGATGATTTCTCTGCATGCCAATGATTCGACCTTTCTCAAACAGACGAACATCTTTTCCACAACCACGGGTTGTCTTACGTGGTTGTTTAGGTAATGAGAAGCAACTTATTGCACCAGTTGGGGTTTAATAACTTGTTGCCATGATAATAACCCATACAGTTATTATCCAATAGGAGGCTCATATCTACAGTATTTGCTTAGTTAAATCCAGGAGGCAACATTTTTGGGGGGCCAGGCAGTGTATCTATTTCACATTTTTTACTGATTGATATTGAATATCAAGTATTCATTATATATACTGTATACAGCCATCTGTGACAGCACACCTTGTCTCTTATGGTCCCTCTCTCTCACACACACTCCATACAGTATATTATCCTGAAGGTGTATCTTCATGTCGGTCTGCTGGCCCTTCCTCACACTCATTAGCACAGGTGCTCCATTTTTGTAACATGGCAACCGCTCTTTCGGGCATGGGCAGTAGCTGCATTGATAGCCATTGAAATTTCTTCAGAAGTTTTCTGGTTCATGAATAAAATCTGTTAATCATATGCGGTTTACTGGTCCATCTTCAATCCTCATGAAATTTGGGTAGTGACTGAAAGAATGAGATCACAGATCCAAGAGGTGAAAATGAATTTCCTTTTATCTTGCTGGGCTTAGAGAATGGGTAAGGAGCTCAAGCATCCAAGGGGAACTCAGCTCCATTAGAAGAGGTGTCTCAGGCATCTGATTAGGATGCCTCCTGGCCACCTCCCTCTGGAGGCTTTACAGGGAGGTCCAACTGGGAGGAGAACCCGGGGCAGATCCAAACAAGCTGGAGGGATTAGATACAGTATCTCTTCTGGCCTGGAAATATTTCAGGGTTCTCCCATGAGGAGCTGGGAAGTTGTGCTGGGGGAAGGGATGTCTTGGTTTTCCTCACAGACTTTTTCTGTTATGGCCTGGCCTTGAGCCTTTTCTTTTCACTTGTAAATAAGTTTTATTTTTGCTGAACAGGCCTATCAGAACCAATTGTGGAGGCTTTGACGTACACATTACACCTGAGCATAATACACTCAGGTCTGTGTCCTTTCTGGAATTGATCATAGGCATTTTCCGTGCACACTGCCTTGCCACATATAGGCTTTAGTAGTTACACCCTGTATATTTTGCTGTAAACATATCCTGTCAGTGCCTTGTTGAAAATAACAGTGACATAAGCAGGAGAATTAACAAAAAGCAACATCTGATAATAGTGCCATGAACTCCAAGGACAAACACCATATCCAGAAATTAGGGCTGGGCAATATATCGATATGAAAAATATATCGATATATTTTCAAATGAGATATGGAATTGGACCATATCGCCCATATCGAGATATAGAGTTTAATGTGTGTTTGTTTTGTCTTTGTATATAAATGCTGACCTTACTAGGGTTTGTTACATTTAATTCTGTGTAATGTTCCTTACTTGCATCTGCGAGTATAATTACATACAGTATTTTACAGTATTTCTGTTTACATTTTATCATTCTTTGAACAGCTGAGCATTATTTCATCCGGACTGTTTAAACTACTTGTAATGTCATATTTGGCTCTGACTGTAACAAAATATTTGCTCTCACTTTGTGATAAAAATATCGAGATATATATCGTGTATCGATATTCAGCCTAAATATATTGAAATATGACTTTTGGTCCATATCGCCCAGCCCTACCAGAAATGTTTAAACAATCATTAGAAAATTGATTATTAGATCTTTTGTCTTTTTTTTTTTTTTTGTAACTTAAACATTAGTTAACCAAAACAAGTCCGTTTTTCTTTTTTAAATTCCCACAATGATGCTCTATACATGCATTAAAACAGAAAAAAAAAATTGTCTAATTCATGCTAAACAAGATCTGGTATTGTCATGCTGAAAAAATTGAAAGTTGTTTTGATGATGGCATATGTTTCCAGAATTTCAATATGCATCTTCATTAATGGTACCCATCCACATACTGTGTCCAAGTCCTGTATGGTATAGATGGGTGATGGATCCTTTAAACCATCGCACACATTTGTCTCTTGTAACTTTTACTTCTAATAGCTTGGGTGGCCTTTCTTTTCTAATACACAAAAAAAGGTGTGATTTTTATTCAAAAAGAGGCTAAAACCTCATCTGACCACAAAACATGTCCACTTTGTGGACAAAACAATTTAGTGCTCAAAAGCTGCATTTACATTTGCATTTACATGGAGCAGTTTTGATCCAATCAAACTGCAATCAGAATAAAAATGCATCATATAAAGTTGTCAGCTGATCCGATTGGGCTCAATCAGAAAGAATTTTTTATATGATCTAGAGGGGTTGTTTAAATCTTTCCACGATCAGATCAGCAAAAAGAAATGACCATGTATACACTCATTCCACTCATTTCTGTGGTGTGTTGTCTCTGCATATCTGAGCCACGTGGGGGTTATGTGATGCAGCAAGATTCAGGGATGACTGTGGAAGCAAAACATAACGGGACTGTGGCAGATGTGTGAATGTAATCATTGAGCTTTCCAAGGGTCACACAATTATAAATTTAAAAAAAAAAAAAACCCTACTATTCCAAACTAGGAGGCACTGTGCATGTCAAAAGCATTAGGATCATATTGAATCTGCCCATCCAGTTTATACAACTGATTGGATCACTTTTTCCAGAGTCCATGTTACCACTTCAGCTGGAATTTCTGATTAGAAATATTTCAGTTGGATAAATCAATGATTTGTCCATGTAAACGCTGCTATAGTTTCTGTGCAGAGTATATATGTAGCTACCTCTTTGAGTTCTAACTTCCTCTTTGAGTTTTAGGTTACGTCTCCAGATTCAGCATCACTCTTGTGTTGCTGAGTCCATTTCGTGATGTCAACTGTAACAAGGTGATGCTGAGGAACTGGAAATTCAGTCACAACACAGGAGTTGTCTTTTAAAAAGGGGAACAGGTTTATTTAACAGAAGAATGGTGGGCAGAGGAATCCGGGATGACGGCCTGATCTTGTGGGAGGATTTATGGCACAGAGAAAACTCCACAGTTAAGGGCACCAGTCCTAAGTCCAGAGGCAAGGTCAATATAGGAAGAAATGGTCGAACAAAAGCCAGATGTAAAGCTACTTAGCAAAGGGTAAGGAAAATAACTGGTGGTCAAGGAACAAACCTTTGGGCTGGTATTCAGGGTTGCAGAAGAGGTCCGTTGTGGACAAGGCAAGGAGGGAGTTATCCAGGGACCTGTACGCTCTCAATCAAAAGTTTGGACATGTTTTCTCATTGAAATTTATTGAAAAGGGTGTCCAAACTTTTGACTGAGTGTACTTGGTTGGCAATTTGGAATAAACAATCAGAAGGGCCACCGGACTTCTACTGCCACAACGTTTTGATGTATTTGCAGCGAGGTAGAGATTGGAGACAACAGTGTCAAGCACAGATAAGACAAGAAAACAATTAAGGCCCATTTATGCTCGACACAGAAGACAGATAAGCAGACGGACAGACAGATTCATCCATCATCTGCGTCAGTTACGGACGTAATTTGGTATGTTTTCGAGGGGGCTTGTTGATCCGTCACTCGATGCAGAAGACGGAGCAATACCACCAGAAACCGTGGGGTCACTGTTGAGCTGCGTAACTGAAATGCAGGAACAAACTAGAGAAGAAGATCAGGAACCGTAATGAAAACAACATAAGAACCGCTGGAGCAAAATAGCCCAATAAAGCACCAGAGAAAGAAGACACAAAACAAACAGAGAGCATCTGTACACGTGGCTGGAGCTTTTAAGGAGAGGCTGTGCGAGTGTGTCTGAAAATACACTCATACGACATCACATCACCAGGGCACAAGGACAGGTAGTACTGCCGCCTAGCGGACAAACTAATTTATGAACCATGGAAACGTAAAAGACGCATGGAAATATGAACGCAGCCACGCAAGGCGATGCATGATGCGGACATTGCCTTTTACGTACAAAAGGGAGCATGAATGGGCCTTTAGGCAACACGCAGGTGGGTTGGATAAGGCTGATTAGTGTGCACATGTAGCACAGACATGGCATGGCAGAAATGTGAGCTATAACAATTAATCACTGCAGCATAACCAAGTTCAGCATGAAGTGGTGAGCTGTGACCCATTCTTGCTCGCAAGGAACAATCCTTTGGTGGAGTCTCCTTTTATATCAAATCCTGATACCCTCATCTGTCAACATTTAATGTGGTGATTGTAGCATCTTTTAAGAGTTGTTTCTCGTACTGTTTTTTTTTTTTTTTAATCTTTCATTGCCTCTCTTCCAACTTTGTATGTGTGTGCTACTGGCATCAAACTCTAAATGTTTGATTTTTAAAAATATGATGGTCAGTGAATAGACTGAAAATGTATTTCTATGGACTTTGTTTAAGCTATCATTTAACAGATGAAGCAAATTACATTTATTGTTCCTTTTCATTGCATTTAAAAAAACAATCCTTTTCTAGAGATGTATATGCCCAGTTTATTTGTACAGTAGTTTGTTCCTTTCCTTTGCCTTTTGAGACTGGAACTAATTGCAATAGAGGGTATTACACATATAGTCCATTATCCCCTCATGTACAACCAACATAATGCATAATGGAGTGCACAGCACTTGTAGAATAAAAGGAAGGGACTCATAAAACCAGAAATTGGATATGAGAACAATTGGGTGAAAAAAGAGCATCCTTAGCTGAAACAATCATTGGCTGCATCAGATTGGCAAGAACCTACTTATCGCTGTACAGTTGGCCTGACTCATGTCATATCTAAATGGCCAAACAGGTCTGTGAGATAATTTACTTCCCAGATCACGTCTGTCTAACAAGTGGTCCACACATACACACACCTCGCTGAAAGAATGCCTATTTTAAGATAGAGAGGGTGTATAATTGTGGTGATCAATCAAAGAGCGGTGAATCAGTTCTCGGTGACAGGGAGAGCTATGTGTGCACAGAAAAGGGAGGGTTTTTTTTTTTCTCCTGGAGAAATCCCACCACAAGGGAGCCACAACACAGCAGCCCATTCATCCATGAGTTTTATTACTGACCACCTGATAGACAGTTTTTCTCACAAGACAGACCTATATTAAAGAAGTAAAAGCTGTAAACTGGGAGGCCACTGAGTAGTTAGAAAGCTGGTAGGCATGACTGAATGGAGCAACAAAATCCTGAGCAGACAAGTCATGTTCAAAAGAGTGAACCATTTATGAGAAATGGTATCAGGATGCTGTGCACCTCTGGGTACCTTGTTTGTGGTGAAAACAACTGCTGTAATCTCCCCAAACACAAGCAAAGAAGCTGTTATCATTTTGCACCAGTATGCTGTACGTGTCCACATGTATGCATAGACACACAGCTCAAGTCCCAACAATAGATCAGAAAGACCTTATTAGTCTCCAGAGCCATAGTTGAGTGTGGGCTGGAGCCAACTTTGTCATCCTATTATGCCAATACCAACACATGGCACGGTGTGAATTAATGGCTAAATGGAAGTGTGTAAATTGCCTGGTGCATAATGGGCCAACTTGCATGTGTCATGGTTTTAATACAAAGAGGTGCTGGAGAGCGGAATAAAGCAACAAATCAGGCCGGATAATTTGGCCACATCATCTCCACTGAGTATGTGGAATAATGGGGTTTAAATGGTCAATTGCTATAAGAAAAAAAAATTAAAGGGCATGCGTGTCCAATGCTGCTTATAGAATGGAAATCTAATTTCCAATTTATTGGTAAGAAATTTCATGGCCTGCTGTAATGTAAAAAATGTCTGAAGATAAAATCCTCATGAGAGAAATAGAAAAAAACAATGACTTTAAAAATACACTGAAGAAACATTTTTTTTTTCTTGCATTAAGAAGAACCATGTTTAATTCCCTTGAAATTAGCTCTACTGCTAGTGGTGTAGCCATACATACGCTTGATATTTTAATGGTAAACACTTGCTTTAAAGTACCAGTGGTTCACTTACTGTAGTAACAAGATGAAGCTTAATTACTGTAAGCATTTAAAGGGACTAGAGGCAGGATTTACAAAAAAATAAACAAGCATGTCCAGTTTTTTAATACTTATGGGTGATAAAGCGTTAAAAACCAAAAAGAACGAGCCCACCCATGTTTCTCTCCGTTGCCTTGAACAGACTGTGTGCTGCATAAAGTGCTGCAATTCGGTGGCAGAATTTCCCACGCTGTCCTGCGGATGTGACGTCAAATGACGCTGCATTTGCTTCCCCGACAATTTTGATACAGGAAGAAGACGGTCGTGGTAAATTCAAACACTGTGAGCAATAGCTATAGATTCTTCTGCCGTCAGCAAACGATCCAGATCAACTGAAAGACACTAAAAAGTGCAACTACTAAGAAAAAGCGTAGTAAACAAGATTATAGCTTCAGTTTGTGCACGCTCCCGTTACAGCTTGGTATCGTGGCTGCAGTTACCTAAAGCGCCAGTTGCGAGTTTCATTTCTTAATCTTGTCTCTAGTCCCTTTAACATTAATGAAATGGATATTGCCTTTATCTTATTTTCCCATGATGTCAGGTTGTACAAAGTAATTGTATGCACTGTCTTAGCTGCAGACATTTTCCTAATGCTAGGTTCCCGGGTAAGCTAAAAACTACTGGAAATGGTGCCATTAGTATCGAGCAAATTGATTACTAATTATAACAGCTCAAACTTCAAAAAGATTTTGTAACCAATCAGTCAAATGCTATATTGTGGATTTTTACCTCCTGCTGCCACTATAGCCGATAGTTACATCCTCACAACAACATAATTTGGACACTGGAGATGAGAAAATGCAGTAACTAAAGCTAATAGCCATCTGATGCCTTAGTGACACTTAATATGTGGCAAAATATCCACAATATGGCTCAAACTCAAAATCACTCATTGGCTTAATGTCACCCATACTGGATTGTCTTTAGCCTGTTTGTCCATTAGGATTCATTTCTCCAATCTAAGAGCACCCTGGCCACCATCTGCTACAAGCAAGACATCGACTACTCAGAGCATTTCACAAAAGCAGCAGATGTCAATCTGTACATACAACGTAAATTCCACCCGTGGCGAAGACAGAAGGTTAATTGACAAAATTACCTCGTCTTGCTCAGACGTGTAAGGTCAAGAGGCTTCATGTTCAATCTCACCCAGACAGCTCTACCTCAGTCAGCATCACCCTATGATTCTATGAAATACTCATAAAGTAGCAATAAAACAAGGATTATTATGGTTAAACATTGATTGATGGCAGCTTTGAGTAATTTAATTGCTGAACAAATGCAAGGCAGTCTGCGTCAAGAATTGTGTTGTAATGGCAACCTAAGGTGAATATTAGCAAAGAAAGGAAGCTTGATTTAACCCAAAGGTTCATGTTTTTCTCATATTTCTAAAAGGACATTTCAGTCTAGAAAATGAGTAGAATTAACTGTCCTTTTTAAACACATGAGGAAAGGTAAAGGCAAGAAAAAAACATGGTTCAACTATGGATATAGTCATAATATGGAAATGTCTGTTTTCATCTCTGGGTATTGTAGCAGGATTTTCCTTTTTTCACTGGGATGTTTTGGTTTTGTGACTCAAAAGATATAAATAACATAGAAACTGCTAAAACAGCTATAAAAATCACTATTTCACAGCATTGAGAGGCAATTCACCCATCGATACCCTTCTCCATTTTTCACCTTTCTATCTGCGATCCCTCTTGCCTGCATTTCTGTCACCATTGTTGAGCTTTAATCTGTTCATTCATGTATTCAAAACCTGGCCCCTCCGCAAATACAACCTTTTTTTCTTTTCCCACTGTTTTTGTCCGACTAGAAATAATGATTTATCCCCTCTCTTTCCCTTTCTCTCTCTCTCTCTAACTGCTTTTATACAGTATGTCGAGAGAAATATATAAGCTAGTGGTTGCCATGCCAACATTATCCAGTGCATTCACCCCCTCGTTTTCTGTGTGTGAGCGTGTGACTGACGACCATGTGCAGCAGAGGAAGAAAAAAAGGCTTGTGGTAAAAAATAAATAAATAAATGAATCAAAAAGCCGAGTTAATAGTAATTACTGCCAATGTGTTAAAAACCACTGAAATTTCCTGGAAAACTATGAAAGGTGTCAAACGGTGTTTCATGCAGTTTTCTCACCAACACACACACACACATTTCTCTCATGTGTTGTTTTCTCTCGGGAGTGTTTCTACATGTCTGTTGGCATATCATCTCCACTTTCACCCCTGTCAGTCTCAGTTTGTGACCTCTGTCAGCTGTAAATGAGGTAATTGTATGATTAACAAACTCTTCTTCCTCCTTCACACCCACACAGGTTGTGGCATTTCATAACCTACTCTCTCTCTCCTATCTATGCTGTTCTTTCCTTCTTCATCTCTTTGCCGTAGTTGTTCTTTTTTATTCCGTTTTGATGTGTTCTTTGTCCCCTGATTTTTATTGTGTGACAGTCGTTTGTAGAAGAGAGGAAGAAAAAGGCTTGTAGGCTTTCTGAGTGTTTTGTGCTTGTTGTAGGGGCGTTCTAGCAGCTGAACTCAGTTCTTTTATTCCAGTTAAATGTCCTTGATTAAAACAAAAAGTCAAAGACTTTAGTTTCCAGTTTATAACTGTCTGTCTGTAAGGAGGTGTTTAATGCAGGTTTTATCACAAGTTGGCACAATTTCCTGAGGCCTGTAACACGTTAATCAAAATACTTCAGGAATGGAGTACAAAAGCCCCCTTTCTGCTCACAGCAGTTATTTAGTAGGAACAGTGAGCTGCACAACTCTATCCATCCCCTCTTCAGTAGGGTCTGCCTCGTTTGACATTTATTGTACAGCTTTGCGCAACCATACAAAAGTAAATTCAGACAAATTTAACTCAATAATCCATAATGCACATTTTACCATATGAGGCAAAATACAGTAAACACAATGCACACTTGGCTTTTGATATTACTCTAAAGTACTCAAAGTCACCTCATCTCTGTGTCACAGGAGGGTCCGGGCAGGGTTTGAACCCAAATCTGTCGGGTAAGAGTCATGCATGCTAACCGTTCAGCCAAAGACCTGACTATCACTAAAGTCTCAGCCACAGATACTCAGGTTCTTAACCTCCCTTTTTAAGCACATTATTATTCCAGGTCTTACACTGCAAGTTGCTAAAAAACCAAACTACAGACAGCAATGCTGAAGTAGTCAAGATGACAGCCAGACAGCAGGTAACGGTCAAGTTAAAACTGGAATTCATCTAACTCAGCTGTAATCTTTGTTTAATTCTGAAAAACTAAAATTAGGCTGAGTACCTATAAGAACCTATTTATATATCACACATCACCTGTAAATATGTATGATGCACCAATGAAGTCTATAAATTATGATAAATCACAGACAGCTCTGCCTGTGGGTTCAGCTGGACAACAGACGAACAAAGAAATGCAACACAAAGACCTCCAACAAAAAGGGACATATTGAGGAAGCCAAGATCCTTTAATGTCTGCACCAAAATGTTACATATCCTCCATAAATCTGTTGTAAAAAAATAAACAAACAAACAAAATAAACAAGTTGTTGAACATGATGGACAATGTGTGTGAAGTAAGAGGAGGAAGTCATCATGCCAAGAGCAATACCTCTATGCAATACGAATTTAAAAAATGTCTAATTATGACTTAATGTAAAAGCAAACTGCTGCTATCATATATTACTCTATTGTCCTACTGTTCTATAATTTTCTTCTGGGATTGATAGAATAATTTAATATATTAAGTATTTTATTATTTTATTTCATTTCATATGACACATTTCATGTGTAATAATGAAGTCTTTTTAAAAATTTTCTTGGTAAGATATCTTGAAATAAGATCCATTTGTCTTAAAACAATTCACTGAAATGTTTCTCTTTAGGGGATTATGGCTTATATTGAGTGTGATGAGATATTTTGACTAGAAATTGGAAAAATATACTTAGTAAGGTTTGAAATTTTGTAGTGAAGGGCCAAAGGAAACCCACATGGCCCGAGACCCGGGCCACCAGCAGCCACCCAAAAGCCCGGATCCTAGCAACCTCCCCAAAGAGACAGATATGCATCCACCACTGCACAGTTGTATTAGCCAACTGGCAATAAAGTGACGGGAAATTGTGTAACATAGGAGTTCACAGTGGTTCATGTATCTGCTTACGTATGAGCCAGAACGAGCTGAGTTTGTTCTACTTTTTAGTTTTACAGTAAGTGTCATTCTGTTGCTTTAATTTCAAGCACACATTCTATTAAACTAAAGACAAACATTGGCAAGATTAGTCTTTTGTAATGTTGTAATGTGTTTTGTGAGATGTTTTGTTTAATCAAATGTTATTTAGTTTGCTGTTTGTGGTTTTGTGAAATGTATTTCTGTTTTGCTGGTTTTATGAAATGTGTTTCACTGTAGGTTTTCATCATTATGCTGTCTGAGATGTTATTGTTTCAAAATATAGTTTTTATGACTTTTTGTTTGGTGAAATGTTGGGGAATTATTTTTTGTTTTTGTAGGTTTTAGTTGTTCTGTTGTGTCTAATGTTGTGTTTTCCTCCTCAGGCACATCTTCAAAACATGTGGCAAAATGGATAAATTGTGCTTTTTGCAACTTTGACATACAGTAGTTGAAAAAAAGTTGATCATCTTTTCTTCAAGGCCCTCTTCAATATGGCAGGAACTCTCTCTCACAATAACATATATTTTCCTACCTTGGCAGCCATGACCATGGAGGACCCTCCTCTAATGCCCAGGATAGGAAGATGCGTCTGAGCCGAGATGAAATCCAGGATCTGAGCGATGGCCTCCTGATCTGTGTCGTCACCAAACACTACACCTTGAAGTGAATTCCTGGTCATCTGCATGCAGATCCGATTGATGATGCTCTTGGGGTCGGTCTCGTTCATAGTGACCACCTCAACTTTGGGAGGATAAGGAATGTGGAGGAAGTCCTCTTTCTCAAGTCCAGCCCCCAAGGTTACTTCACTAGAGTTGCCCACCAGGATGACAGCAATGCTGAGTGAGTTGATCAATTTAGGACTGATAGGCGGCAGTGCCGGTAAACCCGGAGAGTACTGAGGAGGGATGACGACACCCCTCTGGTTGCCGCCTCCTCTCTGGCCTCCCTGTCCCCCTGGGGCGCCTCCAGGCCCTGTTCCGGGTCCTCCACCCCTTCGGGACTCGCAGGCAGGCAAGAGGAGTACGGAGAGGATGAGCAGAGAGAAGGAATAGGAGAGGAAGGGCAGACTCAGCCGAGGCTGGGGATAAGGATGATGGGATGTATGGTTTAGAGGAGAAGGGTGAGAGGAGGAGGAGGGGGACACCGAGCGCTTGTCCTGAAGATGGGAGGGAGAGGGGTGGAGGCTGACTAGCATTGTGGAGGAGTGTAAATGCCAACCCTGGAGGGAAAGAAAAGAGAGAGGGGGAGAGAACATAAATGCAACACACCTGTCAAGTTAGGTGACTTGAGACCCGTCAAGTTAAGTTCACTTTAAATGAGACTTATGAAAAAAAAATAGCCTGAAGCATTAATGCATAAAAATGATAAAAAATAAACATGAGTACCACGCACAGGTGAAGTAAACAACAATTGTTTATGTGAAGTCAGTCTGCATAGTCAGCACTTTGAACAAAAAAAATGTGGGCTGATGTAGAGACCTGAGCAACTCTGACACCTGACTAGAACCAAGCATCTCAAAAGCAGCAAAACTTGCAGGTTGCTCCAAGTCAGCAGCAGTTTGAGGTAAGACAAACCATTACCAACCACATTTAGAGGATGTGCTGGTAAAGATTGGAAAGTAAGATGGCAAAGCAAAACTTGCAGGGCTGATGCCAAACACCATGGCAGATCTGCAGAGATACTGGCCCTCATTTATGAAACAAGTGTAGAAATGAGCGCACATCTGATCATAAAAAGGATCGTACAATTGGACCCATGTGTGATTTTTGTTTTTGTTTTTTTCTTTTTCTCTTCCATTGGATTGGACCAATCTTGCTGTACAAACAAAAGAGTCTTGATAAATACCACGGCTGAAATCCATCGCCATTTAAATGTAACGCCCACGGTTAAGCCCTTAAAGGGACTAGAGGCAGAAATTGTGAAAGAATAAACCTGCATGTCCATTTTTTTAAACTAATGGGTGATGAAGCCCTAAAAACCAAAAAGAACGAGCCTACCCACGTCTCTCTCCGTTGCCTTGAACAGGCTGTGTGCTGCATAATGCGCTGCGATTTGGTGGCCAAATTTCCCGCGCTGTCCTGCAGATGTGACGTCAAATGCTGTGTCCCCAACAGTTTTGATACAGGATACAGGAAATTTAAACACTGTATATGGATAGTTACGGATTCTCCTGCCATCAGCAAACGATCCAGATCAACTGAAAAAGACTAAAAAGTGTCACTAAGAAGAAAAAGACTTTATCAGCGTTGCAAACAATGTTATAGCCTCAGTTTGTGCACGCTCCCGTGACAGCTTGGGTCGCAGCTGCAGTTACCTGCAGTGCCAGTCGCGGCAGTCGCAAGTCTCATTTCTTAATCTTCCCTCTAGTCCCTTTAAATATGCATTGTTCTGAGGCTTCACCCAGCGAGGTTGGACCATGGAGAGGAGAGATTCTGCCAAAAAAGAAACTTTCAGGGGATCAAGACAGAATTCCTCATTTGTGAGGTGGGAAAGATTAAAAAGGTGCAGTTTGGCAGTTTAAAAATCAGAGTCAGAGACGTGCACAAAAACGCTGCACGGAAGAATATCAGTCAACCTCACCGGGGTTGAACAAACGGCTGTGATATTAATAAAAGTCTCAGTCTAGGCCTGGTTTACATGCTTTTTTTGCTGTTTGTTTTATTAGTTATGAAATTTAATAATAGCCCACGTCCGATAGCAATGTCACAATTCTTTAGCCAATAGGTCAAGAAAAAGTGGTCCAACATAAAACTCCCCAGCTGGTCGGATTTGTGCCTGACCCAGACAGGGACAGAAGAAAACTTGACTTACTAAACGACGAGACAGTCTACTGATTGAGCACTTATCCAACTTTAAGGTATAGATTACTTATTACAAACGTCAGATCAGCTCCTGTCTCCTCCGTATAGCGCAGTGGGGGCTGCAGAGCAGCTCCCGGCACATCAAAACTCTCCATCAGCTGTCAGAGTGACGCCATGTAACACTGCACAGGACAGGATTGTGTTGCAGACTTTCTTTGAGTCTAAACCAGCGTTTCATTCTGCTGCTCCAATAAATCTCCACCTGCCTTCCTGCAGCCCGAAACAGCGCTCCACCTTGGCATGTGTGCGTACTGATGCAGGCCAATCTGCGCTCCTGCTCTGTGGCAGGTTTACCAGCGGGGTGATGAAATGTGCGAAGAGTTCAAAACACTTGTCTCCTAGATCTATAACATGTTAATGATTTTAATAATTTGTTGAGATAAATGGAGGAATTAAATTCAGTTACAGCTGTTTTTGTCATTTTGGGAAAACATTCTACATTTCCTTTTTTTCCTTTTTCTTTTTCTTTGTAAATAGGTTCATTCTTAGTGCTGGATATGTGAATACATATGATTAAATGACAGTTTGTGGTTTGATTAATAAATATTTTCATGTTTTGCTGTGCTGCGTTGCAAACCCTCACTGACTCAAACTTGCGTACACGAACTCAGAGCTTTCGTGAGATATGATCCTACAATCACGTTCAAATTGATAAATGCCGAGTCTTGTGTGGAAATGGTCGTACTCACAGATTTTCCTCATATGATCGTTTGATAAATTAGGGCCACTGAGTTCACGTCTCTTAAAGAGACTAGAGGCAGGATTAACAGTGTGTTCAGACCAAGCGCGATTTGGGCGTCGAAAACGCGCCCGACGCCCAAAGTTGGACGCCGTGTCATTAAAAGTCCGACGCCTGTTTCCCCGCGTCTTGACGGTCTGGGGGGAGGAGAGATATCTAGGCAGGGGGCTGCTGGGGGGGGGGGGAGGCTTTTTTTTTTTCTTTCTTTTATTGGATGAAGGAGGGGGGAGGGGAGAGGGGGGGGCGGGGCAAGTGAAAAAAAAAAAAAGGGAAAGGGGGGGGGGGGGTCTCTGCGCTGTGTGGGTTTCATGATAGATGAGATGAGTTTGGGGTGGACATTACTAATTCAAGAGGGGGGGGGGGGGGGGGGGGTGGGCGGTCTGCGGCAGTGGCGCGTGGTGGCGGGGGGGAGAATATTCAAGAAAATAACATAAAGACAGCGGGACAACAAGGAAAAGATCAGGGACAGGGATCAGGTAATCTGTGAGGTGGTGAGGGGGGGTGGGGGTTTTTCTGTGTGTTTTTTTGTCGAAGGTGGGTTGGTTGCGGCTGGTTGGAGCGTGGGGGAGAAGCCAAACGATATTTCACATCCGGCGGTGACGCGCAAGAAAATCAAAAAGCCGCCCCCGCCGGGGGCCGGAGAAAGCGGAAGAAGGCGGACCCGGGCGGCGCGGCCAATGACTTGGAAACCCGGCCCCCGACACACTGTAAGAAATGAGACTGGCGACTGGTGCTGCGGGTAACTGCAGCCACCAGCCAAGCCGGCACGGGATTGTGCACAAACTGAAGCTGCCACCTTGTTTACTATACTGATTAAGTCTTTTTCATCGTAGTGCCACTTTTTAGTGTCTTTCAGTTGATCTGTATCATTTGCTGACGGCAGAAGAATCCATAACTATCCCTTACAATGTTTGAATTTACTGCAACCATCTTCTTCCTGTATCAAAACTGTCGGGGATGCGGATGCAGCGTCAGTTGACGTCACATCTGCAGGACAGCTCGGGAAATTTGGCAACTGAATCACAGCACACTATGCAGCACACAGCCTGTTCAAGGCAACGGAGAGAGACGTGGGTGGGCTCGTTCTTTTTGGTTTTTCACGCTTCATCACCCATTAGTATAAAAAACTGGACATGCTTGTTTTTTCTTTCACAATTTCTGCCTCTAGTCCCTTTAAGTGGGAGGAATTTTACAGGAAGATTTAGACAGAATGCGAGGCAGAGGATATGCCAGTAAATGCACCAATACAACAAAGTAAGAGTAATTTAAATCCTGGTAGTTCAAAATTCCCAGAGCAAAAATAAATATGGTTAATATTATGTTTTTATGGCTGCTCTAATGGTAAAAATAGTACCGGGTCATTTTAATATTTACAATTACTTAACTATGTGAGTCAACCCAATGTCATGCAGAACCTTGATATTGCTGCATTAGTGCAGATCACTGATGGATGCAGCTTCTTAATGAAGGCTAAAATGGCTTTTCCTTACTCTTTCCTACACAAATGCAGATCAGTGTTTCTTATCTATACTTTTTCCTACATTTTGACAAACATTTTCTACATTCTCCCAGGATCCATTTAAGAAGTGGGACAGCAGAAAGTGCTAACCCAATGACTTTTATGCAATAAATTGCTAATTTGCAACACGTTCTGCTCTTCATTCTTAGTTTGAATATTTTCTTTCCACTTTGCTTTCACGTGCAATAACTTTTTTATCAGCAGTACTTCTGCTATGAATGGTTTGGGATTAAAAGCATGTGGTTACAGTTACAATTATTGTGACAACTGTTGTTAGACCAACATATCCTGCTTTTAAACAAGCTTTGAATGCAACCCAAAATGGCATCTTGTAAACTATGACATATATTATATTATCAATCAATGATATGAAAACACTTGAATTTGTTTTTTCAGACTTTCTGGTTATGAACTGGCAATGACCACTAACCTACTTAGTTAAGGTGTATCCACTTCCTTAGTTAAGGAGATAACACAAGGGTTAAGGGCTCAAGTTAATTTTAGAGGAAAATTTGTTACCTCAGGATATCATGAAGTTAAAGTTACAAAAATAAATCTTTTTTTTTTTTTTTGGTTAGTCAGATCAATAGAAAGTGTTCTCATTACTTTCACGTGTTACAGGTAGACATGTAAGCTTCCTGTAGCTAAAACATGTAAAGGTAATGAAAACATTTCCTATCTGTCTGACTGAAGGAAAATAGACATTGATAACCTGTATAGATAGTATGAACCTGATCAGACAGCTACAAAAATCTTTTCTATTAATTGGCTGCAATTCCTGGCATATCACATGAGGGCCTCCTGACTTAAAAAAAAATTAGCTGCCAATGAAATAAGATGAATTTGACGAAAGCAATGATATATAAAAAAATTATCTGAAAATCATGACATTGATTTTGAATTGTGGTTTAAAAGGAATATTAAAAACAAACACACAAAAAATAAAACAACAAGCATGAAGGGGCTCCGAAGCTAAAATTTTGTTGAGCAACACTTTGAGGCAATCACTGCAATCGTGTTTTCTCTAATGTTCAAAAATACTTCTACACCTGTTGACAGGTATTATGGTTCACTGTTCATGAGAAAGGAGCTCTAATGTGTCTGGGACAGTTTTGTTTGTTTTTTTTTTTTTTATTATTATTTCCAACCACAACTCAACAGCAATATTTTATTTTACTAAATTGTGTTCTTGTGAATTTTTATTTATTATTAGTTTCTTGTTATTTGAATTACTATTGTGAATTTAGCCTTTTCTTTAATTGGAGGGTATGAATAATTTTGAGAACGACTGCATATATATTCACACTGGAGTATAAGTCACATTTATTTAGAAATTCATTTCAGAAAATCCAAAACAAACAATAGATATTTAATCTGAAAAAAAAAAAAAACAAACAAACAAGTTATTCATCTACACAATAACACACAAAACTGGTATGTTAAGGTAACACAGAGCATACCATGGAGGCTGAATAGGCCTAATTCGCATAACAAGCTAGCAGGTTCAACAAGCAAGTTAGCAAGTTCACCAAGCTCCCTTTGTCAATCTAAGCAAGTGTATCTATCTGCGGCTTGCAACCCAGTGGGCGTGTCGTAGTGTGGGCGTGTCGCATTGTGGGCGTGTCGCATTGTGGGTGGGTCTGGTTAGGTTTAGGGGAAGGGTCAGGGGTAGGGCTAGATTTTACCGTGCTCTCATTGGCCTGGTGGGCCACACTACGACACGCCCCTGTCTTGCGAGCCGCAGATAGACCCTTCTCAATCCAAGAGGCCCTCTGGTGATATCAGCAGGGACAGAAAATAGAAACTCATGTTTAAGAACTTAAGCAATGTCTAAAATGTTCTTGATGGCTTGATGGAACAGATAACAGTAATAAAATCCAGGGTTTTTCAGTGTTCGCAAATGCAGATAAGCCAACCTCTTACGTGCAGAAGAAGTTGTGACCCATATAGCTGGTACACCGAAAGAGATCTTCTCTCAAAGAGCATTAAGTGACAATGCCAAAACCATTATGCTGTGTAGTGACTCCCTCAGAGGAACCCTGTGGCAAACATCAGAGTCAGAGCACCAACAGCCTTTCGGGTCTTGAGTATGAGTTTATTTGTGTGGGTTTAGAGGGAGTCAGGATAACACTGGGCGCATTTTGACAGATTGACAGCCGCAGAGCGTCATCTACTCACTGCCAAGCTAAGTGACCATTAGACACTCCAACAGAGCTGCACTGAGTTTCTCTCCCCTCTTCGTCTCTCCCCCTCTCTGACTTTCACACTACTTTCTCTGCTTTTCTCCACTTCATCCTCCAAATCAGCTTTTTTACAGTCAGTAGGGGAAAAAAAATTACCCCATGAAAATTGGCTGTGTTTTTATGATATTGAAACAAGCAGATAGTCAATTCTCTTTGAAACAAGTCTGATTTATTTATAAAATACACTGATACAAAACTGGAATTATTAAAATCACATCAATAATCTATATAAAAAAAAATACATGCACATATCTCATACATAGAAAGTGCTTATTACCTTGTATTCAGGTCAAAATAAAGATTTTAAGGTTGCATGTGCTGATGACTTCAGCCTCCTTAGTGAAACATAGAAATTGTCCTATCAAACGTCTGTTATGAAAGACTGTCTTCTTTTGACATTTGAAAAGATGCTGTCCTGTCAACATGTGAAGATCGAAAGAAATCAAATAAAAACCTCTGCATGTCAAAGATTTTGACTAGGGTTTCAAAAAAGATTTGAAATCTCAGATTGACTTGGCTTGAATAATTCCACATCAGTGAAGATCAGATGTCAAAACACCGCCAAAGAGCTAAATGTGAAGTCTCAAAGAATCCCAAAATTTCTTAACAGGATCTAGAGGTTCAGTAAGTCTTGCAGCTGTAGGTGTCAAAGCTCACCTGTCTGAAAATATAAGATTGAACTTATTTCACCTGTACAGGAGACATGCCAGCATCCACTGCTGTGTAAAACATCACTTAACAAGAGGTCAACACTGCTGTCACATTGACAGTAGACTGATCACACAAGGACATCTTTCAGAAAAATATCCATCCAATTGTGATGCATGGTGGTGGAATTGTCATGATTTGGTTTACTCCTCTGTGTCTGTGAATTTGTAACTAGTGATCAATGATTTAACCATAACTTGTGTATCACATCACTGAGTGTTTGAAGATCATATTTGACCACCTGTCTGACAGTTGAAACACAATTAGAAGAAGTACCTTCAACAAGATGTGATCATCATCATAGAAGGAAATCTATCAAGGAAAGATTCACAAAAGAAGAAATGATGGTTTGTAGAAGTCTTTAAAGTGTTAATCTGGGCAAAATTAAACCCTTTAAACATCCGCATGTCTTGCAAATGAATCAGCTTGGCAAGGATTATTCAAGAAACACACTAGACTTTTGCAAATTACAAAGGAGTTATTTCTGGCAAAGGGAACCATTGTATAGCAGCTTCTGAGGAATAAAGTGCACTTACTTTTTCTTATGAGGAGCATCACTATCTTTATTCATGTTTATTGTGTTGTGCAAGCACATAATGTTTATACAAAGATGCCAAGAAAAAAAATCTAGAGAAATAATTCCCATGAGATATTTCTACTTGCTCCTTCTGACCTCCCTTTTGTTGACCTCCCTTTGCTGCTCCTTGAAATCAACTGGTGACCTGTCTGCTGGTATCTATAGCTGCTCTTTACACAACATACAAAGATCAGCCAAGAAAAGTGTGACAGGAAAAAGATGGAGAAAGAACATGAGAAGTGAGACGTAAAAGATGTAAGCAAAAGGAGAATAAAAATAGGAAAAAGGACAGTTAGTCACAGCCTGGTGTGAAAAGTTAACAATAAATATGTATTTTGCTTTCTAAAAACAACATATAGGATAAATCTTTATGAGAATATTTTCATATTTTACAACAAGCATGGGGGAGCATTTTAATAGAGGGTTAAACAAAGGGTCGAATAAAAAAGAGCTGTATTTCCTTGTCCTTTGCACAACACCTTTGCTAATCTTTTATTTACAGTATCAAGCACCCTGTGTGTTGTGGAGCTAATCCATTAAGCCAATCACCAAAATACAAAAGTCCATGAAAAACAAAAAAGGGACAAGAAAGCAAGCAAAGCTGGGAAACGGGGCAAGTAAAGAGACGAGAGGCCGAACAGTGTGGAGGAAACCCAACACTGTCTAAAAGGTCTAATTACCAGCAGTTTGTCAGGCTTAATAGCAGGTGAACATGTTAATTGTAAATGAGCTGAATTCTACACGAGGACGACAAAGCCAAGAAAAAGAGTGAAGGAGGAGGGAGCGAGTGGGAGGAAGGCAGCAGAGAGAAGAGGAGAGAGATGAAGAGTGGGGAGAGGAAAGAATAAATAGAGACATACACAAAAGAGATGGAGGTGGAGGAAGGAACTGCAATAAGAAACCCACAGGAGGCTGGGAGAGAGTGGAGGGAGGAGGTGTGGAGTGGAAAAGCAGCTGAAGTTGAAAAGATGAAAGAAGACATGATTAGCACGAAAGGATAAAGGAAGAGCTAAGGTTGGGGAGGAGGTTAAAAGGGAGGAAAACCAGAGAATTAAAAAACGGGTTCAATCCTCAGAATTGTTGAATAAGAAAGAGCTGATGAATCCACTCAGAGCGGGCAGTGGAGGGAAAAAATTAGGAAAAAAAATCCCTTAAAATCACGCAAGAACTGTGACGGTAGGAGAGGGAGCAGGGAAAGACATCCAGATATGTGTTTCTGTTTAACAGCAGTGCTCGGTTTCCATAGTAACACCTCAAGTATGCCTTCACATAGCACCCTGATGGACAGGAAGATACACACAACTCACACCAATTCATGCCCACCACTAATAATATACAATTTACTTAATTCTACTTCTGCACATCGAGGTGTCGACTCTTACTGGCAACAACAACAAAACATGCATAAAATAATTGGCACAGGCCCGTCACAGTCATGTGCATGCATGGCCATGTACACATACTGAGAAGTAGTTAATGCACTCCTGTAGATAGAAATCTTGTGCTCCGCCTTTTAGCATGCCTCACATTAAAAATGAATCTCCAAAACAGCTTCAGGCAAATAAACAGAAATAACAGAATAGAGAAAGCAACCAGTCAGCAAGCTGAGCAGGAGCTGCTGATCAGACCTTTATACAGCATCTCCACTGTCACTGACAAGCCCCCTGTTCATAACATTTAAATGGAAGCTGTCAAGAATGGGTTGTTTATACTCACAGCATAAAAAAACAGTAAATTCAAGTAGATGCATGAATGTATGCGCTCTTGTGTTGCCATTACTGCACTTAAACAGCAATTATCACAATATGCGGCACAGTGAGAACATGTAGTGGCGGTAAGTGGAATCACAAAATACGTCAAACTGTGCATTTCTTACATCCAGTAATTTACTGCAGGTATGATCAGCCATCTAATAAATAATAGCACCTATGCTACTGACACTGCCTTCCTTCCTTCTTACAGATTAAGAAGAAATTGCTGTGTTAAGTACTCCATTAGACATACATTAATAACTGTAATACTTATGATTAAAATAAAGCAATACAAATATACAAATGGAGCAAAAAGAAGTAAACGTTACATAAAAGTTTATTTTATGTAAACAATGAAAAAAAATGCTGTGCAGTCATACGTATATACTGAGTGATGAATTAATAAATTATTGAATATAAACTTAGTACAAAAAGCAAGGCCATTTGTGTAAGAATAATCATTTCCCTCCTTTAATAAAACCAATCGGTGTTGTATTATACATCGTTGGCGATTAGTCACCTTTACAACAAGGTAAAATTCTCAAGGATTGTGATGAGCAATACAGCTAAATGTGAAGGTAGTGCCATGTAAAACTATTATAGACCCAAATTTACCAAGATATGATGTCCACCTACAAAAAAACATGTTATTGAAAAAAATCCACTTGATTGCGTAGATTTACTTTCCATGTTTGTTTTTGTATGTTTATTCAGCAAGTTATATTTTTAGCATACAGTAACTGTTTTGTCATCCAAGTTTCTCTCTCCTGAATGGACAAGTCACAGAGGGAGGAGTTTTACCGTTTGATGGCTACAGGGAGAAATTTTTATGCCATTTACTTGTTTTGTAAAAAAAAAAAAAATCCTGTCACCACTGTCAGAGAATACAACGCAGCCCCCACAATGCTACAAGACTTGCCAGTTTGTTGGCATCCACTTCCTCAGTCTGCCGCCCCAGCATGTAACAGAGGATGGCCCCTACAGACAAACAAAACATCCTGGACATTATCCAACAGATGTTGAAAGATCTCAGCCACCTCAAAAAAAGAAAGGGCTTTGAATGCCGGTTTTTCCTCACATCTCACCTGCCGTAAACAGCGGCTTTTAATCATTTAAATTCTTTTTTCTTTCATTTAATTTCATTTATGGCATAAAGCCACCTGATGGTTTTGAATAAAGACTTGAACATGACCTTCACAGTGCTTATTAAATGTGTACAGATCCAGCTGAGTAGAATGATAATGCTGAACTCAGAATGGGGTCCATGGGACCCCTGATCATGAGTTGACACCAGGACAGGTTTCCATAATGAGTGAAATCGTTGCTAAAGACCTGCAGATTTGCCTGAGTGGAGTCTCATCAGTTGACTCCAAACATGGTAAATAGTGAGCAACACCCAGTTTATTAACACAACACTTTGGGAAAATGTGCTTAAAATGCGTGTAAACACGTTGGACTGAGATGACATGAAATCAAAGCTTTCAGATCTTATTTCAAGCTGCACTGCTGCAGTTTCCTCTCCAGTCTCTTTCTGTATCTGTTGGCTCACTAAACTTTTCCTTCGTCTCTAGTAGTGTTTGCACCTCTCTCCTTTTACTTTTTTTCTTTTATTATTTGTGATGTATTAAATGCAATGTATCTATACAGTATATGTAATGTAATGTCTACTATGTGGGCCTCAAGTCTGTATCAGAGTATTATCATATTGCTGCCAGCATTGGAGAATGCAGCTCATGAAATTAAATTAAAATGCAAACATCACATAAAAAAAAACTACCTTTCCAGATAATATAGCTGTAGACCAGTGGAGGGGAGCTCTGGTTGTTGAAAGCGTCAGTCCTGCAGGTTTTGCTTCATTGA
Source organism: Atherinomorus stipes (assembly GCA_023101725.1). Lineage (NCBI taxonomy): Eukaryota > Metazoa > Chordata > Actinopteri > Atheriniformes > Atherinidae > Atherinomorus > Atherinomorus stipes. The sequence goes on from JALJCO010011927.1 coordinate 38,555, forward strand.
AAAAGTAATCTGTTACATTACTTAGTTATCTCTTATGGAAAGTAACTTAAAAGAGTAGGCCTCCATAAAGTTCCAGCTATTTAAAGAGGTCTTCATTATAAAAATACTGCAAACAGAGAACATGACTAGAAAACATCGGTTCTTATAACACCATACTGTCCATAAAATTTCTAGTGTAAACAGCACAGAGTTGTTGTTGTTGATAATTACGTTCTTACAGCAGTCTTGTTTTTGAAAACATGACATGAATATGTGTTGTTTATTAAACACTAACATTAAAATTGGCTGCTGTTGTCATGGTGACATTATTACAATGTCTGTGATTTTTCTGGTTTATACTGCAGTTTTAGATGCTAATAAATTGGCTTTTTTGGAGACATCTACCTTTTCCCAGTTTGGTTCAGTTGGAACACAAACTACCTGATAATCAGGCTACCTACTCCTGAGCACTTGTAATTACGAGCCACCTAAAAAGCACCATCAGTCATGTACCGTGTGGCCTGAGAGCTTGTGAGTTGAGACTGGTTGCGACTACAAGTTTCATACAGCTAGGAAGACGGTTGCTGTCAGATCCACAGACCCAAAGAACATGTCTGATCTGACCCTGAGAAAAGTTACACATCACACTAATTTTTACTCAAAAAATTAGCGAGATTTCTATTTGATTCAGGTGTGATTGGAGCTGGAAACCCCTGCTATAGACCAACAGCACACAATTAAATATCCAGGCAAAATAAAATTCTCTTAAGCAGTTACATGAGCATGGGGACACCATTGGTCCCATCCTTTCTGCTTACTGCTTGCAGTGGAGTCTCTATATAGTCCAAATAGCCCTGTAGCTGTTGGTGGAAACTTTGTCCCTGGCAATATCCTGGTACAGCGCTGTTTCCATGAAACATGTTAACTATACTTCCAACTCCCTCTGATTTTGGGCTTGTACTTATAGCTTATCCATCTTGTTTACCAGAGACCTCACATTCCCCATAATAAACAATGAAAGAGGAGAGGCATGGCTTGTATCGCCTTCTCTCCATAAGCCTCTTTTGTCTAAATTCAGCTCTGTTCTTCCTCTTCTTCACTGCATCCTTAAATCCTGTATGTGATTCCTTCTACGTCTTAACAGGAATATCTGTTGTTCTGGTTGAAAGACTGCCCAGCTTTTGGGTAATCAGTTGATCCCTATGACTTTGCAAGCAGGATGGAGCTGCTGTGGTGCGCTTTGTGCTTCAATGACAATAGCAGCCTGACAGCTAAGGGAAAGACAAAAATGTTCTCCTTACACTGGATACACATACATGCAACAACATTTCAGTTTAATAAGCATAGAGCACCATCTGGGTTGCACTCGGTCACGCCAGTACTGAGGCATTAGTCATATCGTTCTTAACATTCACAAAGAGCACTGACCACAAATCAGTCAAATTGTACACACAACCAACAGTATAGCCAGAGCGGCTGAAAAGTGCACACACTGAAATCAGTCAGTCAAAAGGGATCCCAAACAATCAGTCAAGCCACAAAATGTATGCTTAAATTGACTTGTTCTCAAACTAACAAGCACATGTGGACCAAAGTGACAGATTAGAAAAAAGTGTATAAACTGCAGAGGCTGTAAGCAGCCAGAGACTTAAAAACTGAATCACATGAAAACATACGTAGGCCACCATTATCAGGCTCTACTACATCCCCAGAAACTTGATGTTGTGGGTTGCACTATAAAACCATTTGAAAGGAATTATAGATAACATAATCTGACAGGCATGTCTGTTAAGGAGCCCATTTACATTCAGTGGGTGGTTGTATACAGGTGAGTGTTACTGTTGACATCTACACACTCTCCACAAGACTTACTGAAATAAACACTGAGTTTTTATGAATCATATGCCTTACTCAATGCATACAACACAAAGTGACAAAAAAAAAAAAAAAAAAAGAAAAGGGATGAAAAAGTCTCCTTAGAATTCATTGTTTTTGTTTCTTTTAAAGGTCTGATTGTCCCCTGCTGAGATGCAACAGCAGGTGACCATGTCTGACATTTCTGTTTATTGTCACAACTCCAAATATTGTCAATAATTCACAATGATACTGTGTTTTATTAACTTGTGGGTGCAGGTGACTTGTTTTCTTACAACAAAGCTGCACATATGTCATAAATCATCTCTAGCAGCAGGAAAACGGTTTGCTTCTCATTTGCATATCAGCTTTGTTCAGGAACTCCAGAACCAAGTCCGCCTGTAGCAAACTGGAACAGTTTCACCAGAGCACCAGTTCCATACTCCATTCAGGCAGGTTCACGAGTTTGATATCAACCTACTGCTGCTGTTTAGTTCTTAATGTAAATCAATGTAAAGGCAGAGTCCAGAGTTCCTCACCGTTTCTGTTTGGAAACAACACTTTTCAAACTGAGAGCTCCTCCCCCTCGGGCTAATGGCTGCATCGCTCTTCAGCCTATTCAGCTTCAAGCCTCTCATTCAGAGTTCAGAAGCGGGTAAAAGCCAAACCACTATTAACCCTGGTTTTCCAACATGCACTGTCTAAAGCTCTTTTCACCGCAGAGTAATTCCTTTTCTTTGCTGCGTCCGCTGTATTTTTTTTGTTTTTTTTTCCCTAGAATTCAAGTGATTGGCGTCTGCTCCAATCATGAGCTATTAAAGCCAGAGCTGGTAATCCTGCTCAGAAACACTTTTTGTTGTACTGGGTGAAATGGTCCTTCCATCCTGACAGTAGTCAATACATCATGTATTCATAAAAAGAAGGAAAAAAGTCAGACCTCTGTGAGAGCTGCAGTTCTGTAAAAACTCTGACCAATCCCTGCCATCCGCACCGAAAAGCAGGAATTGGTCATTCGCACCATATAGAAAGAACCAATCGACGCCTTTATGTCTTGTCTCTGTTCCTCCCCTCTCTCTGTCCCCCACGTGACCCCCCTGTGCGCCGCTCACTGTAAACAAATATAGTTAACGGACTGCTAACTGTTGCTGAGCCAGGAAACCAAAATAAAACAAAACAACAGATAAGAATTAAGTCTCGGAGGCGTTGACGTTTGCAGTGTGGACTTTTACGCCGCAGAAGGAGTTGGAGGTGAGTGGATTAATGTTTTTAAAAACGTGGTTTGTCAGCTGTTTACTATCAAGCTAACGAGCTATCCACTCGGCTGTTATCGTTAACCTTCTCGTAAAACATTGGCACATATGTCCCTGTGCTCTAAAGGCGTGGTTTCAGGTGGTGTGTTGTTTTTAAACTGTCGCTTGCTCAAACCGTTTTTCCAACATTGCCAACCCTAGCTTTAATGTATTTGTATTGTCTTTTTTTTATAGGTTTTTATCTGTGGGCTACTGAATGACACTTGAATTTCTTCTTGTGGGATCAATAAAGTATCAATCAATCAATTATCCCCAACACAGCGTCATGCCCTTAGCTCTGTTTTTGGCTGGCGACATATACAGACATCTCCGCCTATACGTCCCGAACACACCAAAACAAAGGGAAAAGGCGAATTACAGACAGGGGGAAATTGGGAAACTACACGACAGTAGAGGCCCAAAGGTGCTGACTGAGACAGATTTCACTTGCACAGTCTAGCATTTATTTTCAGGCGTGCAGGTCCGAACTCTATTTTTAAGGTTCAAAACCAACTTTTTTGAGAGTCAAAATGCCCTAGATGACATAAATGAACATGAATCTTAGCAGTTCTCCAACTATGAAAAAAAAAAAAAAAAAAAAAAAAAACAGCACAAAGAAACCTTTAAATGGAAAAAGAGCAGGAGTTCAAATTCTAAGACATCAAATAAAGTCTGGATTAGTGATTTAAAAAAAAAAAACTTGATTCTTTTTCACTGGTTTGAGTATAATGACTCACCGAAAACAGCTGTGATTTTGAATCGTTTGAGTCACTGAATCAGTCACCAATAGTCCAATACAGTATGTGCACGCTCCACCCACTCCCAGTTCCCACTGATTCATACCACTAAAACCACTGATTGAAAACAGCATCTACAACTACTACTACTACAAGATGAGTTGAAAGAAGACGCCAGAGCTGCAAACAGACATCTATTTGACATAAATACAAATGCAGGTTTTATACATACCATTTCACACAATAATAACATGTTGTCTGATTTCCTCTCTGCAGTTATAGAGCTGGTAATGAGGGACGTGTGTGTGAACAGGTTAAAGGTGTGATGACATAGCAGTATAAATGATTTCATGTAGTTGTTATTGCTGCATATGTCAATTTTATAAGCATAGCAGGTCTTTACAATAAAAAATGTGATTTGAGTAATGGGGGCAGTCCCCCAGTAGAGCTCTATGTCTAGCAACACTCCTGTGTTAGGAACACATATTTACTCATTTGAATAAATTCCCTTGTTCCTCTGCAGGTTTTACAAATTCAGAAAAGCAAAGAAACTCTGCAGTGGAGAGGATCAGAGTTTTTGTCAGTTTAAGCTGATGATCAGCCCTGTTGCAAAATCCTGGCAGATAAAGGGTGAGTCTGAATTTGAATTTCTTTGGAGATTACTGTGCAGTGAACTAAGCAGACCAGACGGCAGGTGTTGCGTGACAGATTACTCATTACAACTGAAAGTTACTTGCAATTTGATTTGAACTTGAGCCTCCGAACTTGGACTTGTAAACAACTTTGATACAGACTATTGATATTAATGAGAGGTGTGTCTTTTCCCCTGAAGAAAATGGTAGCCAAGTTGAGGCCTTTCTGTTGATTATGTAACTCCACGGTAGATTGTGTCATTGGTGTGGTTCTGCTGATGTTTTGGAAAATTTTGAAAATGGCAATTTAAGCTACTAAATAGCAATGAATTCCTTTCCCAACCTCTTAGTTTGCTAAAAACATGAGCAAAATTAGGTGGTTTGTGACATTTTTTGTACTTGTTCTCTGCTGTGGAAGCAGATGTGCAGTAAATCCTGCTTGTAGTTATTAAAATCTCTACCTCTCCAAGCAGACAAATTCAGAAAGTTGCCCTCTTTTCTTTGCTGATATTAAACAGCTGTAGCATCACAGCAGCAGCTGTCCAAAGACGAGGAGAAGGCCTGTACACGGTTTATGCAGGTGGCACAGCCGCAGTAATTTTATTAATTATTCACTTCTACTGACATGTCAGTGTGATCATGTACAGCAAAGCAAAACGCTTCTCAGCACAGCAAACAGCTCAGCTGTGCACGGATTCCCAGTTAATACACTGAAATCATAACGCAGCTGTGCTCAGGATGAATTTAGAGTTATTTACTTCCACCGGCATCCACACGTTGTTTGCTTTTGAGAATTATACCTTTCTGGCATTGCAGGTGGATTATTACAGGCTTTCAGTTTCCATGCGTAAATAAGCTGTATTTTACTACAAGCTTAGAAATTATTTGATCACCTACCATGAGAAATGAAGAAAGCAATGGGCAGGCAGTCTTATCTGTGGCATTTCTGTGACAGTATACACAGAACAGTTGTTCTAGTTCGCCTGCTCACTCTGGGATATCAATGTAAAACATGGGTCAAGTATAGAAGGGAAGTGGAATAACAATTTTGCCTTTGTAGTTTCCAACTATTAAGTCCTCAAGCCACAATTCAGTTCAGATTTGTCACAGTTCAATGGGAGTCCTTTTCACATGGTGGAGCCAGCAGCACTGAGACCAGGGTTGGCCAGATCTCTTAGAACTGAGTAAAGCTTCAGGTAGAGAAAAGTTTTCCACATTTTCAGGTTAAAAAAAAAAAAAAAAGTTTTGCATCAGGGTCAATATAGTTGTTTTTTTTTTTTTGTTTTTGTTTTTTAACTAATTAGGTCATGGGATTACCACCCAGTACTCTATACTGTATTGATCACTAACCAATGTGGCTGGTAGATTCCTGAAAATGACCAGAGGTACATAGTCAATGCTTTTCTTTTCAGACCAACAACAACACTAAAAAATGCAGTATGCAGCAAATAAATGTATATAAAGTATTTGGACTTGTGCAGCCTAAAAGCCCATTTATGCACCCTTTTGTGCGTAAACGGGTACGTCTGTTTCACAACTTCATATTGGAGGGTTACTGCCACCAACTGGAGTGTGAAACTGACGTCAGATTGCAGAACTCGAAACTAAGCTCTGCTGACTAGTCAATGAATTGACATACAGTACGTCGCAACCTTCTTACTTCCATGCGGCATGTATGTTGCCATAGTTTTTAAGTAAGCAGAGCTTAGTTTTTAGTTCTGCAACCCGGCATCAGTTTCATGCTCCAGTTGGTGGTGTAACCTTCTGCTATAAAGTTGTTTACCACCACCCAACACACTCGGCACTCTAACACAGCCTTTCCTGAAAAGCTGCAGCCATCTTTACAGTTATTTTTCTTCTTTGGTTTTTCTTTTCCCTGATCTGATGTCGACTGCTCCGTTTTCTGTGTCAAGTGACGGATGCACAAACCCCATCAAAACGGAGGAAATTGCATGCGTAACCGACGCAGGAGGAAACTGCATATCCGTCTTCTGTGTCAAATGTAAATGGGCCTTACTGTAACAGGTTATGGGGATTTTATTCATGGACATAAAGTCACTCTGGAGGTGTTGATGACATTTCCTTTGCTGCATGAAGTGTGATCTTTGATTTGTGCCAGATTTAGTATAAATCTATCAGTTGTACTGGTGCCATCGCCGCTGCTGTGGAGTTGTACTCAGCCTGCAGATGCTTCTTCAGATCTGAAGTACAGTTCTTCACTGCTGACACACACTTATTATCATTCAAGCAGAATATGAGTTTTGCCACGATGTTGCTCTTGTCCTTTTCACCCACAAATTCAAAATAATGTGAGTGCTTCTGCTGCATAAATACTGTCCTCTCTGCAGTCTCACCAGTTGAGTGACCTGCACATGAGCACTGACGTGCGTAGGATTGGCTGCCTGCTGAGGAGCAGTGACAGAGCGCATCAAGGATTTTTTCTTTTCCCAGTTCCTTTTGTTGCAAAAAACCCCAGAGGCTGATACAGTAAAATAGACTAAATAACCAGTCAAGTATTACTTGAACTGCAAAACCAAAGTGCAACATTAGTTATAACCATAAAAGTAATCCAAGTATGCTCATATTATAAAGTGAATAAGGCATTCATTTGTCATGGTTAAGGGTACTTTCCACAGCCCAACATAGAAAACATGTGATCCACATCACGACATTCTACACTTTAACAAAAGCAGAAAAAAACTGAAGAAAATTCAAAAGCAGCTGGTCAAAAACTAAGTGGACGTCATGGTGAAACGCCAGTTTCATAAACTTGTGTGTTATTTGCATATGCTCTCACCGGTTGGAGAATTGGTCCCTTTTTTTACAACTTCTAGTTCATTGAGATTTGCAGCCTATTTCTTCGCACAGCTCTCTCAAGGTTCAGCAAGTCAGCCAGGCTGGGGTCTGGACTTTGGCTGGACCGTTGCAACACTCTGTTAGTTTTGATTTTTGCTCCATTTGTTTGTTTGTTGCTCTGTTTTGGACCATTATCCTGCTGCATGTTTCAGCTAAACATAAACTGTCAGACAGATGGCCTCACATCTGACTCTAGATTTCATCTGCAATTGGAGGAGGTTGTGGTCAACCCAGTGACTGCAGGTGCTCAGGTCCTGTGGCCACAAAACAATCACAAGCTTGGCAGCTGAAGCATTTGTGCTGATGTGCTTTTGGTTTTCACCAGACATGATCCAATACATTATGACCCCACACACTTTGGCCTCTTCAGGTTTGTTGATGTGGCAGTTGACAGTCCTGTCACTATGCCTCTAAGTGATCATGCGCCCTGGCTACTTGGCCAAGGGGATGTCCTTTTGGCTGACTGGTGAGTGCGCATGACTCTCACCCAGGAGTCTGGGGATTGAATCCCGCCTGGGCCCTCCTTTGTCCTGCCACATTCAGATGCAACTTTGCAGATGTTATCCATGTTCCTTCCAAACAAGCCATAATCGTTCAGACTTTTTTTTTGTATTCCCAGGAACTTTAACATTTAACAGGCTAACTAAAGCCTGTAGTGTCTGAAGAGAAGTTTCTCTGAGGATTATACAGTCTGACTTTGGGGTAAACTTGCTGGACATCCGCTCCTGGAAAGACTGGCAGCTTATTGTTTTTCACTTGTGAAAACTTTCCAAAGATGGATTCCAGATGGTTTCTAGCTTCTCTAAAATCATTGTGCTTTCCTCTTTGGCATTGCATTGACACATACCTGACTGCTGCAGAGCAGCAAACTGCCAAAAAACCTTCTTTCACAGAGGTGCTCATACTTGCTAATGATCAGTCAATAAAGTGCATTTAATAAGGAGCACTTGGCTGCTTTTTACCCTTTTTCCCACACCAACACTAAATTTTATCTTAATTTTGTTAGATAACATTTTTTTTTTATCTGAGGTTGTAAGAAGGTAAGGCGAGATTTGTTAGATAACATTTTGCATTAAAAGAGAGTACTTTATGGTACGTTTAGGATGGGGGTCTGAAAGTAAGGTAACCTTGGCTAAATTCCTGTTTCATGGTATACCATGGTATCGTTATATTAAGTGTTGTAAATAAAAACAACTTATTTTGGTGGAACAGAGCCCTTGATTGGAACATCTGTACTTCTTCCTTTGATGTTTAACGGCATTGGCATTGGCAAGTGACATGAATTTATTGCCACCAATTGGGAGTGTGCATCAGGACAGGTGGCTTACACCTGATTTGCACTCTCTCCCTGTGTTTTATGAGAAAGAATGAAGTTCATACCGCGGTCAAGGTATGAAGGTATGACGGAAAATGTAATGGTTTTCATACCGCTACATTTTTATACCGTGGTATACCTTGAAACCGGAAACCGGCACATCCCATTTGCTTGAGCTTGGCTTGGCCCCTAGTGTGCATTGTAGCATTCTAACTACCACTTATCTCCACTAATGATCAATTATCTTTTCACAACATATTTTTCTGTTGATACCTATAAGTATTGTATATTTTTAAGAATACATTATGTTGTGATGAAAAATAGTAGCATCTTTATCAAAGAAAAAATAGTATAAAGGCTCTAAGAGCTGTGTGTTATTGTTGTGTTCAGCCAAGTAATCAGACATCCTGCAGCTCTGACAATCCTCTCTCATTTTTCAATTCCCTCTCACAACGTCATCCATCTGTGTGAGATGGAAGTTTGCTGCTCAATTGGTGCTTCTACCACACTGTAATAGTCAGCATTTAATAAGAAAGAACAAAGTGTCACAAAATGGATCACAATTATAATTTTATTTTAAAAACGGCTGAATAATTTTCTAAGACAATTGGGTGCTCTACTTCTCCACAAATGTTTAGCAAATAGGTCAATTCTTTATTTAATGCCACACACACACGCACGCACATACACACCAGCTGTGGATGAATACATTGTATTTGTGTTTTGATTATTTACGGCTGCGTTATGTTTATCTTGAAGCTGACTAGAAATTTTTACCACAGCATAGAAATATGTCACCAACAGCAGCCATGTGAGTACTTGCTGATTTAGTAATAAGAGTTTTGAGTGCAGATGCTCAGAGGAGAAGATGGAAATATGCAAAAGGAAAAAAAAAAACACTATTAAATAAACTCAGGGAAATTAGTCCCTGTGAGGAGAAACCATCACAAAAATACTAACATTTAATTTTATGTTGCAATTCTTCCACTACAGTCTTCTCTACTGGCTCATGTACCATCATGCTACTGACTTATAGAAAGACCAACAAGAAGAAGAAAAATAAAATATTCTTTTACTATAGAGGGTCTTTGATGTATCATTGCATTAAGTTTAGAAAAATCCTCTCTCAGCTAATTATACTATCAATGAGGATGATCACAGTCAGACTACACCAGAATATATGGCCCCTTCATTAAAGGTTAATAAACTCACCTAGCATGCAAACACATAGGCATGACCACACAAATGCAACACATGTGCATGTGTACAGAAAACCCTCAAGAATAAAAAGCATGGGATTGAAGCAGGAGCCATGTTCTCCCTGAGGTCTTCATTACCTCATTGAAGCCATTTAGGCTTTAATCTTTGCGCTTAATTTGGCAACTATCTGAAAAGTAATGCCCCACCAGCTCCAGGGTTGCTTTCAAGACCCTGTTCTGCTGGTCTACGACGTGCCATTGACCACTGTTGAGTGCTTTGAAAGGAAAGTCAGCTCTCTCCTCCGTAAGTGGCTGGGCCTACCACAGGCCTCAGCAGCATTGCCTTGTACAGGAGGAACAACAAACTAAAACTGCCCTTCAGTGGCCTGACTGAGGAGTTTATGGTTACCAGAGCTAGAACGGTGCTGCTGTATAGGGACTCCAGCAACAACAAAGCCTCCTCGACAGGCGTAGAAGTGAGAACTGGAAGGAAGTGAAAGGCGCACAAGGTGGTCAACCAGGCTGAGGCATGGCTGCGACACAGCGAGCTGATGGGAACAGTAGCAGCCAGACGGGCAGGTCTTGAGAGGAATCCAAGACCCAGACCTCTCAACAGCAAGGCCCAGGAAAAGGAAAGGTGAAAGCTGATCCAGGAGGAGGCCCGAGCAGGGGTGGAGGAAGCCTGCTGCAGTAGGACAGTAGGGATGTCACAGCAGGGTGCATGGATCCGATGGGAAGAGGCAGCTGACCGGAAGATCTCGTGGACAGAACTATGGAGATCTGAGCCACATTGGATCAAGTTCCTCATACAGTCGGTGTATGACGTACTCCCAAGCCTGTCCAACCTCTTCCACTGGGGCTTGGCTGAGACTCGGCTATGCCCTCTCTGCCAGAAAGCCGGATCACTGGAGCACATCCTGAGCTCCTGTCCCCGCACTTGGAGACGGGCGCTACCGTTGGCGCCATGACCAAGTGCTACAGGTCATTGCTGAGGTTATCGGTATGGGGATCTCCAATTGCAAGCACATACAACCAACAAGGCAGTCCATCGCCTTTGTTAGGACTGGGGAAAAGCCACAACAGCATCAGAGCCAGGCAGGGGTGCTACTGTCAACAGCCTGGGACTGGCAGATGAAGGCTGACCTAGGGAGACAGCTCAAGTTCCCAGAGAACATCAGTATAAGTATGAAGAGCTGGCAGCTGGCAGCCGAGTGCCGGAGTGCGGGATGGAAGACCCGATTTAACCCCAATCGAGGTCAGGTGCAGAGCCTTTGTCGGCCAGTCTCTTGTCAGGGCACTCAAGTTGTTGGAAGTGAAAGGGCTGCAGAACAGGAAAGCCATCAGAAACATCTCTGACACAGCAGAAAAAGCGGCAAGATGGCTGTGGATCAAGCAGGGGGATCCGTGGGCTACACAAGCTACTTAGACACAAGCCAGGGCCTGATCAATCCTGATTGGGTCACCTGGGCGTGGGTGTCTGTTGTGAGACCTGAAACACCCAATGAAACCAGGATACAACACTGATGATGTGTCTAAGTTGCACCTAGAGTGTTTGTGAGAACTTCAACAATTCTGGGGCTGGTGTGGAATGTCACAATCTGGACCACCACTGTTGTGTAGCTACTGAATCCACACTGACCAGAAGATGGCATTCAGGCCAAGATGCTATTCTGGACACCCAATAACAAAATTTTAAAGGTAAGGTTTAAAAACTATCAGAAACTTCATAAATAAAGAGGATAAATGTGTTTTTGGTGGATTCGGTTTGCTGCCGTTCACTGCTGTGACAAAATGACTAAATGACTAAATTCAGTCTCTCTTTCTGGTGTGATACCGAATTCAGTTTTTTTTTTTCTTCATTTCTTCTTTTACTTGTCCTGTCCAGCATCGTAGCAAGCAGAATGATGATTTGGCAGCTTTATTGTGTTGAACAGATTTGTTTTGCCAAGGGGAACTTTATGACTATAAGGTTTCTCTTGATATAATGTGTTTCATTTTGAATTCATTTTATTTCTTTAATTAAGCATTTGTTTATAATAGCATTTTACATTATATTGCTGGGTTTGACAAGAGGGAAATGAAAGTTAAAAGAAGAAATTATAGGAAGTGGAGCAGAGAGAAAGTAGTGAAGAAAAGAGAGAGAGAGAGAGAGAGAGAGAGAGAGAGAGAGAGAGAAAAAAAACATGGATACACTTACAGAAGTCAACTGATGTTTCTATACAGAAATCCCTAGGCAACATTCCAAGGTCTTTGCTGGAAAACAAAACTAGCAATCCCCTACAGGAGGACCTGCAGGTGGTTCAAGTATCATAAGATTATACAAACACACACAGAACTATGCAGAGAAGAGGTAAAACCTAGTCAGTGCAACAGGAAGCAGTATCACAGTGTCATCATGCAGAATAAAGGCGCTCTATAGTGATGCAGCCATGCAGATGCAACCTTGTCTCTGCAAGGAGGAGGAAGCCCACACGGCACGAGACCCGGGCCACCAGCAGCCGCCCAGAGGCTCGGACCCCAGCCACCCCCCCCGAAAGGGACGGACACGCATCCCCCCAGAGGGTGGCAGAGGCTGGCCCCAGCCGAAGCCCTCTGTGGTCTTGGGGCCCAGGCCCCAGCGGGCCAAGACCAGCATCTGCCGACCCCACTGGACACTACCCCCCCACTCCCCCACCCCACCCAGGCGGCCCAGCCGACACCCAGGAGGACCAGATCCCCCAGATGACCACCTGGCACAGGCCAGCTTCACCACTAACACACCACCACTCTCCCACACACACTCCTCCCTTTATCCCAAACACCCACACACTCCTCCTTCCACGCACATACACCACCACCTCCCTATACCCCTAACATCCACATGCACTCCCCTCACACACATGCACTGCACCACCCCCACCCTTCCCTCCTACCTGACACACTCACGCCATTCTTCCTCCACTTCCTCACACACGTTCTCACATTGCTCCACCCCCGACACACATGCACACGCCTCCCTCCTCATCACCTCTTTCCTCCAACCAATCACACACATGTCCCTCCTCCCCAGCCCATACTCCTCATGTCCACACACACCCTGAGCTTCACACACACGCACACCCACACACATACACCTCGCTCCTCCCTACTTACTTCTTCCGCTCAGTTCACTTATTGGCCTAAATGCAGACACAGACTAACAAGCACTTGGCTGCATTTTCTCCTTTTCTTTTCCTCAGCTTCAAATTCACCCCCCCTGAAAGGTTGGCAGTTCAACTTGATCAGCTGTTTCTCGGCTTTGTTCAGAATCACCAACAACTGCATCTCTCCTCAACTGAGCTGCTTTTTTTTTTTCATTATGTTCAGGGTTTAAGTGATTTCTTCCTCATCACTTCCACAGCTGTCTGCTCTGCAAACCCACTGCCGGTCTCAGGTCACAGATAATTAATTGACAACTTGCCCACTCAAAGGATCAAATGGAGACACATTTACTGTCACTTTGAATAGGTTGAGCAAACATAAGTCAAATAGAAACCACCAGCCATCAGCACCACACATTTTCTGAAAAAAGATAGAGAACAAACAATACAGCACATAGTGCAGGAAAAAATGGATTTGGACATCAAAAATTAAAAGTGTTGTTGGCATATAAAAATTTTATTAAAGGTATAGTCCGGAGTTCCCCTCCTAAAATATAAACGTTAGACTTGAACAAGTGAAATCTATCCATCTCAAACCCTGTCTTTGGGCTTCTACTTGGGTGCCGGGGTGCGCTTGAAGGCAACTCACTCTCCCCCTGCCTGTAATTCGCTCTTTTGTATTGTTTTGGTCTGGTCGGGACGTTTCTGGGTGGAGATTTCTGTTTATATCGGCTGCCAATGACAGAGCTAAGAGCATGATGCTTTGTGGAAATAAGCTCATGATTGGAGCAGACGCCAGTCACTCCAACTCTCGAAGGGAAAAAGAAGAAAGAAAGGAAACACCGTGGATCCACCGAAGAAAAGGTAAGAGCTTCAGATAATGCAGTTTGGAAAACCAGGGTTCATAATAGTTTGGCTTGCACCCACTTCTGAGCTCTGAAGGAGAAGCTTGAAGTTGAATAGGTTAGCTAGAGAACGAGGCGGCCATTAGCCTGAGAGGGAGGAGCGCTAAGTTTGAATGCTGTTGTTTGCAAACAGAAACGCTGGAGGGACTTCGGACTCTACCTTTAAGGAATTATTTACCCCACTCAGTGTTTACCCAGGTTCACAGCCTTAAACATTTAAAAGGACTACAAGGGTCCTCTGTGATATTGAGACACATTATCCTGATGATAATTAGTCTGCTTTGAGTCTTTAGTTTAATACATGTAACATACAAAAAAAGCTTAATAAACAGAAAAAAATTCTTATAAATCTTAAAGAAAAAAAACTATGTTCTGAAAACTGTTCATTCAGTGGAGTCACTCTAAATATTCTTGAAATTCAGATCTCAGACACTGACGTCAATAAAAAGAGAAGACAATTATTTTGAAGTTGTAATATGGCTCAGAAACTATTGACATGACTGTATATTGAGCTTGGTCAGCTGTACACATTCTGCAAAGACGTGGTTCTCAGAGAGACTCCTCCCCTAAGCGTGAGTGTTCATGTTCACCTTACTGGGACAGTTTTAAAAACGCTGATATTTAAGGTAGCTTACATGTCTGTATGTGGCATCAGGGTGGAACTTCACAGAAAGAGCAGCTGTGACATGCCGTCATGTAGATCAGAAAAATAACGGACTGTCTTTTAAATAAAAGAATGAAGTATAAAGTTGTTCTAGAGAGAAAAGAACCTGAAATGACTTATGTATGGTATGGACAACACAAAGCTGAACAACAATTTTAAAACGTAGCAATTCCTAAATTTATGTTGACTTTCATTTTATCCCAGACAGTATAAACCCAAGATATTTTAAGTTTCATCTCCTCCACTTTATTACAATTTGTAAATATACATCAATTTTCACTTTTTTAAAACTACTTTTAAAATCACTTTTACCATGTTATAATGTTATCATACCTTCTCACAACCCTCCTAAAATGGGGGAAGCAGTGGCTGAGGTGGTAGAGCGGGTCGTCCAGTGATCGAAGAACTGGAAGTCATCTGACCTTATGTCCTTGGGCAAGACACTTCACCCTCCTTGCCTCCAGTGAGGGCATCACTGATGTATGAATGTGTTTGATTGTTTCAGTGGTGGTCGGAGAGGCCGTTGGCGCAAAATGGCTGCCACGTTTCCGTCAGTCTGCCCCAGGGCAGTTGTGGCTTCATACGTGGCTTACCATCACCATGTTTAAATGAGGAGGAAATGAATAATGGATCCAATGTGAGCACGTTGAGTGCCCAGCAATAAGGCGCAATATACAGTAAATATAATCTATTATTATTATTATTATTATTATCAAAATATCTTCTGAACTGAGAGTTCCAAGAATGAAGCTTTACGCTTTTATTATTTTGTGCCGAACACCTTAAAGTGTACAACAGTGTGAGATTCTCATAATATTTTTACATTTAAAAATTATCTATACATTCTCGATTGAGACCAGAGGTCTCATTTATTAAGCTGTGTGGATCCTTACTAAACGTGCACGTACACCCAAAACACTTAATTTGTGTTTGCCAAAAAACACTCCGATTTATAATTTCCCCTTTACAAACCATGCTCTTCCTGGAAGTTTGAACAAGTGAATTTAGCTCATATTTGGCCCCTACACATCCACACTCTAACATAAATGGCCAGTCCAAAGTGTCTTATGGAAATTTTTGCATATGAATAAACCAGCTGATTTGTGGCATCTTAAAGGCGCTATACCTGATTTTGCACTTTTTTGAACTATGAGCGAGGTGAACAGTGTAGTTTGAACTGTAAGCTAACCTAATTGTTTCTCCCAGTGAAAAACACTTTTACTCTCCCTCCCACTCAATATGCATTAAATAACGTGCATGTTTCATACTTTTACACAAAGAAACTCCAGAGGAAAACTCACATCTTCCAGTAAATTTCTTGTTTTGGTTGCAGTTAATGGCTGCGAATCAGCTAAATGACATTTTTTGTCACTTAATTCATAAACCGGTAGTTCACCGTAACTACAGTTATGTACACAGATGCACAATTATGATGCATGATTATGTTATAGGCAACATTACAACATGATAACCTAATAAAGTATCTAACCGGCCACTTCGAATGAAGGTGATGTAAAGCTCAGTAGAGCCAGCAGCCGAGGACACATAAAATGTTACTAAGATGAAAGTTATTGAAAAATACCCGTCTTGTTGGATTACAGCACGTTTCCAGTCCACATTCAGTCCGAGGCCGTCCAGCTGCTCTCTACCTTCAGTACAATCCATCGAGATTTACACGAACTTTATTCCTTCTTCGGTCTCTCCTGCATTTCAAGTCTCTCTCCTCCTCAGTTTTGATGCTTTTAGACCGTTTTGCTGTATGAACAGTGACAATCAGCGCAACTTTCCCTTCGATAGACGCCATGCAGTTCTGTTTACAAGTGCTGCTGTGCACGTGCTAGGGGAGGCAGGGCTCCAGACTAACTTTTTCACATGTAGCACTGGTGCTACCTACCTTTTCAGTTGGTAGCGCCTCTACAAATTAGGTAGCGCCACCTTTTCTTCGTATAACATGGTATTCATACATGACTTTATCGTGATGATAGTTGTGTTAATTTACGTACCATTGTTTTTCCTGATGTAAAGAATAACAATGGCCTAAACTTGATATTTGAAAAAATATTTTAATCTGCAATTTCTTTGCCTTATATGTATAACTTTTTACTGCTGCAGACAACATTAACTAAACTAACTGTGCAGCTGATCAGAGACCGGTGCAGACAGGGAGAGGGAGAAAGTACTCACTGGACTGAGCCAGAAAGTAATATTTTATCATCAATAGGGCAGGGCTATATTTATTACCATATAAATGATCATATTTACGATAATGATATAACTGATGATATGATTGACACGAGAGAAAATACTTGAAAATTGCACAGTTTTATTTGTGCAAATGAAATTTTACAATATCTTTTCACTTTATCAAGCAGCTGCTTCTGATTTACAGTAAAGTTATAAATAATATCCTTTTATTACTTTTTTAAAAATAATTTTATAACTGTATAAAATCAGCAGTGTCAGTCCTCGCTAGTGGAAATGGGCTGCATATCCTGAGCAGAACCATGTAGTATAGCAGCTGGAGAACTTTGACTCTAGTTCAGCATTTATTCAGTGTTTCCTTGTTCTATCAAACACGATTCAACATAATCAGTCTCTGAGCAGAACGTGATCATATTTATATAAGCAGAGTGTTCTAGGAGAAGTATTGAGTGATCACTCGGACATTTGAGGTGGGCGGGGTTAACGCAGACAAGATGGAAGTGGAAACTTGTCACTTCCACATTTCCGCTGATGCGAAGGTAGCTTTAACAAACAGCTGATCGAGAGGGTGAGAAAATATGAAAGATATACAGCACATGACATTTAGATACGGACACCACCACATGCGCAACCCAGCCTGCCTGCAATGAACAAAGTTTTTCGCAGTCACCCCCCTCCTGCATTAATAACCACCCCGTCGCGGCTGAAGAAAGTTCTCGCTTCTCATGGAGGATAAAACAAGCTTTAAGTTAATGCACTGCTGTTGACTTCGTCGTCCTCTTCCCTCCTCCTCCTCGTTGCAGCCAGGCTGGCTTCATGTGCGTTTGCCAGTACCAAAACAACGGCAGTGCGCATGTGTGATTTACCCATATTCTATCATGATATTTTATTTTCTTATCATTTCCACGTTACACCAGTATAACCGTGAAAGGTACGATATGACCCAATCTTTCATCAACCACAACATGTATTAATGCGCCAGCACAGCTGCCCGTGTCTCAAGGCTGTGGCAGGGAGTGTTGTTTTTCTCTCTCTCTCTCTCTCTCTGTCGCAAGTCGCACTGGTGCTACCTTATTAAAATTTTCCTCGCACTTTAAAGAAATGAAGTCGCATATGCGACCTAATAGGTATCAGTCTGGAGCCCTGGGAGGGCGCTCCTAGTTAGGAAACGCTGTTAGTGGCTGACTGGAAACCGGAACTTCTGTAGAATGAACTTCATTGGCAGAGAAAAGCGTCTCGACAACGTTAGAAACCTAAACTAAAAAGGCCTGGATTCATGCACATGAGTCATTTATTTTCATGAACTTACCTCTTTTACCACATATTATACCGTGTAGAAAGCCTTTTTTGTAGAGAGATTGGAATAAAATCAGGTACAGGGCCTTTAAGCTTCATCATGACCACCAAGAAGACAGGAAAACGTAATTTCAAGGAGAATGAAGTCGAGGTGCTTGTTGGCGAGGTGAAGGCTCACAAAAGCATTTTATTTTGTGGTCACAGCTGGAATCACAAATCGACAAAAAGCTGGCGAGAGGCGGCAGTGTTGCAATGGTGAATTAGCTATGCGAGTGTGACAAAGAGGTCTGTGCCAGAAGCAAAAAAGAAGTGGTCAGATCTTAACGGCATTCTTCTGTGCAACGTTGTGCAAGACACCACACACTGTGATTTCTGCACACCTTTTAGGGTGGTACAGCAATCTGCCCCTCAATCTACAGTATCCAAACACCTCCACCGGTCTTTGAGGAGGCCGATGGCTCACTCCACAACATCTGTGGTAAACAGCAGCAGATGCAGCAGGTTGCACAGTTCCAGAGGTCGGCCCAACTCAACTCATAGATCTAAGGGGGTGTTACATGCAAAATGGCTTTTTTTTTTTTTTTAGCTATGTATTATGTAATCATGTCATTCCCTCCCCATAAAACATGCCCCGGGGGTTACTTTGACTCATTCACATATATTCAAGAAATCCCTGAATTTCCTATGGAAACCAACATGGCTGCCAGAGCGGCTTCTACCACAGAGCACCTCCAATACCATGAAGCTCCTCCCCCTCCCTTACTGAGCTCCACCCCACCAGAGCATGAGAATGCTGTGATGAGTGGAGTGGGCGTCTCAGAAACAGCAGGAGGCATCTTAAAGGGACAGCAGTGAATTTTTAAGGCGCCAGATACAGACATGGAGTGATGTCACATTTATTTAGATTGTTTTTTATGTATGCTGTATTTTCAGAACTACTGAAGGTAACACAATTATTTGGTTGTGCCATAAAAGGGAATTATGTCCCTTATAATGACATGAAACCCCCTCTTTAAGGGAGTCTAAATTGGCAATCAGCCAGTCATCATCACGGCCTGGAAATCATTATAGTTCCCGAAAACACGTCATTTCCTAATTCTGCAGTTTGCATATATCCTCAAGCAACGCCAGTGCATCCATCTCAAGTATTGCATGGAAGTAGTCGCAGTATTTATGTTTGCAGTGGTCAGACAACGTGTTTCCCACCTTGGCAAACTGATATTGTCAATCAGTGAAATAGGCGACAACAATGATGAATTTCACTTGTTAGTTGCTTCAGTCTGGCCTTTTTCTCTGCACCCCAGAGTTGTTGTCGAGTTGGTTTCATGTTGAAAGATTTTCATGGAATAGTTATTACTCACTACAAGCTGCAGTAACGATAACATTGCTTTGAATAACATTGATTCAGATGTTTATGATAAGTGGGTCTGTAATTGATGTTCAGTGTGAAGTGACATTAAATCTGTGAGAGCAGTATTATGCTGCCTGGCTGCAATTCACCTCCTCATCAGCTGCATCGCAGATTTTCCCGTCTGCACACATGGGTCAGAGTGTACTTACAGGTCCCCACATTTTCCTGTCAAGTTTGTTTTTTTTATAGATCACAACTTTTGTGTGGAGAGTGGTGTACGCCACTTTCAAGCCAGTAATGGTACCAGCACTAGTACCAGTGCCCTCTCTTGCTGCAGGGCCATGCTAATGTGTGCAGAATGTAATTCTGTGTTGTTTCCTTTGGGAAGATCTTGTTTTGAAGGCAGCATGTTGACCTAAAATTACAATGAACTTTTTTATACCAACTCTGCCTTCATAAATGACCTTTTCTACGGGGAATTGATACAACACCCTACCATCACTGAGCTTCCATTACATTTGGACATGCTGCTGACAGGAGTCTGAGTTGTACTTTCATCTGCAGTTCAGAGCACTCAGCATCAATTTCCCTTAAAAAAAAAATCCAAGTTGCCTCTAGACAAGGTAAACAAAAAGCTTTTTTTGAGCTATTAAAGTTTGAGGTGACATTTGTGAATGTAGCTATATTGTAGTGCTTGTTCTGCAGTAATTTCTCTCCTGAGTGGTTATACCAGCTGCTGATGAGTGCCAGCTCTTTTTTGAGGCAGGTAACAGGTGTCTAGCTGAGGTGTGGCTCCAGATTTATTTAATCCTTTCATGATATTCTGCACTGAAATATACATATACAGTATATAAACCTCTTCTAATCATTATTAGAACATCTTTTGTGCATTGTTCACACTTTTTTTTCCCTTCTCAAAGATGCTGCTTTTGCACCAAATCAAGATTGCAATAACTTGTTGATAACAGTTTCTCCCCTTCTCTGTCTTTAACCTCATTGCAAACCCTCTGCTGTCCCAACTGTGTGTCAGGCCTGAAAATGATGGCATGGATGTATGATAATCCTTTTTCCAATATTTTTTCTGGCAATTGTCAGTAGATCTGTTGAGTTCTGTCATAGAATCCTGTTTATTCCTCTGAATTTCTTTCCTTTCATAATTTTCATGTTCCTCTTTGAGATCATCTTCTCTTAGCAAAGTCAAATGTATGACAGGATTTCTTGCAAAAATCCCCCGTGTATCTTTGAGAACAGTATAAAAAAAAATTCAGCCACCGAGCCCTCCATCAGTCCTTTTCATCTCTGCACTTTGACCCTCTTCTCAGCTCCCAGATCTCGCCTTTAGTCCCATCATTCTCTTCTATCTGTGGTAAAATTATACTTAAAAAACCCTCTCAGTCTGTTCCCTGACTGTCAGTGGAGGAGCTTCAAAAGGGCTCCCTTTGGCATGAAATAAAAAGTGACAGTTTCTGATGAAATCCCTGCATGTGATTTTCTGCTCATGTTATTACTGAATACATGCAGGATAAAAGAGCCATCTGGAGCTAAATTTCTGCATCTGATACCTCAATCAAAAGAAAAATCACTAATATGACAATATCTGCAGTTTGTACTGGAACCGGTTGTAGCAAAACCTGCACAAACATGTCAGCAAAAACCTGGTAGAGTGCTTGAGCAGAAACAGAACAGCACATTAAGAAGCTGAACATCGTGGGTAGAGGCAGTATCGCAGCACTGGCCCCCATTTTCTCTATTCTTAGCTCTTCCTCCTGCTCTCACAGTTACACATGACTAGGTATTGAAAAGGAGAGGTAGATGAGGCAGCTTGAGTTTCTAACTTTAAGCAAAAGGGAGTGCATAGCTCTTTCATTTCTGGTTTTATCAAATAAGATCAGGAGACATTATTTATATCCCAGAAATAAAAACAAAAGCAACCAAAATAAGAAACAGAGGATATGTAAGCAAGGAAATAAAGAGACATAAAGATTACATAATTACCTAGATTACATAAAAATGGCTACAAAAGGATGCAGATATTAGCAAAAAGAGAAACTAAACTATTCTGGAATATATGTCCTTAGAAATGAGCAGAGATGCAAAAAAGCTAAAATTTGGGAAAAAAAATTATCACTAATCAATGTAACATAATCAAAATAAGACAAAATAGGAAAAATGGGAGAACTGCAACCAAAAGGATACAAAATAACCCCTAAGATACAAGTAATGTGCAAATAATAACACAAAATGTCTCAAATGGCCATAATAACAACCTTATGTAATTGACATAGAACATCTACAAAGAGATGCACAAGGGCCGAAATGACACAAAACAACCTAAATTAGGTGTGAAATAATTGTAAAGAGACCCAGATTATCTACAAATAGATAAAATGACTAAAATGAGGTAGAAATGAGAAACATAATAAGGAGAGATGCAAAACAACTAAAACCTGGCCACAAAACAACCATGTCAGTGTCTCACTCGAAGGTGGAGTGATATTATAAGACAATGTGTCCTGGAAGACATTTCAAATGTTGCACTTCAGTGTTTAGGTGAACAGTTGTCTGGTCCATGAAGGTAAGAAAAAAAAACTTTTCCAATGAGCTCTGAGCTCTGATTCAGTCCCTGATTGAACTGGCTGTTAATGTGACATCGTTAACGTTTAAGTGACAGAAGCTGTCGCACATGTTTACATTCATGTTTATTCAACTCAAAGCATGCTGGCTGGTCAACTTTCCTCTCTGTTTCAAGCCGGAGGCTTAGGCTCAGTGACACACACTCAGACTCAGAAAGAGACCAAAAACAGAGAGAGGCAGCCACCTCAACTCTCACCCTGAGCTAAAGTGAAGCATATGCGCAAAGATAATATGAGCCTTCCCACACACAGAATAATACCCACTACCAGTGGACAAGCCGAAGCTCCACTCGCTGGGCCTGAAACTTTTTCTTCGCCCTGCAGGTTCACATCGGTGCACCGTGGTTAAAACACAGAAAGAGCCTAACATCTGATTCACATCATCTTCATGCTCATCAAAGCTCTCAGTAAGCCCTCCTGCCATATGGATGGGGTCGTTCTAACAGAGACCACTCCCATCAGGCTGTTTCTTCATGGGATAAAGTTGCCCATTCAGAACAGACTTTCCATTTGTGAGTACATGTAGTCCCAAGTAATAATGATGGATTAGGTTTATTTAGCCCTTTTCAAGGCAGTCAAAGCTGTTTCCATTTAGTGGTGGTAAGCTACATGTGTAGTCTACACAAACTGACAGCCAAGCTGCGCCAACAGCCTCTGTAACCACAACCGAACATTCGTACACTTTCATATACCAGCAATGCCGACGCTGGAGGAAAGGAGGGTGAGGTGTCCACAGAGCACCAGAGGCAAATCAGTTATTACGCAAGACTGTCTGTGTAAATGCGGGGTTAAACTAGCAAACTTGTGTTGAACTAGTAAAACTAGCCTTGCATGACAAATTTTGCATTATCGTACCATCTCCTTCTGCTTATCGGGTTACGGGGGCAGCTGCCAAACAGGGGAGCCCAGACTTCCCTCTTCCCGGCCACAGCCACCAGCTCATCCAGGGGGATCCCGAGGAACGTGATTGGAACACCTCACGAGGGAGGCGTCCAAGAGGCATCCTGACCAGATGCCCGAGCCCCCTCATCTGGCTCCTCTTGATGCAGAGGAGCAGCAGCTCTACTTTGAGCCCCTCCTGGGGGTGTAATTTTGCATTACATTTTGAGGAACTAGTTTCTTCCCAGCTATGGAGTTATAAATGGAGTCCAGTTGGAAGTGTCACTACCTTTGTCAGTGTATTCTGGTTCATTGAGATATGATGACGGTTCATTTGATGAAACAAATTTGAAATCATCTTAAATATCCGACACGTCCTCAAGCCTTTCAGGCGTGGCCATATTTTTGACTGTCCATTTGTGTAATCAATTCATTTGTGCACGTTGTTTCAAGGAATTATGGGGCCCCAAG
Source organism: Atherinomorus stipes (assembly GCA_023101725.1). Classification (NCBI taxonomy): domain Eukaryota; kingdom Metazoa; phylum Chordata; class Actinopteri; order Atheriniformes; family Atherinidae; genus Atherinomorus; species Atherinomorus stipes. The sequence goes on from JALJCO010011927.1 coordinate 61,936, forward strand.
CAAAATGGACTTGCCCCCCCCCCCCCCCAAAAAAAATGCTGCACACATAGGATTTTTGCATTTCAAAAATTTTTTAAAAGGACGCAACCACCCCTTACCGTAATAGACAAATTATTATAGGATTACTTTTTAATAAATGGTTGGTCAAAGCAGGGGGAACACACTCTGATGGATGCCGCGGAATGGGAGTGGACACGTGTCCAAACGGGCCGTGTCATTGACCCTCCACCACTGGCTGACCACTGTCAGTTGCAAGTGGAGAGAGCCAGTGGCAGAGCCAGAAATTTTTCACTGGGGTGGCCAGAGAGAGGGAAAGAAGGGAAAGTGGTTTGGAAGCAGTTTTGGGTCTTCCCTGTGAATCAGCAGCTTTCTTTCCCCAATCGCAATATTTCAGCGAGAAAAGCTTAAAAGTGAGATTTTCAACTTCTGCATGTCCGATCTTAAGAATTCCCACTGTATGGGACAGCTAGTGTCTAAAATAAGAAGGAAAAGTGGTTTGGAAGCAGCTTGGGGTCTCTGTAACTGCTTGAGTGCCGCCCATTTAAAACATGGGGGTGGTCAGTGGGGTGGCCACGGCCACACCGCCCCGTGGAGGGGGCCCCCTTGAGGTGATTTTGAAAATGGTGTTGTTGCACTTTTCTGCAGTGGCAATGACTGAATTTAAAGGGAAGCTCACACAGTTTGTCGTTACATTGAGTTCATAACTAGGCCAGCTATTGTCTTGGGGCCCCAGTCTAGCTCGGGGCCCTAGGCAATTGCTTGGTCTGCTTGCCTTGTTGCAACGGCCCTGCATGTAGCGGCAGATGATATTACTCAGCTGGCAAATACAGCAAGTATAAAACTTTCTTGCTGCTTAGACACTTCACCATAAAAATGCAACGCAATGCAAGGTAAGTTTAATTTGCATCGTTATTCTATAAACACTGGCATTTACATAATCGCGTGTTATAACTGATTTGTCTCAGTAATCTGTGGAGTGGATAAGAACAAGCTAGCACGCAATTCCATCCATTGCCTTGCACTACTATTAGTGTCTGCAACCTCTTGGCTAACTCAAAAATAAGGGCCTACGTCAAAAATGTCAAACGATCCCCTTAATGTTGCAGCGGTGTGCATGGTTGGGCTCAGCTGCAGGAGGGAGGAGTGGAGCGGCGATCCAGGGAGCAGCATGCAGGTAAGGGCAAATGAGATGCAGCTGCATCAAATCACTCAGGGGCACTGAATTGCTGTAAAACCAGAAAAGTTTTTTTGAAATCCGGCCTTGAAAAAAAAATATATACGAGTATACAAAAAGTGCAAAAATATGCAATAAATAAAATAAGAACAAAATATGTCGTGTGTTTTACGGCCTACAAAATAAGAATAAAATATGCATACAAAAATACAAAAGATATAACAAGGATATAGATATAAAAGCTCAAGTGTTCTGATGGAGTTTCAAGACGAGTTGTGCAAAAAAGCGAACAGAAGTGCAAATGACAAAATGTGCAAATATTGCAGGTATATATTAAGTCTGTGGATACAATTTTGCCTCTCTTACAACATTATTCCACTCCTTTGCGGTGTCTGTTGCAATTATATGTACAAAGCCAATCATGCAAATTATATGATGACATCATCTAGCAACTTTTAGTGACTTTTAGGGCAGCCAATGGCGACCTTTCTTGCTGAGGAGCTGGCAACACAGCAAACACGGTGCCGATCACAACAACAATAATGGTGGTGGTGATCAACTCCTCCTCCAGACAATCCTGCCTTATTTACAGCTTCTGCACCAAAATGCTGCTTTGAAAAAAGATTATTGCGCTTTTGTAGCAGCAACAGTGGGAACAAACTGACATGCCTACCACGTGATACAAGGTGAGCCCTGCAACTGTGTCCAGATTTGAGGACCATGTCCTTTGAAGGACGCATCCAACCTGGTTTACATAGGCCGGGACCTCCTTAAAAACAAAAATCTTGGCCACTCTTAAAATAAGTACAAAAAGATTTTTTTGCTTGTAATAAGCAAAAAAATTCTGCCATTGGCATAAGCAAAATTTTCTTGATAAGATTTCTTGAAACAAGATGCATTTGTCTTGAAACAAGATCTTATATCTTACCGAAGTGTTTCTCTTTAAGTAATTTTGTCTTTTTTTGAATGTGATGAGATATTTTGACCAGAAATTAGAAAAATATACTTGCTAAGATTTTAGTTTTTGCAGTGTGTCGTTGCCTTGCAACTGTGACCGCAGTAAACCGAAGCAAAAGCTCCAAAAGCCTTACCAGTATCCTGCTAATATCTATATATTTTAACATATTAGAAACGTTCAACCGAGCTCAACTCTAGCTTAATGGAATCATCACTCAATAAGAATTTGAGCCGTTTAGCATCTTGGAATATCTAAACAAAATTTTGAAATGAGTAAATGAATGAATAAAATCATCTTAACTGAACAATCTCTCCTAAAAAAATCCAAATGTCTTCAGAACTCACATCAGAGCCATGATCTTCAGAGCCTTCTGAATCTGTGCCACTCTGGATTTTTAGTTTCCTTCGTTCAGTGTTAGCCTTTCTGCAAAAACTCTCTTCATACCAGACCTCACTAGCTTTCATACCCTCTTTCATCATCAAATATGCTCTCCGACCTCCTTTATTTGAAGCCAACCTCATTCTATAAATGCCTAACCCCGATACTTTTGTTTTTTCCTTCTACACAGCACTTAGTTTGTTTAAATTTTGCTCCTCATTTAACTGCACTTTGTTCAGGCAGTAAAACATAAATGACCACGCTAGATTAACGCATGCATACAGAGCATGTCTGATACATCATGGACTTTTTTTTTTTTATGGGGGACAACTCCACCATAACAAGTAAGCAAACTTCTTACAGACTTCTTACAAACTGACCTGCTTCATTTATCAGCTGTCAAACTGGCCAGTAAGTTTTAATTCTGTGTGTGTGTTCATTAAGAGCAGTGGTGTCCAAAGTCGGTCCTCCATGGCCGCTGTCCTGACGGTTTTCCATGCCTCCTTGCACCAGCAAAGCTGACTCAAATTAAATGAATCTAAAAGCCTATGAATTTGAGTCAGGTGTGTGTTGGAGAAGGGAGACATGGAAAACCTGCAGGATTGTGGCCCTCGAGGACTGGAGCTGGACACCCCTGATTTAGAGCCATGGCATCGTGGCAGAATTTGTGATATTTAAAGACACTGAATCTTTACCATTAAAACGATATAACATATTGTTATCAAACTTGTGATTCACCCTGAGACTGGGTGTCAATCTACCAGTCGGGCTGTAAGTCCAAGCTTCAGTGTCCTGACCATTCTGTAGGAGCAGCAACACATGCACCCACCCACTTGTCCAGAATCTCTAAGAAAACAAATCTGATCATATGTCATTATCTCCACATCTCCTTAGACCAGTGTTGGTGGTTGCACCACTGACCATGTGCATCCATCTCTGTTTATGCACTGCTACCCTTCCTGCATCAACATTCTCAATTACACCGAAGAGTCGCTCGTCTGTTTTTCTGAACAAATCACTCTGATGTATGAGCATCAAGGTCATCAGATGTGCTTCATTGACCACATTGTTGACCATAAACTGAAGGCAGTTGAGCAGTCTTTGTGACTGAAGCTTCTGCCATCTGAGCCCTGAACCCTCATTGCATATTTTTGTCCTTTTGAAATCTTAACACAAAGCCAGAATCAAACAGGCCTGCTTGGTATGTTTATTCATGCCACAGAATATGATTGGATGACTTCTGCTTATTGCACCACATTGTGCGCCTGTGTGTACGCATCTGCATTCATCACGGCTCCCTAGTCACGAGTTCAGGTTTTTGGTTTAATTTGCCCCATTATGAACTGTTCAAACTTGACAGATCTGTTGAGTAATACAACAATCCCAGTGTATATCTTGAATTAGAAACATAAGATATTAGGTAAGATATTAGAAAGCTCTTACCCTCCAGTATATCTTACTCCCTCTACAAAGCAGCACAAAACTGGAAAGGAAATGAACAGCAGCACCTAAAGCCATTAAAAAGAGACGAGCAACAACCCCTTGGGTCTTTTATAACTGCTCGTTTATTATGAGGAGAGAAATAAAGACAAACTTTACTTTCCATGTCGTGCAATGTGTATCATTTCTTGAAACACTCAAATGCATGGTCTGCAAAGAAATCTTTGTGGCATTGTGCAACGACGTACTTTGCACGTCTCCCTCACTGGTTCTGAGTAAACAATCAACACCAGGCTGCTCAGCACCTGTAATCCTTTGACGACTCAATCAACATTTGTAAAGCTGGCCACACAAGGCTCGCATCCAAAACTGACTCAGCCGGCTGTCTGTGAGCTCCGGCGTCGTCATCTCCAACGCCCTTGGATTTGTGGCAATTCACTGCTGCCACGCCGTTCATGGTCTACCGATCAAAACGGGGCCATGCTTCCCTGCCTGTCAAGAGATTCAGATCCAGTAATCCGCTCCACCCATCCCACTCTGGAAAAAAAAACATGCAGCATCACGACGCAACATCAACACACCCCTCCTAGGCCTTGTTTCTTATTCACTCACAGCTACATCTGTCTACAAAGATGACTCCTTCATCTACCGTCAGCGAATCGCCCTCATGATTTACCGCCTGGGTCTTTGCATGCCGGTCTCCTTTCCTGTCTGCCACACCTTAACCCCCTTGTTCTCTCTGTCATCGTCTCTCAGCTCTTCTCATCAGATGTCCTCGCACACAGCTCACCTGCAGCCATTTCATATTTGCCGTGGCAGCTGATAGAACTGGAACTACAACTGGAAATTTAAAGTTTAGAGTGCAGCGACTTTGCTCCGTTTGTTTTGGGTTTTTTAGGAGTACAGCAACCAGCTCATCGCTGAAGCTGATGTGTTGTTCAGGAGGGATGCGGCAGCTGTCACACCTCCAAGTCACGCTTCGACGAAGATGCATGCCACAATTAGATCTTGGTGGTTCGATGTGTGTGAAAAAGCTCCGTTTAGATGCGAGCATAAACTAGTCCTTACCCTGAGGCTAAAAACAGTTCAGCCAACAATCTAATCCGCGATGCCACCATGAGAAAAAATCCTGGAGCTGCTCCATTGGCTGAATCCGGACACTGTTAGAGGATGAAGGCTTTTGCTTATTTTATATCTCAAAACTGTTTTGCCCACAAGAGGAAAAGATCAAACACATTTTCACTGGGTCTCATGATTTTACGGGCATATCTTTTTCTCATAGTCTTTGTCAACATAAACAGGTCTTTTCCTTATTTCATTTTCCAACTTAGCAGTCAAATTCCTAACCAGCTGCTGAAAAGAGCACAAGCTCAGCAATAAAAAAACAGGCTGCAGCTTCCTCACTCTGTTGCTTTGCACAGTTAATAATGTCTAGACCTGTTTTCCCCTGTGGAGCAGCGCAACTCTTCGTTTTGATGGGCTTATTGAAGCCAGTGCCTTGTTATCCCTTATCTCAACACCAGGCTGTCTCACAAAGCGCCAGAAGAAAAAACACCAGTTTGTCCTTTAATCTTTTGCAATATGAATGCTTTTCTGTCATTCTCTCATCCCTCTTATTCTCTCCTGCACGGCCATAGAAGATGCTTTGTCCTCTCAAACAGGTGTTTATGAGCATGTGATGGGCTTCATCTATCAAGTATGACAGGACAAGTTTAAACAGGAAATTTACTTCCAGTTCAAGTCATCCTTAGAAAAGATAAGACCTGCACAGAGTTTTGACTTCTCAGATATATCGTGAAGTGATTTCTGTCACAAAACAGCACATAGACTTTACTGAAATATAAAAACATAATGATTCAACCGAAGATCCTTGAGGCTGTTTGAAGACACCACGTGTGGGGACAAATTAAGGCAATATGGTTGGTGTTATTGTTATATTAGAGATTATTTCCACCTCTGCTAATAGTTTCCACAACCTGAAATTTTCATGAATGAGGACAATTCATTCCCTTTTAACTAATGGATAACACAGTACCAACCAGCTGTTCTGGTTATGACTCAACGCAAGTCATTTTCAGGTGCAGGACTCTAGTTTTTGATTCAGTTGCATGTTAGAAAAATGACTCAGTTCTGAGGATTTTTCTAATAAATGATAAGACCAAATGGTTTATAATGGGGGGAAGTTTTTATACGCGTTTGACACTAAGATTTCGCTGAAAACCTTCCTAGCGAGCAGATTTTAAGGGTGAAGCTTGAGGAAACCTTCATGAATGCATGCACACAGTCCAGTCACAGAAATCCATGGGCCTACCTTGAACATTGCCAGCCCAGATCTCCTCTCTGCTCTTCAGAACTGGCATGATGGAGCGGTCTGGGATTCGACTCCTCCTCTCATAGCCTCGGATGAAGGGATGTGGACAGATGAAGGCGCGCAACAGAGACTGAGGTGGCTGACAGAGGAGCAGGCTTGGGTTGAATCAAAGCAGAGGTGGTGGCGGTGGGGGGGGTGTACTGCACCGCTATGAGTGAGGGGAGGAAAAGGTGCTGCCAAAAAATAAAACCTAGTTCGCTACAAACCAGATCCAAACTGGTTGAAATATGCTTTTGACTCAGTTGTAGGAGTATCAAGAAGTGACTATTAACTCAAAATGTCAGCAGCAAGTGGAAAGAAACTGAAACTTGACAAGTGGAGGGGGTTGAATGGAAGTCCTTTCATTCGTTTCTTTCCATCCAACTGCCTGATCCCCTCCCTCCAGAACTGGTGAAACAGCTTGCCGAGGTCTCTCTCCAGAAGTCTGCAAGCGTGTCAGCGCTGTTGCCGTGGAGATGAAGGAGATGAGCAGCAGCGAGTGTATATGTACTCCTCTTCTCTTTCAGCTTTCTGTCACTCTGTGCCTTTTTAGCTTAATTTAGCCTGTCATGATCTTCAGCTTGTCGGCCCGCTCTTCTCAGTCTGAAAGGAAGAAAATAAATAAAAAATAAAACAAGACAGAGTAAGTCTGCAGAGTACGGCTGTGAATCAAACTGCTGTAGGTGAAGGCTGAATGCCACAATGTACACAAGTCAATTGCCTCTGAGGTCAAGGCTTCGTTCACTGGAGCTGCTGCATCTCTGCAGCCTGAATGCGCTGAATGTTGTTTCTTTGCCGCGAAGACCCTCTTAATGCTCTTGTTTTCTGCTTGTTTTGATCTAGTGTTTCTTAAAGTTATGAGTCCGAAGCCAAAAAGATATGTATGTAAATTTATAAAGGATGTAAGAATATACATGAGTCATGAGAGATTTTGCATTGAAGCATTTATCATTTGTCATGTTGGTAGTATGACTACTCAATCACTTGTTACAGTTTAGACAGTTTAGCAGTGCTGTATTACGGTTTATTCACTTATTTCTTTAAGGCTTTTTTAAATCTGTGATATCATATTTGTGACATTTACATCTGCTTATCTTAACTCTTTTGATACAACCTAAACAAAAACCTCTAAACCAGAATCTAAAAGTTAAGTCTGTGTGTATATAACCTCACAGGGCTGTAGAACAACACATAATTACATGGAATATATATGTGACCTGTAATCGCTGTGAAAGCAGCAGCTGCATGAGAAATAGAAAAACAACCATGAATGAAACAGGCATGTTGTCAAAAGAATGTAACTTAGTCTCAATCATGATGGTTTTCTAACAGTGTGATGTTACTGCCTAACCTTTATTTTAACTAATCTTTAATTCCAAAGTAAGAATCAATAAAAATGTTTCATTATTGGTCTTGATTGTGTGTTTCATGTGGTTGTTTTCCTTTTCTGTGAGGATTTTGTAGCTTGTTAAAAGGAAAATGCTCAGATGCATAAAAGGTCATACTGCTTGTGAGGGCAGTGCTTTCCAGGAGGATGATATGGTGTCAAAATATTTACTATTTTAAGGATAAAATCAAACAACCTGATGGTTTTGATTGGTGATCTGTAATCTGTGTTTTGTGTTTAATTTTTCTTAAATAAATCTTTTTAGAGTAAGCTGCAGTAGTTTTGCCTGTGTTGTGCAAAATTATAAATAACCTGTAACATAATTTACCATTATCAGGATCGTGCTATATATAGTTTCAGGTTGGTGCCTTGTCCGCTATAGTTGGATGCAGTCATGCAGATGCATTGTTTCACCGTTCATGCTTTCATCTGAAAACACGGGAGACAGAAACAATGTAGGCCGTGAAATACATGACACATTTATCTAAAAATAATATGAAAAATATCAGGGTACTTTGAGGCTTCAAGTGGGTAAACTGACCAAGAAACAAGCATTTGCCAGATTTAATTGAAGGGAAACATAATTATCTGATTTCTAATAACTTTTTTTTCCAAATACCTGAAAATCTTGAAATTTTCATCTTCAACTTTTCAGTTAAAGATAAATATTTCAATCAAATCTAAACAAAAAAAAGTGGTACAGAGCACATGATATATTACTGCCAAATACCTAAGCAAAATGAATAAATGAATTATATGGATTTGTTTGATAACCTGATCTTTAAGCAACAGCTCTGAGACCATAACTTGCAGATGCACTTGCACTGCAAACATGAAGGTTTTAGCTGTTTTACTATTTTTTTCACCAGATTAGAAAAATAGTTATCTTTAATTTGATTTACCTAATATATCCAGATTATACAATTAAAGAGAGGTGATTTGTATGAAGCTGGAGCTCCTGATTTTTTCAAAGTGTTTACTAAAATTTAGCTGAATCTCTGTGGACTCTGGACTGTTGTTTGGGAGAAACAAAAACTCTGAAATTTTGTATTTTAGTTTGTAGTTTTGATTATTTCTTAAAATGTTCACAGAAAAAATAACAGTTAAAGGTAATAAATGTGTGCATACAGTTCATGTGTGTTTTGAGGGGTTGCACATGCAGGAGGTCTCAGGAAAAATTGTTTGTGGAAATCATTTATAGAGTTTTTAATCCTATGTGGCAGTGAAACCAGTTTTATTTATAAAAATCCATTTTTCGCTATGACTTCATGGTCTAATTATCTTTGACTCTCATGGCAGTTTTGATTTCATCCTGGTGGCTTTACGCATGCAGAATAATGCAGTGAGTCTTTAAAATCATAAAACAACCCAGTAGGTTGTTTAGTTGCATGATTATGAAGCATATCTTTAAAAAATGATTTATGGAAAAACAGAAAAGCTATTTTGTTCAAATAAAAATGTTGAAGTGAATATTCTACTAGAATAACCTTGTCTTCATGGCAGTGATGATCTCTGACATTAAGTGCTTGTTTTTTCTATTTTTTTATTCAAGTGTTAAATGATTCCTCTTTTGATCATAAATCCTTCATTAGATTCAAACTCTAGAGGTCTCCTGCCCTTTAAAAATGACTATATGCCCACAGCACAGAAACTTCTCACCAGCATTTTGAAAGATGTCTTCAATCATTTAGACTCTTTCACTGAACATCTTCAAGCTCAAAATCAACTTGAAACTTTTAAGAAAGAACCAAATATTCTCACTCCGTTAACATTTTTATGAAGAAGCTTCAGTAGGACTTTTGTTGTCTTTCCTTTTAAGCAATTGCAAAATATGTTTTTTTCATTCAAAAGGTCAAATAAAGAAAGGACCCATGCACATGGGGATATGAGTAACATGCCATTGTTATTCATTCTGGCAACTTAATTGAAAACAGTACTTTTAATCACACCCCTGGCTGTGAACAGCTGAATGCAGCATTGGATCACTTATAATATACCATGCCTTCAGAGACATACAGCCCATTACGTTCAGAGTACTCATTAAGGTCATGCTTGAGAGTCGAGTACAGCAAAGCAGGAGCATGAGTCACATTTAGATCTGTGGTTTATTTACAGGGATTTATTCATATTATTTTCAGAGATCTGCAGCAGATCCACTGAGCCAAAAATAATGAGGAGAAATGTGATGGAGGCTGAGGAAGAAATCTATGTAGTATTGTTAAAGGGGGGGCTGCTCATATGCACAATAAGGAGGGAGAAAAACAAAGTGATGTAAATGCATGCACCTGCACCCCACACTACACCAACTGTGTGAGTCAACTTGTGTGAGCTGTTGGAGAGAGATTTAACCAAATTCATAAAGTATTTGGGGCTGGTTTCTGCCATGAATTATAAATAGTGCTTCAGTGAGAAGTCTCTTCTGCTCAAAAACACCACTGAGCCAAGTGATAACAGAAAGAGGTGTGAAATTAATGGATATACATACACAATGGTACATATTTTTAAAAAATGATAAAGATCAGAGGCACGCGACGATAAACAACCAGTTCGTCACAGTAAAGTGAAATCACATTTAACTGTGCAAGCAAATGTGGTGGAAAATATAAAAATACCCTTCACAAGGAACCTGCTGATGGAAGTTCATGCAGAACACATTCCTGTCATGCAGACGCATGCACGCCCCTGCTACATCATCTGTACTCTTGCACACACACGCACATTTAGGGCGCACACACCCTCTCTTTCATGCATGTGCATACACTCACTTGCGAAGTAGTAGTGGGTGCTTTATTAATTCACTACTCACCTAATTAACTCTTTTCTGTAACACATAATTTATAGACTGTAGTGGAGATGATTTACAGAGGAGCAGAGTTGAGACACAAAAGCAAAGACAGAGCAAAACGAGTGGTCCTTCATATTCCTTCATGATGACATTCCCCCTTTCAGCGCAAGAAAGAGGGATTTATTAATCCCCTTTAACGGTCCATAAGTAGGGGGTTGGCGTGGAGACTAAAATAGCAGGTGTGGGCCTAAGCTACTCGGCCACCTTAAGGCTGAGCCAACAGGCAGTTTCAGGTATATGCAGGCTAATTGATAATAGTCTAAAACTGCAGAAGCTTTAAACAACACTCACAAAAAGGTGTGGCAGTGAGAAGCATCAAACAAAATGTGAAGAGGGGAGGAAAATAGAGAGAAGAGGAGAGAGGTAGCGATGAAATTGGATGTTAACTTCTATTTATTTATCTGTCTATCAGTCTGTCTATCTATAAACTGCACATGCTTTCTATTACACCTCAAATCCACAGCTTTTCCAGTTATATGCACAGATCAACAAGCTAAAGGCATCCGGTCTCTCTTTTGCATGATGGAGGATGAGAATGAGGACAAGAAAATGGTGAGAAGCTTCAGGAAGCTAAAAGAAAGGCAGGATGTGTGGGATAAGTGGGAGGAAAACATACAGGAGCAGGGAAATTTTCTTGTTGAGATATTTCGTTGGGTGGTGAGTGGGATGGTTAGAGGCTGGAACAGAACGAATGGCTGCTGATGGACTTGCCGACTGAAAATAAAAACAAGCCGAGGCTGAAATGGGATCAACTTTAAATGACTTGAGGTGGAAATTTCATCAAAAAACTCAGAAAATAACTGAAGTCATGTAACTGAAACTATATTTAACTCTGCCAAATTTTTGCCACCCCCACCCACCCTCCAAAAAAACCCAACAAAACAAAACAAACAAAAAAAAGGTACAAACGTGACTAGAAATGATTCATTTTAGAGCTAAATTTTTTTTTTCCCACAATAAGTTGCAAAATTATAGCCATTTAACAGAAAAGGGGGAATGACAACATGATATGGAGAAAAAAGGAAGATTTTCCAAAGACAACAATTAAAAATGTGTGAACTTGACCATGATGGGAAGGACGGGTGAGAAGTATGTTAAAATGGTTGGAGACCAGACCAAAATCGACACACTGATCATTCTTCTTTTAGGCATCGTTTAGTGTGCGAGTGCATGTGTGTGTTAATGTGTGTTTTATGTATACGTAAAGCACACACAAATACACACAGACAGACAGATAGACAGACACTAAACAATAGTTAACCTACCTAGAGTAACATTTAAGAATCCCGCAAGAGTGTGATGCAAAGAAAATGGGTGTGGAGGGACCAAAAAGAGAAGGAAAAGGGGGAAAAACAAGTCATTCAGGAGGAGTTTTTTAGTTTTCTTTGAAGAAAATTCATCCGAGTTCATATAACATTAGACTTTAGAGACAGAAAGAGGTGTGAGATGGGAGGATGATGAACTGATAAGAGGCAGGTAGACATGAAATGATAAGAAGGGACTGACGGGGATGGTGTAGTTTGGTCAAAGAGAAGAAATAGTGAAGAGGGAAAGCAAAAAGGACAAAAATGAAAACAAAACTCTTTTCTTTCTCCTCTCTCACTCATAAATATAAGAAATTATACACCACATAGATGGAGAAATAGATGAGAAGGCAAATGACGGAGAGAGAGACTATATGAAAGGATGAAGCACCTCCCAGCACCGCGATGAGGAATAAGAAAAATATAAAACGAAAGAAAAAATTGAATACTCCAAAGCCTTCCGTTTTTGCTCTGTTTAGTGAGGCGAGGAGGGGGGGGAGTTGAGTTATGTCCCCCTCTCTCTCTTTCTCTCTCTCTCTGCAACTGGTCAGTCTTCTTTTATCTTCTGTCCTCCTCAAAGCAGGATGCTACCTTCCCCTCAGATGAGCTGTAACCCTTTGCCAACACAGCTGTTAGACATGGCACTCAGGCAGGCTGCATGACTGGGTGCTGCTATGCAGAGATACAGCGTGTGGAAGCGAACACACTCTTCTGGCTGGCGTGGCGTGGCGCGCAGAGCACAGCTCAAACTGCGCTCACTTTCTCTCCTCCCTCATCTCCTCACAGAGAGGGAGAGAGAGAGCGAGCAAGGGAGATGTGGAGGTGGGTCCCTCTGTAGGAGAGATAATCAGAGAGCGGCTACAGTAAAAAGGGGTGGCTGCAACAATTGTGAAAAATCTAGGGGTCTTTTGGGGTTTTTTTTTTTAGAGAAAGCAATAGCTCCCTCTGTTGATGAACTGTGCTCAGAGAATAGATTAGGAAGAAAAGTGAGCAGCTGGGAGGTTTAATTGGAGATTCGTAGAGGCTCAATCTCTAACACTGGTAAACTAAAGGAGGCGGCAGCTTTCACGTCTGCCGTAAAACTTCACAAGTGCAAAAACAGCCGATTAACAAATACAGGCTTACAATGTCAGAAAATAAATTACAGGGGGTCTCACGCATTTATTCAGTCAAAATCAAGTTATTTACTGGAGTAATCTTTTTTCTCCTGTTTTACAGATGGGAGTTTGAGGCTTAATTAGCATGTAAACTCGTCACATACATCTCCAAAAATAAGATATAACTAATTGAAAACTCAACAAAACAGTCCCAGGTTAGGTGTATAAAGTCCTGGCGGTACCAGGGGATCAATGCTGATTGAAAAACTTTTACTTTTACCCCGCAAAAGTCAAGTTGAAACTCCGTGTTTAGCTCTAGCTTCTTAACCGCGTCTCCTCCTGTCTGCGTCTCCTCTCACACACGCCTGCAGCTGCGTGACGCCTGCAGCTGCGTGGGGGGGGGGGGGGGCCGACGGGCGACGGGCGACATCCCTGCTTACTTTTAGTTACAGTCACTTGCAACGTCAGCTTAGAATTACATTTGGAAACCAAGCCAGTATTTTAAAACTAGCTAAAATTAATTTCTAGTCACACAATAAGTCTTTTGAAGCCACTCGCTATCTTAGTTACAAATCACATCAAGAGCCTCGGTTATCTTACCTCGGTTACATATTCATTTCTACAGCAATATATAAGCCGAACAACTGTAGTAATTAACCAGCTATGGCATACATATTAAAGTAGCTAATTCTTACCTTCAAATTCTCCCCCTCTTTTCCGAACTGCATGCTTTCGCCAGTACTGGCACGAAATACCCAGAATGCACCACACAGGGCGCAGTTCCAGCGGAGTAAATGCAACGAGCAAATTGTTTGTTGTGTGGGTCTGTATAAGATGATTTGTTGAGCCAATTACATACAGCTTGTTAAGGACAAAAATCAAAATGACTAGTGTTTTGAACAAATGTAGACTAATTCACAACTTAATAAATTCATGTTAAGAGATAAACATCGTTTTTTATTGTTATTATTACAGGCTTAATTATGTCACAGCTACATATTCTTAGATTGGCTTTTTTCAGTGCAGATACAAGCATTTAAGAGGATGTTTCTATTTTTAAAAATGTCAAAAGCCAATAAAACAAAGAATTTTCTTCCTATTGGTGTTTGGGTCATGTGAGGGCTAAAACCCCACTGTGGTAATATTTTACTCAATCTCACAATTCTTTATGGACAAACACTTGGCTTTATTCAATTGTAACTTTTTGCACTTGTTAACAATGGAAGGTGTTATGCATTATGTTTATATTAATTTATATATATATTTTATTTTAATTCACTTATTTAGCGTCATACACCACAAAAGGTGCCCAAGACACAAAGACAGATAGTAGGCAGTCATCAACATACAATATGTAAAACAAAGCGTGTCCTCCTACGTTGAAGCCAAGCACTTAACAAAAAGTGAGCCAAATAAAATGGTTTATACTTGAACAGATACTAAAGTCTGTCCTCCTCAGACACTGTAAACAATTGTACATCAGACAATTTACAAAATAATTGCTTTCTCAACTTGTGATATAAAGGGCAATAAAATACCAAATGTAGTTCATTTTCAACATCATTTAACAGACACAGACAACATATGTCTGTTTCTTTGCTCTAAGTTACAGTGGTGGGTAGTGTTGTAGTCAAGACCACACCATCAAGACCAACACATTACTGATACCAAGACATTACCGAGAACAGGGACTGAGACCGAGGCATTACCCAGTCCTGTACAATGTCTTGGTCTCAGACCCTGGTCTAAGTAATGTCTTGGTTTTGTTTCGGTCATGTCTTGATCTTGGTGGTGGAAATGCAATTTTTTTTTCTGTCTTTTTTGTTTGTTTGCTTGTTTGTTTGTTTTGCGGCAATTTGGTGCCCCTTCCACTTCCCTACAGCTAGTGTGCAGACTTATATTTCCGTTTTTTCATAATCTAATATTACATTATCCCTCAGGAGAAAATAAAGGTGATGTGTGTGACAAAATTACAAGTCAGTGATAGAAAATGTCTATATTACCCCTTTCCCACTGGCCAAAAAACCCGTTTAAACGCGCAAAGAATCGGCTTTTAGTGGCAGTGGGAAAGGCTCACCAACCCGCGTCAAATGACTCGGCAAGCAATGCAGGTTAAAATCGCCTTCAAATAGCTCGGCTCTGATTGGCATGCAGCGGGACGCACGGTGGCTTCTTGTTGGAGAGAGGAAGTTTAGCAGGAATACACTTGGGACATTGTGGCCTTGCATCCAGCTTATTTACAGTAGGGAAACATGAGGATGGGTCATGTGAGTGTGGAGAGTTAGAATCTATGAGTCATGTCTTGTTTTTAAGGAACTTGCTGATTCAGGTTTGACTGTCTTTTCAATTGGGTCTATTTTTTCCTCTAATCAGAGGCGAGTGTTATTAGCTGTGTTATTATATCTCTGCTGCACTGATCTATTTGTGAGAATCTGATGAGCCCTTGCTGACAGTGGAGGGCAGCATTGTGCACTCAAGCGTATAGCCTGCTGGGAAGAAGAAAAAGAAGAAAGAAGAAGAAGAAAAAGGACAAGGACAAGGAGGAGGCATGCAATGGGAACACCAGACCTGGGTTGACCTGCGAATTTATGTGATGACATTGGGCAGTACGTGCCTACATTGTGACATCGCGCCAGTCGCGTCTCATATAAAGTACCAAAACAACTCTGCTTCGGCCACAAATTCACAACGCCTGCGTTTCATCTGCGCTAGAAAATCATCCACTGGTTTTCCTCTGTTTTGAGGAACGGGCAAAGGTGCAACAAGAAAGCACATTGACTACAGCCAGCTCTCCATTGTTTACTTTCCTGATTTCGGTCGCACAGCTGACATCATCAATGCTAGCCCAGTGTAATGGCGTCAGCAGACACGGAGCCTGGCCGTTTCTCAATTCCTAGTTTGTGTACTACATACTCGTGTACTTGTGAGTACAGACTTGTGGGTACGTACTAGAAGTCTGCACTTGTGGAGTTCACAAGCACGGACTCCGCCTACTTGACGGATTGAGACAACGCAAACTTGTGACATCACCACCAACGGTGAGCAGCAAGTAAGCGAGGGCTGCCTGTCAACATGAAAATATTATTATTCTACAGCTGTTTGTTATTTATTGTGTGAAGATGTAGAGATGGTATTTAAACAAATAATAACAATTAAAATAACTGCTCCAAAAAATTACAGCCTACTAAGTGGATGTTTTTTTTTTTTTTTCCCAACGTGTATATTATATTTCTTTCCAATACATAAGCACATTAACGCAAACGTACAATCAGGACATAAATATATGATCGAAAACAGCTGTGAGAGGAAAGCGGGAGGAAGAGCTGCAGATAAAAGACCGAGAACAGTAAAGAAATGATCGCTCATGGTTTGGCTGTTGGGGGCGGAGGAGGGAGGAGGAGGAGGCTGTCAAACGCTGTGCGTGTGCAGGTGCATGCTGGGATTTATATCTGGCCAAGTACGCACGAGCCTCCTCTGATGCATGCTCGGTAAAATGGGCGGAGAAAGTTTTCATCCGGGGATTTTCAGTGAACTTGCTGATTAGCGAACTTTTTAATGGAACATGACTTGGACCGCGGATGATGACGTCTCACGAGTCCATGAGCCCGCAAGTACGCACAAGTACGCATATTGAGAAACGGCCCCTGTCTCAACAACTGTATCTATCTGCGGCTTGCAACCCAGTGGGCGTGTCCTATAGTGGGCGTGTCGCATTGTGGGTGGGTCTGGTTAGGTTTAGGGGAAGGGTCAGGGGTAGGGCTAGATTTCACCGTGCTCTCATTGGCCTGGTGGGCGTGTCGTCGAGTAACGTCACACTACGACACGCCCACTCTATGACACGCCCCTGTCTTGCGAGCCACAGATAGACCCTTCTCTGTCTCAAACCACACACTTGCCCAAGTGCACTGGAATTCAGTGCGGAGTGCGTACTGTGTACTTCGTCTGTAGTGTACACTATTGTCACTAAACGCTGACCCAAACAGAGCACTGCACTTACAGGAAGTGACGGACTAGCATTGCCCGCTAACATGTGCTAACTCTACTGAGCCGGTATAACCGCAGCCTCAAACACATGACCAGATCATAACTGTCATCAGGGAGTAAACAGCTTGGTAGCATACCACAATATACATTAGTAATTATATCTAAAACAATTTCATGAACGTCACTTAAATCAAGTACAATACTGCTTCCGATGCAGCAGGGGTCGCCACCGCTTCGTTCACCGCCATTATTCAGCTCTGAAAGCAGATCGAAAGTCCCACCTCTTCCTCTACGTCAGCAAGATGACGTCCGTTTAGTGCGTGTAGTGTGCTTCATTTTGCACTTCGTTTTTGGCCATTATTAGGGCAACATCCTGGTAAAAAAAATCGGATCGCATGTCTGAATGCAGCGTTATAAAGGACAGAGTCCACAATATTACCGCTTTCCAGTGCAAGTCTGAAAGGGGCTCTTGTAACATCTAAAGCAACTCTTCAGTTGCTACCACAGGGTCGCTACCTTTCCTCTCTCCCTCCTCCACACGTAGCTTGTCGGGTTGTCTCAAGTTAACCTTTACCTGTAGGACTCCTCTCCCCATCGCAGCACCTTGCTGCACTCTGCACGTTGCATTAACGTGCTCAGCAGACAACTGACAGCAGTGTCTCTGGGTTGTTGTCAACATCTGGTGAAAATTTCATGTCAATGTCTCCACTAGAAATATATCTCCGGACTGAGAAACTATTTAAACTTTTTGATGGTAGTGTGTGTATTTATTTATGTCAATAAACTATTTAAGAAAAGCTGACCAGACAAGAAGGCAGACAAGGCAGTGAAAGGTGCTAAGACAATTTTGAGAGGAAAAACAAAGCTTTTTACCTGCTGCTTTGTCTTGTCTGGCAACGAGCTGAAGCTAACGTAACTACCAGTCTCAGCATGGCCAGGCTCTCACCAGTCAGAAGCGACTTTCAGACTTGCATTGGGACTTGCATCAGACTTGTCCATCTGCTCTTTTCCCAGAGTCGTCTTTTCAAACATGCCACTTCCTTGCAGACTTATTGCATCCTGGGCACTTTCAGACATCAGGAAATGTTTTGGATAAGTCAGTACAGCCACGCTCTCTCTTCAACTCTGTCTGGAACATTTTCTTGTGCGTTAACCCAAAACGACATGCCGCAACATTTCCACTCTTATGACATGGGGTCCAGCCGGTATATGTCCACTACATCTCTGAGGTAAAAGACCGGAACGCTTGTCTGAATCATAGGCCGTTAAAGCAACCTTTACCGATTTTGCATTTCAGAAAGCACAGAAAGATTTTTTAAATAAAAACGGCCCCCCCTCCCCTAAAAGACACCCTTTTTCCTTCCCCCCCCCACAAAGGAGGAAAGGAGGGGTGGGAGGGGGGGGTTGGTGGATCATAGAGGGGGAGCCCCCCAATAAAAAGAGTGGGGGGAGTTTTTAATAGAAAATTAGGGGATTGGAATATTATTTTATTTTGATTAAGGGTGGGTCTGTCTTGTATTTCATAGTTCCATTACCTCATTCATAGCATTTTCCCCTTTGAGAAAAAGTGGGGGAAAGCGCCATCGGGGAGAGGGTGTTAATAGAGAGGTCTGAATGCAAGCTAACTATTACCACTTTCCAGCGCTAGTCTAAAAGGGGTTAGAGAGACATAAAGGCAGGACAGGACGTCAGCACTGCACCACACTTGGCGGGAAAAAAACAAAGCAGCTGCTGCTTAGCAGCAGCACCGAGATCCAAAAACAGCAAAATTCTAAAAACGGCAAATAATACCTATCCTGCAGCGGCACTTGCCGTTTTCTCAGAGGTCTGCCTCTGAGAAACAACACGTCCCGCCACTCAGTGTTTTGCTACTGTGGACAGGGGAAAAACATAAACTTTATTTTATTTAACTTACCATCCTATAATCTGCCATTTTTAGCACCCTATTTTATAGTGGGGTTTTTTTCGTGTTTTTATCCATGCTGTTGTTAATAGTTCCAATGATTTTAAGTACCCTAAAGCCCCGTTTACACCCGTGGATCTGGGTCAGGCCGGGTTGGGCCAGGTCGATGAGGTGGGTTTTGGTACGGATGTGTCGTTTTCATGTTGCGTCCACACAGCAAACTGTACCCGTACGCTGGAGGCAGAGTAATAACCGGACAGCGCTGCTACATGATTGTGTGACATCATCGCCGTGCAACACCTTTTAACCAAAGCACCGCACCACATGTGACAGAAACAAAAGGAGCCACCCCTGCTTTTTTTTTTATGCCGGGTCACGTGGGAAGTGACGGATTTTTCAACAAATCAACGGATTGCTGTGTATTAGCTCCACCTCTTTGGTCCGCATCGGTTATATCAGTACCCCTACCGAAGGGTACCAAAAAAGTAGGCCAGGTTGGGTCAGATATACGGGTACCTGCCCCAGTTTTTATCTGTGGAGATGCAAAAAAAATGTGGACCGATCCGGCCCGACCCTACCCAGACCCACTGGTGGAAACGGGGCTTATCACAGTGGCCATCACTGTGTAAGAACGGCAAAAGATCGACCAGGTCACCCATGTCCACAGAAGCAGCCACGACACCAGAAACACCCAGATCGGGGCAGGCTCAGGTCTACACCATCACCGCGAGGCTGCAGTGCAAGACCCCCAACAGCCCAGACAAAAGTCCGATCAACCCTGGCACCCCCAGACTGAGCAGGCAGAACCCCACAGCGAAAAAGATTCTCGAGAGGGAAACACTGGAGATAAAAAGAGTTTACCAGAATTTTAATAAGGCTACTTAAAATCATTGGAACTATTAACCACAGCTTGGATTAAAAAAAACAACAACAAAAAAACCCACCATGAATAATGTGCTAAAAATGCTAGATTTTTGTATGGTAAGGTAAATAAAATAAAGTTTACATTTCCACATGTCCACAGTAGTAAAGCACTGAGGGGTGGGGCGTGTTGTTGGGCAGAGGCACTGCTGAGAAAACGGCAAGTGCTGCTGCAGGATAGGCATTTGGTGTTTCTAGAAAAGGCAACTACCGTTTGCTGTTTTTGGATCTCGGCCTTTCTTAGACAAACAGAGAGAGACAATCAATAATTTAATGTTGCATTGATTTAGCCTCTGAAATATATTTTCAAATCAGTAAAGATAAACATCACAACCTATTTTTGCCTAATTTAGCTAATTTGCTCTTTTGACCAAGCTAACACTGACTTTACACAGGTTCCAATGTAAAAGAGCCTGAGAGACATCAGTATGTTAAGAAGAAAAAAAACATGCTCCCTTTCCCAGTTAAAAACGAATAAATGAGTAACATGGGTGAGAGTGTCTCAGGACACTTGCTTAACATTACATTACCATGTGGAGCCCCAGCAGTTGGGGCAGCTCTGTGGTGGTGGGTGGGTCGCTGGTAGGGCCCTGACCAGTGGCTGATCGGCTGGCACTGGGTCATCCGGCCGTCCCGGGTGGGGGTGGGGGGTCCTGGGCCTTGGGGCTCGGGGATGGCCCCTGCCTCCTGGGCCAGGGGGCGCGGCTCGACGCTGGGGGGGTCTCCTCTGGGTCGGGCTGGTCTTCACGCCTGGTGTCAGTTGTGTGGGGCAGGGGCATCCAGGTGGGTGCCAGGGGGGTTGTCTGGGCGGTCCGGTCCTCGTGGGTGTCGGCTGGGTCGGGTGGGGTGGCTGGCCCTGGGCGCTTGGGCCCTGGGCTCCGCGGTGGAGTCAGCAGTTGCTTCAAACTTCTAATTAAATGATGATAACTGTCTCAGCTCTAAAAGCTGGAAAAATGAAAACAAAGGATCTCTGGTGAATGAGTCCCGATTACCAAAAATGGCACTTAACAAACTTGTGCGGTTGTCGACATGAAGCACAGGCGCGTAACATATTTGCTATTCTATCAGAAGGAGCGACGTAGATAAACGTAGTTACAAAAATAAGACAAAACAAAAACAGGCGCAAAACATATAAAAAGGATGATTCTCCTTCAATCCATCTTGGATTGTTTGTTGCCTGCAGCCTGACCGTTCTCTTGGTCAGTCCTTTGCAGCTTCCTGATCTTCATTTTTCTGTTAACCATTCATTCTGCAGTCTTGATTCTCTTCTCAATTTGGTCTCATTCTCTTCTCTCCATGCTCTTTTTCTGCCGACCTCAATTTTCCATAGTGCTCCAGTCCTGTTGCATAGCAACTGCAGACTTCACAGCTATCTAGGGACAGCATTCTTTCCACTTATTCAATCAGATATGTTGCACAAACTCAGATGTTTAAGAGGCATGGCTAAGAGCTACCAGCTCTTCACTAGCAAACCTAGTCTCCAGGACGTGGCGTCAGCGAAATAAGGATTTGTGGCTCAATGATTTACTTGTAAAATCAAAGCCGTGGAAAACATGAAAGATGGCTCCAGAACAGCTAGATTGGAACTGATTTGTGTGGTGGGATCAATCAGCCAGTTCAGAAGAGAGTGATGATGCTGAGGAATTTGGGGATATCACACTTTACAGGCAAGAACCAGACTAGAACTGTAGTAAGCTGCCAACAGTCTGTCTCCCAGCCTCAAGTCCACTTGGTTCAGCAAAAAGCCACCAATGCCGACACCGAGTGGACTCAGAGCTGTATGGAGTGGACCCAGAACAGCACAAGCGGACCCACAACTGTTAAGCAGTGGCACCGGTTTGACATAGAGTCAGGCGTGACCAAGGAGAGGCACTTGTTCCCTGTGTTAGCTCAGGGCTAGCTGGCTAACTAGCTAATTTTTTGCCGCAAGTTAGCTCGTGGTTAACGATCAGCTGCGGCAACGCCCTCACAGCAAATAATTAGCCTTTAAAAATGAGAAAATAACAACTTACATTGTTCCAGTCTAGTTTTGAATAGTTCCCGTTTAAAAAGATGAGGATGGAGGGAAGGGTGCATCCTTGAAAGCAGCTGGAGATCTGATGACCGGAGAAGTCCTCGCAGCAGCTGTCTGTCCATACAGTAGCTGATTGACCATCTGATGAAGCAACGATGGTTGAAAAAGAATATTCCAGAGGACATGACTGCAGTTCCATGCGTTAGAGGTCTCAACAGCTTCAGTAAACAGAAGCTGCAGACAGGAGACGTGCAGACGGCTCCCACTGGTACCCAGTAAGTCCAACCTATTTCTTTATCCTCTTCAAAATAAAATTCTGGATCTGTAAGAAACTTAAATAAACTAACGCTGTACTTATGAGCTTTTAAACATTAACTGGCAATACAATTTAAAGGCTGAGTCATTGCTGTTCACCTGTAAAACTGGAAAAGGAACTTAAAAACCACAATGAAGCCTTTGACCTCAATTTTAAATGAGCTGCAAACATTCTCTGACAGACGTCATGTCCGGTTTCGGCTAACAATGCCACAGTCTGGTCAGATGTGCTGGAATACAGCAATGTTTCCTAATAACTCATTTGTGCAGGCACGCGTGTTTCTGTTACATAGTTTATCATTAAAAACATTTTGGTCTATGAAACATGTCAAAAATGTCAAAAACGTGTCATCAGCACTTTAAAGGGGATATGATATGCACTTTATTCTCAATCTGAAACAATTCTCTGATATCTGAATGACATGTCAGAGTCCTACTTTGGTCAAATTGGCTCATAGTTTGAGCGCAGCAGATCCTCTCAACCCTCCTAAAGGCCCATTTATGCTCGACGCAGAAGACGGATACACAGACGGAAGGACATTTTCGTCTGTCATCTGCATCAGTTACGTACTTGGTGCGTTTGAGGGGCTTGTTGATCCGTCAATCAACGCAGAAGATTTTAGCTTTGATTTTGCAAACCTGATCAACGTTGATATAGCAACGTAATTTCTACGTTGCGTTTCTCTACGTAGTTGCATTTTGCTGACGTTAAATCAATATAGATTTTAGTTTTGATTTTGCAAAGCTGATCAACATTGAAATAGCAACGTCATGTCGACATCCTGTTTCTCAACATAGGTGAATTAGCTAACAATGAATAAATATTTATTTTACTTTCGATTTTGCAATGTGAACTTGTAAACAGCTTGAAAACTAAGACTGCAGAATGTGATTGCAGTCTTGTGATTGTCGTTAAATAGTGCAACAACATCGCGCTGTGTTGCAGGTTAAGGACGATGTCTGCTTGGTAATGTTGTAGTGACTTCCACTGGAGAGACAGGGGATGGGTTCAGTGGGATATATTCACAGTTCCACTACCTCCTGAACTTAATACTGCACCTTTTTTCTGTCTTTCATTACTGGACAAACTGATTAATCCAGGTGAATAGATGTAAACACTAGATGCCGCCATCTTGGGCAGGGGTTTCTTACGAGCAGTTAGGTCCATATCTGCAGGTATGGTTAAGTCCCGTTTCTTTGACTTCATGCCAAAAGACTGTTCAGCCGTCTGCAGATGTCATTGATTTCAGACTTGGACAGAGCTGGACAGTCAATGTCACGGGGGTCTGGTCCTTTGCCGATACCGGCGACTGCAGGAGGAGGGGAAAGAAAAACAGGCCTCGCCAGCAGGTGGTTAAAAGAAATAAAAGCTTTATTAAAGAAATAAAACAAATAAAACTACTAAACTAAAAAGTACTAAAATAATCCTAAAAGTCCAAACTAAAAAGTTATAAAAAGGAAAAGGATAAAAGGGCTAAAAGGGACTTGCAGGGCTGGCAGTGGCCAGCGTCTCTCTCGGCGTCTCTCTCGGCTCTGTCCCGGGTCCTTGGAGGCTGCTCCTCCTGGCAGCCGCCCTCCTGGCCATAGGCTCCCCCGGGACTACAACGCTGCTCTGTGGCCCGGACAGTCACTCCTCCGGGTGGCGTCTCCGCCGCCTCGCCTTCACCACCGCCGCCGCTGCCAAGCCGCTGCCAAGCCGCTGCCAAGCCGCTGCCTCGAGCCCCCCAGCTGGGGGACTCACGTCCTCCCCCGGCTGCGCCTCCTGGACCCAGTCCTCCTCAGCCCTTTCTCAGCCCTCCTCCTGCTGTCCGCACACCGGCTTTTATCTTTCCAGCATTCAATTAAGTCAGGGGAGGAGTCCTTCTCCTCAGGTACTGCCAATATGTTCGTTAAAAGCTCCCACTAGCTTGGGAATAAAAACAAGGTTAAAACCACACACAAAAAAACCATAAAAAGCATGCTAAAAACCAAGCTAGCGGGCAGAGTCCAGTCTCTGGCAGCACCCGGTTGTTCACCCTGTGACATCCTCCCCTGCTTTGTCGGTGGTCGTCCCGACCACCTGCCCGTCCGTCCATCCCTCCTAGCCGGTGTGCGGAACCCTCTTGTCCAGAATAAAACAGGTGCTGGGCCCCATAAAAAAAACAGATTAAAAAGATAAAAAGGAAATCTAAGAAATTAAAACACCTACCATACTGGCGAGGGACCCCTCCTCCGCAGTAGGCCGGTACCCTGCCGACAACGCCAAATGTCAAGTGGGTGTGGTCCTTTGCCGATACTGGCGACTGCAGGAGGAGGGGAAAGAAAAACAGGCCTCGCCAGCAGGTGGTTAAAGGAGTGATGACATAGCAGTTAAAAACTAGTTTATGTTGTTGGCATTACTGCATATGTAAATACTCCAAAGAAAAAAACGGCATTTTTTACAGCGGAGTATTGTTTTGAAACGCCAGACCTCACTTCCTCAGTAATACAGTTGGGTCCGGTGATGATATGGAGCTTTACCCGGAGACCACGTTGACTTCATTTTGATTGGCTACACCTTATTTGGCTATGACCTTATTTGGAGAATCTAGGTCAAGCTGCGGTCGGAGTTTCCTAAAGGCTAACTGCTAGCAACATGGGCACTTCAGACAGTGAGCAACGTTTATCAGACAAGACAGCATTTAGAAAATAAATAAACTTACAGGTAATGACAAGGTTGTGGTCGCCTCCCTCAGTGTTGCTGCAGAAGTTTTCTTTTAAATCCATTTGTTTGAAAACCCAGACCTGACTGCACAGAAGTTACTAGCTCCATACACGAAGCTGAATCAGACAGGGAGGGAGCAGACGGTGCATAAACCGTTGGGAGAGGGGGGGCGGCTGTTTATTTGATAGTGTGCTTTTATTGGAGCAATTAAATTACGTAGAATGATAGCCTGCTGTCTGATTCAACTGTTTCTGAGCAGAGAGACAAAGCTGACAGACCATAAACTTTGATTCTCACTCTGGACATTCACATGGCCTCATCAGTGCACAACAGATCATATTATACCCCCAAAACCCCAGAAAAGTGAAATTTGATGTCATGGCACCTTTAAAAGAAATAAAAGCTTTATTAAAGAAATAAAAGAAATAAAACTACTAAACTAAAAAGTACTAAAATAATCCTAAAAGTCCAAACTAAAAAGTTATAAAAGGAAAAGGATAAAAAGGGCTAAAAGGGGCTTGCAGGGCTGGCAGTGGCCAGCGTCTCTCTCGGCTCTGTCCCGGGTCCATGGCGGCAGCTCCTCCTGTCAGCCGCCCTCCTGGCCATAGGCTCCCCCGGGACTCCAACGCTGCTCTGTGGCCCGGGCAGTCACTCCTCCGGGCGGCCGCGCCTCTGGCCGTAGGCCCTCCTCAGTGGGGTCCGCGGCCGCCTTCCGACTCCCGGGCCACTCTTCCACGTCTCCGCCGCCTCGCCTTCACCACCGCCGCCGCTGCCATACCGCTGCCTCGAGCCCCCCAGCCGGGGGACTCACGTCCTCCCCCGGCTGCGCCTCCTGGACCCAGTCCTCCTCAGTCCTTTCTCAGCCCTCCTCCTGTTGTCCGCACACCGGCTTTTATCTTTCCAGCATTCAATTAAGCCAGGGGAGGAGTCCTTCTCCTCAGGTGCTGCCAATCAGTTCGTTAAAAGCTCCCACTAGCTTGGGAATAAAAACAAGGTTAAAACCACACACAAAAAAACCATAAAAAGCATGCTAAAAACCAAGCTAGTGGGCAGAGTCCAGTCTCTGGCAGCACCCGGTTGTTCACCCTGTGACATCAACTCGTTTAAAAAGAGTGATGCCGTACTTTTCCTCATCGTTTTTGCAATATATATATATATATATATATATATATATATATATATATATATTAACTTGTACATTGTTGTATTCATATTACGTGTGAATATATTTTTCCGAAAAAAAATGTTTATCGGTTTAATTGAGCTCAGACGTTTCTTATGGCATTGCTTTATTTTGCCTGTAAGCCGCTCAGGGAAAAAATAAATTAAAAAAACAAAGTTTTTGGATTTTTTTTTTTTTTTTTTTTTTTTGCTAAGGGTCCAGACAAAATAAGATTATATCTTCTTTCCGCTCCCTTTACCTATGGGAAATGCATGAGAAAAAAGTGATTGACCGTTTTTGTGATTTCTGCCATGGAGTAATAAATGAATTTAAAAAAGAATAAGGGTTTGGTTGGTCATGGATAACTAGAAGGAGTGCAAAGTTGGCGTGAGGGAACTATGATGCACACCAGTAAGTCCTTGTATTGTGTCTTTGAATTAAACAAATCCAAATTAAATTCTGAAGAGGATTTGTGAAAATTTTGCCCATGTTAATCTGAACTTTTTGTTACTTTATTAAAGCAGACAAATATCCTGTCCAGGTTTTGTGAACATGAGCATAATTAATTTTAATATGAAATGCCATGGATGTTTGAGATAACTTTGTAGTGTAATCCAACACCACCACAATCACCACACACACCCCACCCGAGGCATGCAACGACCCCTGCCCTTCCAGTCTCCATCTCACTCCAAGCAATCTTGAAAATTTGATAGGCCTGCCTATCAGTAAATCAGTTGATTGTATTTTGCACGGTCTAAATAAAAATAAATGTGTTTTCTTTCAGTCTCAACTTTATTTCAATGCATTTCTGAAATTCTAGATGTTTACAGAATTGGTCAGTGAAGACTCATTTTTGAAGGCATCCATTTTTCAGAACTATCCTTACAAAAGCCTAGTTGATTTTGCTAATAATTTATCTTCTTGAGACCAGTATTGTGTCCAAATTAAGTGCTCTAGCACCTTATTTCTGCCTGTCTTCAAGAGTAAATTGTGTGGTTAACTGCACTGACCTGTTTGCCATAATGGCAGCTTCCTGAGCAGGCACTGTATTTTTATTTATTTCTGAGCAAATCCACCACCCCCTAATCAATAATGAGGACCCCTCTGAGCTTTGTAAGGTGTGTCCAAATATTTAAATATCCAAGGCATCATCAGACTAAACAAATCTATTTAATAAAAGCTTTTTTTCCCCCCAAAGGTCCTTAGCTGACTTGGTTATCGCCACAAATTCAAGCCAGAAGATGGTGTTTCTGTACAGTCATATTAGAACTAATCTTCCTGGTTTGTGCATGACCTCCAAAAGCTGAAAATGAGAAATTTCTACTGCAGAACAGCTGAAGGATGAGTGATCAATCAGTAAAATCAGCAGTTATGGTCCATAGTAAGCTGATATGTATGTAAAGGAGACAAAAGCTAGAGGGAAGTAAATAAAAAGTATTTATGTAAAAAAAAAAAAAAAAAGTGTGTCCATTTAAGCTGATAAAGAATGAAACTTAATAGTCCCAGACTTCTGCATCCTGTTACCAAAGAGCCATCATCTTAAAATCAATTGATTTTAAAGTGGTGTCCATAATGCAACAGAATACAACAATTTAAGATAGGCCTCGACTTTAATAAAACATTTTATTACGTTTGTCAAAGTCTGGTTGCCAGACAGAACTTACAAAAGTTATCTTTCTGTTTCTACCACACAAGAATACATTTTTGTGCAACTGAATTTACATGAATAATCCTGTCAACTTGTCTTCAGAAAAACAACTAAAAAATGAGTTCTGGGTTCTGACTAGCAGGAGTGAACAACATAAATATCTGACTTGGCAGATGGGAAAAAAAATATTTAGTGATATACACAACAGCTTAAGTCACAAAAGAATACATCACATACAATGAACCAGACAAAACCAGCTGCTTCAAATCTCCAAGTCAGTCAGTAGTCCAGTCTTTATGTGTAGATATATTTACAGATACTGTATGAGTTCAGCACACGGTAATTGAGTTCCCAACAAAAAAACAAGTAAAAGAAATGAAGTTTCAAAGGCAAAAAAAAAAAAAAATCAATTAAAATGTCTTTGTTCCGTAATGGTTTAGCTAGAGTTGGCGTTGATAACATTTGTGCACTGAGGTTCACAGAAGGCGCCAAAGCGCCCATGAATGTCTTTGGCTCTGACAGCAAAATGATACGTGGAGCCGGACTGGAACTGGGTCAGGGTACAGGCCATAGGCAGAGGAAGGGCGTTCACTTCTCCGATCTTCTTCCAGTGCTGCTGAGCTGCATTGCCATTAGAGTTGTCTTGATGGAAGGCATATAGGTGATAGCTGTCTACAGGCGCGCAGGTCCGATCAGTCTCTGCCACACTCCAGGAAAGCACGATGCCAGTCTGGCCCGGCACCAGCTTCAGCTGAAGTTGCTGAGGAGGCGAGGTCCGTTCAGCCTCAGGGGGTAAACGTGGTGGCACGGGAGCAACGGGGAGAGGCGGAAGAGTCACGCCAGTGCTCCGAGCAGGTGTTGTAGTGGTTACAGTGCGGGATTTTTGAGGAGAGTCCTGTGGAAAAGACAAATTCTCTGTGATTCTCAGAAGTGCCCAAAATCTCATTTTAAATATTTTTTAAATTTCCTGCTGAAATAAATTGAAGCTTGCAAACAGCAACTGAAAAGCTGTGGTAACAAGACTGTATACATACTACTGTGTAAATGCAGTTCTAAATCCTTACCAGTGGGGGGCGGTGGTGCACCGTTATCTGAGGATTGCCGGAGTTCTGATTGCTTTTGGGGGATGACCTGGCTCCTGCGCCTGCAGAAAGATTACACACACAATAGTGTTACAAATGTACATGACATGGGAAACAGAATACAGACACACATTCCCATTATGAGTTTCTTAACTACAGCCTCCTGTACAGGGACAGTATGAGATACATGCAATACAGAAGTTCTTGGAAAACACTGGTAGTTTGGATTGGTGCTTCCCAAACACTGGTAATGAAACCGCTCATCCTTATGCAATTATGTGATTGTAAAAAAAAGTATTAAACAACACTGTTCACTTAAGTGCTTTTGTTCATTTCTCCATTTCAAGTAAACCATACTCGAACCATACTGAAAACTACTCGTAATGTCTTGACTTTTGCCATTTTGTGGTCAAAGGCTTTTCAAACCTAAGAAAAAAACAAAACAAAAACAAACTAGTGTTGTTTTGGTACCAGTTTTAGAAATGTCTCCAATACTGCCCAAAACTCTGGTATCAGCCAGTACTGAACTTCAGACACTGATCCGATACCACACAATTTATCAAAACAGGAATCCATTTACTGATAAGCTCTGTTAGCTCTGACACAGTTCTTCTTCGCTGCTCTTAAAACAGTTGCGCTGTGCTGCAGCCTGCTGTTTTAGAGGGGCAAGGAAGAACTGATCACCTGATACCTGTTAGACAAGGAGCTTACTAGTAATCATGCCAGTGGTGTAGCAGTATTTCACTCGGGATTCTCCCACCAGCAAGACTACATTTAAAAGAAGATAAACTTTTCAGTCTTCCTTCCTTCCTTTCTTTCTTTCACGCTTTCTTCCTTCCTTCCTGTCCTGTCCTGTCCAGCACTGTAGCAAGCAGAACGATGATCTGGCTACTTTGTTGTGTTGAACAGATTTTGTTGAATGGGTTGAATTTATTGATGAATTCATTAATTTTATTTAATTGAATGCTTGTTTATAACTGCATTTTACATAATATTGCTGGGCCTGACAAGAGGGAAGAGAAGGTTAAGAAAAGAAACGATAAGGCAGGGATCACCAATCCTGGTCCTCATGGCTGGTATCCTGCAGGTATCCCATGTCTCACTAATGCAACACACCTGATTCAAATTGATGACTAAGAGCGCATTCACAAAGCTTTTTTAATTCAAATCTTGGTCCGTTTGCCCGGAAAGTCCAAGCAAACTCTGTCCGCCTACAAACGCAGGTCTCGGTCCGTTTCAAGTGGACCAACTACAGGAAGTGGACTACAGAACTGCAGCTTCCTTTATAGTATGGCATTGTGGGTAAACGCTACGACAACAAACGCGTGTGGGACTGCAGTACTTTTAAAAACGGCTTGTGGTCAGATGTGAAGTTAAAAGGAAGTAAAAGCTTTAATCAATATTTGGTCTGATGAAATCATATCAGACTGGCGACCTGTCCAGGGTGTACCCCGCCTCTCGCCTGATAATAGCTGGGATAGGCTCCAGCAACCCCCGCGACCCTGAACTGGATAAGCGGTACAGAAAATGACTGACTGACTGACTGACATCATATCCCAGCTCCTCGTAAGTAAGCACAAAAATAATGTTTTGTAAAGGAAACGGAAGTTGTGAGAACCTTCCTGTTCGTTGTATGTCTTGTCCTCGCCTTCAGTGAATCTGAATGCAGCGCCACCTCTGGAGAGATTGGGAACATTATTCAAAAGGTTTGGCTTGTTTGGCTATGGTGCAACGTGAACGCAATCATGGTCCGGAAGACCACCCCCACCCCCCAGCCGAACCGAGTCCCCAAATAGACCGAGACTTTCTTTCTTTCAGACTTTGCTTTCTGAATGCGCCCTACTTGGCAGAGTTGTGTAGAGCTTCTCTGAGTCTGACTCTGGTGCGCTGCAGCAGGGAGACTTGGAAAACCTGCAGGATACCAGTCCTCGAGGACCACGATTGGTGACCACTGCGATAAGGAGTGGAAGAAGAAAAACAAAACAAAACAAAAAAAAAAAAAAAAACAGTGACGAAAAGAAAACACAGATACACTTACACAGTGAACTGAAGCATCTACACCAGTGATCAGCAACTGGCAGCCCACAGGCCAAAATTGGCCCGCCAGATTATCATGGCTTTTTTAAAAAGTTGACTCTTCTGTTCTACACAGCAAAGCAGCCAGACTATCACTCTGCTGCTACAATGCTGGACAGGACAAGTAAGAGACAGAGAAAAAGTTGTCTATGTTTGTTTGTACAGTTATGTCTCACTGTGCAGACATTGTGATGTTTACAGCGCTGTCCCTTTAAGAAGTTTGGAGCCGCGCAGGCCAAACTTAGTTGCCGACCCCTGATCTACACAGGAACCCACCAGAAAACATTCTAGGGTCTTTGCTGGGAAACAAAGCTACCAATATCCTACATAAACTTTATAAAAAAGGAGGATCAAGTTATTTTTAGCAGTTTAGGTCAACCATTAAATCAAAACATTTACATGCCCAAAATCAGCTTCTCCATACGAGATAATACCAAACAGAGATTTTTAATTTGGCATTTGTTATAATTTAGTTGTTTAAAAAAATTAATGGGTTACTTTAATTAATCTCCCTGTACATTAATTTTGGCAGGCCTAATCTATCATCAATTTGATGTGTTTTACAATGATCTAGCAACTTGTGTAGGCCATCATTCGCACAGTGAGTATGATAGCCCTCTGGGGGCAGACTGTGGTCCCACCACTGTTGCAAAATTTTGTAGAGGGGAAACAACCATTTTCTACTGTGTTCCATGGATTTACTCTGACACAGCAACACATATCTTGATTCTGATACTTTGAAAGTTAACTTGCATGTCTTGGCTTTCTTTTGAGACCAAGACTACACATACAACCTTTTGAGTTATAAAGATAAACTTCCTTTACTGTGGGCATGTCATGACAGACAACTGTGAAGAAAATAGGCCTTGTCAAGAAGACGTTAAAAGTACAAGCACCAACATGAAATATAAAGTTCAAGCGTTATTTACACTATCACCCATTCATGCCTTTAATGCAATTTGGTAGCCTTACTGTTGGGAACGCTGATGACTGGGTTGGAGCGAGGGGCAGATGAGGGAGTTGCAGCTGTGGCGGTCTTCACTCCTGTCACTGAATAACATAAAATGCAGCATCGTTAACCAAAAGAATATCTTTCCAATACATTCAGCACTTCAATAACAAATTAAAAAGGTGACAATCTGTCATAACAGGTGAAGCACATAGCTAAGTCGCACCTTGCACATCATCATCATCCTCAGTGAGATCAATGACGGAGCCTTTAGGTCTTGCAACAGGTACGGCTGTTTTGGATGGAGTGCTTCCAGAAGCTTGATTGTCTAAGAAAGACGGAGTCATTTTTAATGAGAAATTTATATAGAGGGGACATTAATTTTACTTACATTAATTTTCATTAGTTTTACTTCTCCCTCACCTGTCTTTGATGTAAGAGACGTCCCTTGTGGGGGTCCTGGAGCGGTGGAACCTGTTGCTGCTGGCCCAGATGTTGCAGGTGCAGAGGCTGAGGACATGGCGCCGACAACTGAGACAGACTGAACTGGTGTCCTGGCTGTGGTCACAGACACCCCAGCATTGGGTGTAGTTATTCCTCCTGCACCCCCTTGGTATACAGCACGGGCCAGAGAGATCTGGGTAGAGGACACTTGACCAGTAGAGGCTTGAAGAGTAGGGAGCGTGGCAGCAGCTGAAGTGGAGGCTGATGCTGTGTTAGTTGTAGGGGGTGACTTGAGTATAAAGGTGGTGGTAGAGGGGGTTGTTTTGGCCTTGTTGAGTGAGCTGGCTGCAGACAAAGACGAGACGGGGAAGTTGACCAGCGTCCCCGTCTGACCGTTCACCGACAGAGGCAGCTGTATGACAAGTGGCTGGCCCGTCGCCATCATGCTGCTCCCAGGGGCCGTTTTCAGCACCAGGGTGCCGGGTTGGCTCTGAGTAGTGATGCCAGTGGCCAACGTGGAAACGGCGTTAGAGGTTGTGGGGATGAGCTGCAGGATTGAGCCCTGTTGAACCACAGCAGTGGAGGTGGAGGTTGGGACTGGAGCTGAAACTGTAGCAGAGGCTGGCAAAGAGACTGGGACTGGAACAACTGGAGGAGGGGAAAAAAACAACTTCATTCAGTAAGATTTTTGTTTTATATCAATTCAGTATTTACTGGTAGTAAAGGTCATGGCAGATGACACCCATCCAAGATCAAAACATGTAAGCACACCAACATACAGGAAGAGAAGTGAATTCTCATTATTTCACTCACCAATAAGACCAAAATCAACAACAGATAATAAGTGCTCTTGAACTTCATCAGCTTATCTTTAGCATTAAGCCTAATTCTCAAATTCAACGAGTTAAAACATATGTAAGGGATAATGCCCGACGAGGTGTGCGTTATCAGAAATTAATAGATGACACAGAGACGTGAATCATCCAATGCGAAATGGAGGACACCTCGAAGGGCATTAAACCGCTTAAACCATGGTCACTTTTGAAAGAAATACAAATTAAGTTAATTAATACGTCAATGTTGTTTTTTGCCTTTAAAATTGTACGTTTTTCACAAGAAGCGGCTGAGTGGATTATTTAATATTGCTTGTTGTGATATGTTGCCAAGGTAACCTTCCAAAGCTGTTAAATTAGGCCTAATCATTTGAGGGAAGCAAGGGGATTGTATCGGCTAACATGACGATCATTTCAGAGGGCAAGTGCAGCTCTTCCAGCTTGTCAGTCCAGAGGGTGATGCAGTTTTGTTTCACAGAAGCAAAGTCCACAGATAGTTTCCTAAATCATTTTATTGCAAGAAATATTATCCACCATTTACCATGTATGGTAAGCAAGACAGGCAACAAACTATTTAGAATTAAATGCAACATTGCCATTGATTTTGAAATTTGATAGATACTGGCATGTCCAACATGTGGCAATTGAAGGACAGAGATTTAGCATTTGTGGACCCTGACCACTGCTGGTTGGGATGTTGCAATGATTTTTTATAGGTGTCCTACAACACTTTTTTAACGGACACCCTGCAGCCAGTTAAAAATCAAGCTTTCACCCAGATTATGGTATAAAAACTTTTAAAGGGCTTTTTTTTTTTTTTCTTAACAAACTGAAACTTGTGGTAACATTGTAGGACAGCCATGGATTTCTTAACCTACATTATCATTACGATTCTAAGACAATATATGCCAAATCAACTAAAAATAAAAATTGATAATGGCAATGAATATAATGATAAACTAATTCCTCTAATTTTTGCTGTAGTTGCTTGTTGATTTTGGTCTTTTTTTTCCCCATTTCTTTGGACTGTGACAGAAAATCCCCAAACAGAACAAAAGAGAGACATGAAATGCCCTGACGAAAAGATGCAAATTTACTGTAAAGCATTATCAGTGGTTATAATATCAATAACAAACACGATGTCTAGATTGGAGAAAGTTCTGCTACTCACCAGCTGTGCTGGATGAAGAGACTGTTGGAGTCTGCTTTACTTCAATGGAAGTCCGGATCGGCCTGTTCAGAAAGATTACCTATACTTAGAGTTGCTGATATATGGAAGCCGTTTATGTCCATGACAGGATGAAGAGTGCGGTAAGGTGCGGACATTTCAATTTATTCCATTATTTCATAAAGTCAGCTTTTAAAATCTTGCAGGAAGATTCCAGCTCACAATCGAAGTCCAAGTTTTACTGTATAGTGTCAGATTTTTATTGTTCCATGTTTTCAAGATGACCAGTCCTTTTCATCATGTGATCAATGTTAGGGGTTAAAGATTTAGACAAAATATCTGAAAGTTCTCTATCATGATTAATGACAATTGTCCCAGAATGCTTCTGCTGTTGAAACACAACAGGGTCACAACAGCATCGTAGTCCTTCCATCATACTCTCGGAAAAATTCTGGTTTTCTCTTAACTCGAAGTATTTCATTGATAACGTCACGGATCTCTCTCCACTTATCAGTAGACAATAGAGGAAACCGGCGCTCAACGTGCATCCTCAATGTCCTCCTCAAGTTTAGGGGCAGCGCATCCTTGCCCATTAATCCAACGTAATTGACCTTTGCGACCCAGTCACAGTAGATGTCATATGGGACTAAGTAGCGGAATATGTAAGAGGCGTAGCGGTCAGGTCTGGGATTCCCTGAGCTTCGCTTACAGTTGTGGAACAGCACGCTCTCCAAGTGGCCAGAAATTGTGCGGAGTTTAACATCAGCTCTGCATCGTCCTTCACTGTATTCTGCCAGCTTTGTTGCCATGGAAATATGGCGTGACATATCTGCCTGCTTCTCCTCCCCCATTTTCTCTTCTTCCTTCTCCTTCTTGACAGACAGTGCAGGCGTCTTACCGAGAGAGGGCGCCACTCTCTCTCTGGGCACCTCAGGCTGCAGCTCTACTGTCTGCCCACGGAGCACGCTGTTGGGAGGAGAGGTGCAGTTGTAACTACACTCTGCACTGCCTGAAGAAACGCTCAGGCTTCATATTGTAGAACGTCACAAGACTCAGGACCTGGACCCACGCGGGGTTTCTTTGCAGGTACAAAACACTGGGGCATGTGTTTAATTCCAAAAAAAAGTCTTTGGAAATATTTGGAGTGAAATTAAAAGTTTCAAAGACTTGATCCTGACAAACCGAACAAGGGACATGGAACAAGGGTTTTGGATTTGGAGGATGTACAGATTTATTCATTTTTGTCCATTTTTTTCTTTTTAATTCAGTTTCTGATGATTACTGTTGGCAACCCGGGACAATGTCATCTCTTGACGCTGTGAACGGTCTCGTGTGTAGTACTACTGGCATCAGTCCGGTATTGTCACGTTCATACAAAAGCCAAATTATATTCACACAAAATATCATTGTGCACAGACTGCTGCATGATTCAAGGATTACAGGTATAAATACACAGCTGCTGTGAATTTTGAGAACTCAGAATATTTTGTCAAGTGATAAAATGTGAGCTTGCACTGAAATGATTCAAAGGGAAAACAAAACAAAATAACCTTGACAAATCTTTAGAAATTCATAACTTATTAAGACAAGAAACTGGCCACACTTACCGCTGAGCCTGGGGGGTGCTGGTAACAGTTGCAGTCTTGGCCGCGGCAGCGGCTGCAGCAGCAGCAGCAAGCGCCTGAACAAAACAAAACAAACCTTTTGAGAACATTGTGACATTTCTTTGCATGCCAAGTGAGAAGACCTTACTAAGAAGTAAAATGATAAAAAAAAAAGTACAATCATGTCTTACCTCTTGCTTTCTTTTGTTTTCAGATGCCTGATTAGCTTCTCCAAATTTTTTTGCTAAACGAGATATCTTGGTCTGAAATAAACAAGAATATGAGTTAGCTAACAGTTGGGAAAGCGCTGTGCAATGCAGAGCATGTTCTCCTTTTGGAAAACTACACTGTACACAGCTATGGTACTGTGGACTTACTTGGAGTGTGTTAATGGCGGTTTGGTGTTTAGTGGCACAGTTAATTTTGTCAACTCGGTCCTTTAGTTCCTGAAAATGCTTTTCAAAAACAGTCAGCTCCAACATCTTCAACCGTTCATCCACAAGCTGTTGCACAATCTGAGGAAGAACATTGCACAAAGGGACGAAAAGTTAATCAAGCTCTTCAGAAAGCCGGTAGTACAAGTTTCAGTGCAGCGCCATGGCTGAATACAAACCTTTTCAAGTTTATGATGACTGCCAGCTTTTGCAGTGATTTTAAGCTCCAGTTGGGCCTCCAGCTCCTCATCTTCCACCTTGGGCCTCTTCCCTTCTCTTTTCACAATCGGTCCATCATTTTCATGTCCCTCTGATAAAGTGCGCTTCAGTCCTGAGGTCGAGCTCTTCTCTTGTGCTGTGTGTGAAACAAATCAACACTTTGTTTATTTAAGTATATCCCTCACGCATTTTGTGCTTTCCGGTAGTTCAGTATGGCGGTCTGTCCCCATCTGTAGAAGCTTAATTGGTTTCCTGCATCTGATAACAAGTTTGCGATTTCAATCAGCATGTGAAATTTCTGAATTCTTGCATTATTTAACAAATCAGACAGCATCCCTGGATGTTACCTTTGAGGACCTCAATGTTGGATTATGTGTGATTTAAAATCTGCTTTTTGAGAAAAAAAAAAACTATAAAGACAAAAATAGTATGTTTGTAGTGGTTTAGTTCAGAATCTTAAGTACTTCACTGACACTAGTACCCTACAGTTTTTAGGAATTGAACCATCCAAGGGTGAAATCCTGATTCATTTAAAAATAAAGAGAGAGATTGCCTTGTTTTTAGTCATTTTAGTTGCATTTTAATTGATCTGTGCCATACCATTAGAAGGTGGAGTGGATGATGGTCGAGTTAGCTTCTCTCCGCCTTCACTTTTTTCCTTTTTAAGCTCCACTTTTGCTGAGCCCACCTCCATCTTCTCCTCCCCATGTTTTGACCTTTTCTTTAGGTCAGCTTTGTCGTCCTCGTCTTTGGTGTCAACATCTTTGACTTCCATTTTTTGCTTGTCATCCGTCCCAGAAGCTGAAGAGGAGGCTGAAGGACATGAGGAAGAGTTGGAAATAGGGTCTTCTGGGGAGGAAGGCCTCCCGTCTTTTGTTTTGGATGTGGAGGCCTTCAGATCGGCTGCGTTTGAAGTGTCACTTTCTGCATCCATTGGTTCTGTGTGGTCAGATTCGGACACTGCAGGCGGCATAGCCAAACTTTCTCCAGACTCTTTTTCCAAATCCACACTTGATTCCTTGGTTGGCTTCTCCTAAATACAAGATGAAAAAAATGAATCACAGAACTCAACACATTGAGCGTTCCCATTAAGTTCAGCTCAATATTCTACAAGACCAGTACAGATAGATCATTCCACATGTATGTTTCCTTGATGTTTTTGAGCATTCACCTTGTCCTTGTCCACATCAGCGTCTTTTTCCGGTTGGTCCTTACATTCAGCTGATGCTGGCGTAGCGGGCTCATTTGATGCAGGTGGCGGAGAACCTCTCTTTTCTTCATCCTCCATCTTTTTCAGATCAAAGAATACAGACTGGAATGGTGAAGTGGGAGAGGAAGTTTCATCTTGTGCTTTGGGACTTTGTGAGGAAGCAGGGGATGGCGACAAATTTAGGGACAGGAATGGTGCGGGAGAACTCAGAGACGTCGCAGACGCTGGAGACGCTGCGTGTGGGGAGTTTGAGTCAGAGATGTTGGTTTGTTCTTTGTCACTCACTTTTTGTCCATCCTCTTTATGCGTGCCGTTCACCAGAGGTGGCGGAGACGGGTTGGACAAACCCGGAGATGAGGTCAGCAAAGTGCTGTGAAGGCTCTCCAGTTGTAGACGATCACTGATCTTCATGGTTTTCCTAGCACGGAAAATCTTCTTCTTCTCCTCTGCTACAGCAACTTCCATTGCTTCCTGTTGGGTGACAAGCACAGATTAGGTGCAAGCAGGAGGATAAATCTAGGCACGATCTAGAGCTGCAAAACTGAACAGCACAGTACGTTCCGCTTATGAGCCTGTTCTGATCTTTACGCATTACACAGGAGTACAACAGCAGCACAGCTGCACAGAAAACACTAGAGGTCACTGTAGAGCTCTTCTGCTTACTTGTTTGCTCTCTTCTAGAAGGTTCTCTCAGATATTTTCATACCGAACTGGTTGGTTCTTCAACAGCCTGTTTTTTGGGGATTTTTCCCCTCCTTATGTCTCAGTTTTCAAGACAAATCAGCCAGATCATTACTATCTGATTCCACTCTGCTCTGACTGTTCGGTAGTGACAACAGTAAAGGAGCACCTCAGTAAACCAGACTCTCATTCATACTCAGAAAAGTCTAAAGAATTAATTGTTTTGATAATCCCCTATGCCTATATTTTGTGAGAAACCTATGGATTTCCAGTTTACCAAAGCCACGATCCAGGGAGCAGAAGAGAGGACACGAGTTAACAACAGCAATAACCCAACCTTCCTCCCATCCCCCCATCTATCTATTGGTTCAGTCCTCAGCGAATCAGAACGGCCTAACTGGGGCACTGCTGGCAGCAGCAAAGAGGTTATGCAAATCATAGAGGACTTTCCGTACATGGTTTTGATTGTTGCACACATGGTTGTTTTCAGGCTAGTTCTTACATTTTGAAAAAATAATCATTTCATATGTGCCAATTGTAGATACATACATGTATTCATGGGAGTCATACTAAATGACTGATGCATTACAGCTGTGTGTTGCAGGGGGCTTTTTGGCTGCAGTAAAACGCTCCCCTTCATTAACAAAACACAAACAAGGAAGGCGTTACTAGTAGGTGTGTAGACTCACCTTTAAGCCAGAAGGTTGCTGATCATGGATTTCTCACAAGATGTGTTGGTAACCTGAGAGAAAAACAGAGATACATCATTAGTGAATTTTATAATAGATGCATAAATCGTGCAAATGAAAAGGTGTGATCTTAAATTAAGCTCAGCAAAATTAAGCGTTTTATTTCCACCTCAAACACTGAACGGGGCCTTTGGCTTCAGAATCATGTTTCTTTTAGGGTGGGGGCTGGGGGGTGTGTGCAGTAGATGTCCAAGTTATTCAAACACTATGAAGCCCTCACCAAGTGCTTAAATCATCTTGTCAAGACGATTCAGGTCTAAGAATTGAAACAATAAATTATAACATTAAAAATCACACACTGAGCTATTAGTCAGCCATTTTGAGAAGAGTGAGCTCAGAGAAGCTAATAAAAGCTGTGGCATGCTAATCAAAGCATGCATGACAGGAAAAGACCCATTTAACAAGAAAGTTGCTCGCAAAAACAACAGACTAGAGTCTAAACTAATGAAATGAGGTTTTCATACAGTTTACTAACTTGTAATTTTCTTAATGTGAATAAAAAAAAAGAAAAGAAAAAAAATACCTAAGATTAGCAGCTGCTAACATGCTGACTGAATTTCTGAGGTCAGTCAGTCTTTAATAGTGTAAAAGCCAAAACAGAAATTTTGCATTCAAACTGATCAATTTAACAGTACAACAGAATATTTAACAGAATATTCACAAGGAAGAATCTATGTAGTTAAATCTATGTTGGTTTCACTGCGAGGGAAAAAACAAAAACAAATTCAAGCCATCATTAAGTCAAGCTTAACACCAATCCAGAGTGACTAACAAGGTGCTTCAGTTTTACTCTGTAAATTTGGTTAGTTTTACTATTCCTGCCCTGCTGATCTGGAAGACTGCAGCAGAGAGACACGCGTCTTCTCCAACTTAGCATGTTCCCATATGTATATGGAACAATACAAAGCCTGATCTGGACCGGGTGTATACTTTTCCCTGTAAAGCACCATGCTCAAGCACGCTGTAAAGCCATTCCTGCTCTGGTCTCACACACCAGCAAGAATGCTTCTTGCAATGGCTATAACCCCTTGCAGTAAAACATGGGAAAGAGGACATTTCAGTAAAATGACTTAATATGTAATCAAACACAAAAGAAAAATTCAGCATCGAGAAGTGGAGCAGTGTAAAAGGGCGAGCACAATCACTGCTCCACTTCACATTCCAATGTTATTGCACACTGCGCAGAGCTAAGTCTCCCCCTCCCCCCATCCTACGGCCTCAATTACTGCGCCTGGATTTGGTGCAAGACTCAAAATGGCGGTCAGCTCTGCTGTTCGCTGCCAGGCTGAGACCTCTGTAGCTAGCTAAAGAGGACTCTGTCAGATGTATCAGGTTGCAGCATCACCCTGCACAATAAGGATGCTCTGTTTAACCTGACGCTTCCCCAAGTAAACAAACTCTAGGATGTAGAAGTAAAATCTTGACTAATCCAAACTGGATCTCAGGCACAATGTTGAGGATTTTATGTAAGACTTATCGATTCTTATAGTAGCAGATAAAAGCAACACAGTTGAACATAAGTCATACATTAACTGTCTGGTCTTAATTGTAGGTATATCAACGATAAAAATAACCGGGGTATAAATACAAAATCCCATCATGAAGCGTTAGCTGCAGCCATATCAACTACTTGCATGTGCTTTTAGACTTGAAGAAAAACATAGAAACTATTACCATGTGTGTGTGATGCATGGCCTGGGTGCGAAAACCCAGTTAAGTTTAAGCTAGAAACATCAGCCATTTAAATCTGCATTAAACCCTTTGGCAAGCCTGGCGTCTTATGAGGTAAAACATATATATTTTAAGGCAAGATGTGTTTCATGCAGGTGTTTGTTGTTTGCCGATGACTGACATCAATTATTTTTTTGATGACCAAAATCTATTGCTCCTTGTCAAATGCTGGCACTCTGAACAATCTGAGATGTTTTAGTTTCAATGCACAGAACAGAGGGATTTACCTTAATGTGCCTCGTAGCCTTTCTAGAAACAACTTCTGAATCACAACTAGGGCTGCACGATTCTGGTAAAAATGTGAATCGTGATTTTTTTGCTTAAAATTAAGATCACGATTCTCTGAAACGGTTTTTTTTCCCCAAAAAAATTTATTGCACAAATAAACTTTAACAAAACAAACAAAACAACCTATTCAAAATAAAGCATGTGTTTGCACAAGAGCTTTGTTGGAGCATTTCTTTGGCAGATGCATAGTTGTAGTTCTTTAACATTAGTTAGGGGTGGGGAGGCAACGGCAGTGTTGCATTTGAGGGCGCTTGAAAAAATCTGGGAAGAATGGAAACTTATTTGCGATAAGCTCATGATTAAAAATGTTTCAGAATTGTTGTGGGTAGAATTGAGATTGCATGTATGTGTGAATTGAGATCACGATCTTTTAACGATTAATTGTGCAGCCCTAATCACAACAAAAATCTTTTACATGTTCGAATCATCTAAAGCAGGAGAGATGAGCATTTTCTCTGTCTGGGTTTTAACAAACTAAAAATAGACCCAGAAAAAGATACACAGCATACCTCGCAAAAACTGTAGAGCGTGCCATTTCTTTTGTTTCATTATTACAGCTCTTTATGAAAATTTCAAAGTTAAATAAAAAAGATAAAAGTTAAATCAAATGTAATCCCAGTTGTTATTCCATTTGACTAAAATCTCAGGTCAGGATTTGAAATTAGCAACTTCTAGCACCGATATATGCGCTCACGAGCTTTACATAAAGAGTGCAAGAAAAATAAAACTATTTGGTATAGGGCAGTTTTGGCTTATGGGTGCATGTACACTTAATTTGAACCCTTGGCAGTTTTTTTTAAAAAACTGAAAAAAGGCATATATGATATGGGACACTTTTCCATTAGCTGGATTTAAGCAAATAAACCAGGCGAGGCAGGGTTGCCAGAGGGTGGCAATAAAGGCAGCGTTGCTTGTGGTTGTACTTGACCAGAAGTAGTAAATATGGCTGCTAGCAAACTTTACGCTGAAAAAAACAAAACAAAACACAAAACCAATAAATATAGCAGCAGAAAGCCATAAGAGAAGAAAAAAATCTCCATTATATTTGCAATATGAACGGTCACCTTCTTGCACTTCTTATATGGATTTCTCTCACAGAAACACCATGTTTCTTATGCAGTCAGACAGTTAAGATACAAATAAAGAAACAAAAAAAAAGGTTATTTTCATGGTTTGTAAACAGTGCTTTATACGTGTAATGTTTTAGACCAACCACCTGCAAAGTGCTGACAATATAACTGATACAAGCATACAGTAAATGCAACTCAATTGAAAGTGGCAAAACATGCGAGCCATCAGGGACAGACAATGTTCAAAGCAGCATGTAAACCACTGATAGCATTCAGTGTCCCAGGCAGCGAAATAACATTAACTATTAGTAAATTCGCAGCAAAGTGACCTTCAAGTGGCAGAAATTAATGGTTCCCATTAAAACTACAAAACAGTAGCTCAAAGCCCTTTAGCTAGCAAACATACTTGAGAAAAATCTTTTTGAAAGCTTGAAGGTGAAGTTACATAAGGACTAACAGATTATTTCAATTACTGACAAATGTCAAGCATGCTTAATGAGAAAATAAAACAAAAGGATGTAAACCTTGAGCAGGATGTGAGAGTTTGGGCCTTCCATACATTTGACAGTGAGAGCAGGGAAGAGCTAAGAGGTTGGCAGAAAGAAGGAGGGGCTCTGTAAGGAAGAGTCCATGTTGTCTCATGCAGAGGTTTAATCTATAAAAGGTTGTGTTGTTTAAGTGGATCTATATTGGGTATCCTTTAATGCCTTTAAGAGAAAAGCCAGATCAATGTTTCTGTGCTGTCTTGAGTAAGAAAATACATTTTTTAAAAATCCAATTATACTTTCTTTTTTTCTCCTCCTGGTGATAATTAAATCAGAAATTAGTAGTAAAGTACCACAAATAAAAGTTAATCAAACCTGCATTTAAAAGTGAAGAGTGCTGACAAGAACTTACAACCCTAGCTAGTTGCGCACAGACAGAGGGGAAGTACACTGCAAAGACTGTTGCTTAGCAACACCCATCCCCCAACTCTAGCACAATCTAGTCCACAGAATGGAAATCTACAGCACGCATGGGCTATACCATTCTGAAAAAGGGAAGGGGAGATCTGGCTGTCCTAATCTTTTTAAAGAGACATTGAATGCAAAAGAAGTTTC
Source organism: Atherinomorus stipes (assembly GCA_023101725.1). Lineage (NCBI taxonomy): Eukaryota > Metazoa > Chordata > Actinopteri > Atheriniformes > Atherinidae > Atherinomorus > Atherinomorus stipes. The sequence continues at coordinate 105,140 of JALJCO010011927.1, forward strand.
ATGATCACAAAAAAGGTCACTGACAACACTGGAGAACACAAAGCACTCATGCTTTATTTGTACTTCTGATTCATGATCAGGATTCATCGTTTACTGAGCTGTAGGTTTTAAGCTATGCTGTAATCCATTATTTTTCAACTAATCAAAAATGCAAAGAAACCCTTTTCAGGGTAAATGACTTTGCCTCTACTTGTCTCTCTGCTCAATCTCTGACAGATTGTATCTGAACTGCATAATTACAATATGATCACCCCAGGAACTATGTGCTATGAGCTGAGCACTCTGCTGCTGAGCTGAGCACCATGTTAGTCTCAGTCCTACTGTATCACCTCAATGAGTTGGCCAGTGGGGACTACAAAGGACCTTGGCCAGATTGTTTTTGCATATAAAAAAGGTATGCCTTTGACATGTAAAGCAGTCAGTCTTTCTATATAATTTTTTAAAAGTATTTTTAACCAGCTTAGGCATTACATCATAAGCACCGATTGTTTTACCTTGTAACTAAACAAAAACAACTAATCTGATTCCAATTAGATATCCCAGTTTCAGCACAAATATCTTTCACAAAACAGCCCATTTCTAGAATAGTTCGCAAGCAGTTCTTTAATAATAGGTCAAGCTTGACTAGAAGATTTGACAACACGATTCCACCAATTGTAATTTAGATGAATAAATTGTTGACCTCATTAAAGCACATGGCTAAAAAGCCAGAATAAAAAGAAGTAAAACATAAAGGGGAGGAGTCTGGATCAGACTGCTTTGTCACAAAAGAAAAAAACTAAGATTGCTAAATGTATAACTCTTTGAATATGTTTGCTACCAAAATGTATAAATAAAAAAAACAACTTTCACAAAACTGAAAACAATAAGTCACTTTAACACAACAAAGCAGCGCAACATGCACTTTAGTCAGAGCCTAGCTAGAGGCGCACAGCCAGCGCTAAATTGCACACCCAGAAAACACTCAACCTCAGGCAGCTGCCCCCACCCTTTCTACTCTTCTCTCTCACACTCTCTCTCTCGCACACACACACTCTGCCTGCCTCTGGAACAGCCTCTCCTGCTCAAACATGGGCTGAACCACTCTCCTCAAGGGAGGGAGTGGGGGAGGGGCGTTAAAAACAACAGAGATAAAGGTTATGGTATCGAAGTACACAGTAAATAACAATAAATATATAATAAGCAACAAATTTGCTTAGTAAATTAAATCAATTACATTAGTGTGAAACAAGAGAATAGAACTGAAATGTGAATTCGTCACTCTCTTTAGATATTTATGAAAGTCACTATATAAACAAGCAGCTATGTCAACAGTAATGTTTTACAACATATTCTACTTCTATAAAGGAAAACAAAATGTAATTTTTAGCTACAGTTTCATGCTAGCTGCGCACACCAACAAAATTAGAGCACAGCTTGACACAGTCAGCAGCTTCAACCAGCCCAGCCTCTCCCACAGCAGGGAGGGTGGCTGTTAAACAGACTGAACCATTCCAACACAGGGGTGGTGTCTTTACATAATGGGAACAAAGAACAGTTATTTTACAGTATTGACTGAAAAATATACCTGAGTCATCATAACTTCATGTTTAAACTTCAGGTCTACTGTATGTTTGATACAATAGATTCTGAGTTATTTCCTGTTTTATTCAAGACTTCAACACAAACATACAGATGGAGAATTTACAATTTTCATTTCTTTTCTTCTTTGTTTTTTCTCTTAAAGGAAATTAATATCTAGATCAAAATCCCTGCAATGAGAGTAAAAAAAAGTGGGGGAAAAAAATGCTGTTCACTCTTCGCCCAACCCCCCACTACCTCTCTGCCACTGCAGAAACACAACATGGCCACCAGTGTTGCTGTGAACGGCATGCCGAGCACAGAGGAGAGGAGATCATGTAGCAGACTCCGCCCACAAAAAGAAGTACAAAGAAAAGGTTATCTCTGCACGTTACAGTGACCAACTCTGAATCCTTGTTTACTGTTTATTATTCTAAGAGTTCACATCAGCTGTGCTTTCTGTTCTGCATTTCTGAAGAGTTAAAAGGAAAAATAATCTTTCATTTTTTTTCCCTTTCTCATTTGACTCAAAGTTGTACAGAATCTTTCTAGAAGCTAAGTCTAAACAAGGTAGCATTGCCTTTTTTCTACCACATAACTGTAAAGGCTCAGGTCATGTGCTATAAGTAAATTTAATACATTATCTCTTTAGGATTTTTAGACAGTCCATGTTGCAGTTCCTAAACTGTGGTTAACCAAACAACAAAAAATAAAACAGTGTTGTTTATTGCCAGATATTTTCTATGAAGGCTAAATACTGAGTGGAAAAAAATATGTCAGCCACCCCAGCTGCCTGCATCTGGATTCAGTGAGACTCAAAATGGCCACCTGGTCTGCCGTGCAGAGCTCCACTGAGCTCCTGCTGCTATGTCTTGCAAAAGATATCAAGTTTCAGCAGCACTGTACCACCGAGAGAAAAATTCCCATGAGCATAATTCTTACTAGGATGTTTTATTTTCAAATGAACTGAACTACCAGAATATTTAGCAACAAATCAAATCTCACTCTGCAACAGCCCTAAAGCAGGTTTGTGTCTAAAGACTATGTAGCTTGTGTCAGAACTACAGCTGATTTTCCGCTTGTAAAAGACAAACACTCGCCATAAAATTTGCTTGCTGTATGTTTTATTGAAAAATGCACAACACCTCAATTTATCACATAAGAGGCTTTCTTTATGAAACTAGCAAGGTCTGCCCTCTTGTGCATTTCATTTTGGATCTGCAGTTTCCAATCACAGCTCAGGACCATGCAAGTTATGTGGACCAGAAAACACCCCTGAGATGTGGAAGTGACTGAAGGTGCGGCTGTCTGGATGTTAGCTTTGTCATGGAATGAAAACCTGTACAAAAAGGAGGGGAGGCACTCTGCCTCAGCCGTATACTGACAAGGAAAAGATCTTGTTTCAAGAGTCTGAAGTGAGTAGAAGGTCTAGAAAAAAAGATCACTGATTAAAACCATTTTGATAAATCAATCAATAAATTAAATTTGCATTTAAGTTTCAAAACATTCCTTGAAAGGGAAAATTTGTTTTCCAAAACAGCATATTTGGTGTGGTCACACATTAGAGATATGCTCTCAAAATGCCTCAACTGTAGGAAGCATCTCATTTAAGCTCTGCCATTGCATGCATCAGGTAAATCTACCACCTACCTCATTCTTTTTCCATGCTTTCCTGCATGACCAGACATTTTAAATTTGCTGCTACCCAAAAGGCAGGAAGCATGATGGAGCTGAGACTGGGTTATTCTGAGCAGCACCAGATTTTTTTATCCTTCCTGTAAAGCTCTTTCATGTACATCTATTTATGCCCCCTTTTCCATCCAGGCTGGGCGACATTTTAAACAACTAGCTAAAAAACTCAAATATAATTGCCTGAATATTATCCAAAAATGATCTTTCAATGAAAAAGACAATTAAAAGAAGAGTGGGTGGATCAATCTTAATTTGGTCTGTAGAACATGCATCAGATTCTTTATTTTGGTAAATTCTAAGTGTTGGAAGTGGACTTTTGATCATTTTTAATTAAATTTAACGTAAACATGAACAAATCTAATAAACAAGACATGTGTGAAAATAAACCTATTTTTAAAATTCAGGTAAACTGGTCAGCAACAGTTAAAAGGCACTGCTTCTTAGCCAAGCATTGCCCAAGTGTTGTACGCGTGATTTGCTTTTTCTGTTCCTTTGCTAAAGTGGAGATCAGCAAGAGCTGGGTAGAAGGAAAAAAGGGAAGAAAACTAGGAAGGGGTGGGGGTGGGCACAACCAGGGGTTTCCATGTGAATCAAGCAAGCACATGGTGATTATTCTTTCGCCATGCACTGCTGAAGGAGGCTTTTATCATAGCTACAGAAGAAAAAAAAAACATGAATCCTGCCTAACAAAATGTAAAAATCAATCATCTTAATGTAAATTAAAGTTAATCTGTATTCCCTAAGGATACAATACTAACAACACTTGGTTAATTGCACAGCTAAAATATCTTCATGGAGCTGCTCATCTTTCTCTAGTGCAATTCTATCTTTGACAATCACTAGAGAATCCGATGAACAAGTCAGGCTGCTTGATCTACCTAAAGCTAGCACTACACAGTCAGAGCCTAAGTCCACAGACAGACACCCCTCCCCCACACCTGCAGTCTGTTCCCCACTGGAGTTTTACAGCTAAGCATGGACTAAACCATTATAGCAGAAGGGTGGGAGCTGTAGAGGTGAATAACTAATCCCAAGTAGTCTAAATGATTCTGGCTCTGAAATTATTTATTGAAGGTTTAATTAGAAATTTTTAAATAGGAGCACATTTTTAGTGAGTTGTAATTCTCCTAAAATTGGCAGATATTTCTGCCCTAGAAATAAATCGTTTTCTGTGAGCTGTTTTTTTCCTTCTTCAAATTTTACAGCTACCTCTAGCAACAACTCGATTATCTGTCATCTATACATGAGAATTCCCTTAAGTTACATGGAAATATATTTTTTATGGAAGAACGACTGGGACACTAATAAACCTGCTCTCTGCCTCACTGCTTCAAACACACATTGAAGCATGAGCTGAAAGTAATAGTGAGAGACATCCTGGTAATTTTCTGACAAACACAGCTAGCACTCTCTGACTTTAACATTTGATACTAGTAAACAGGCTAGCCTACTCGACACTCTCCCCTCCCCCACTTCTCATTTTGATGGATTGCTTGCAGTGAAAGCTACAGCACAAAATGGCTGCCGCAGCTACAGAGAGACTCTCTTCTATGGTAACTACAGGAGCCCAGGTCCACTTGTGGCTGCCTGTCTTATCGCTTGTTTGAAAGCATTGTATTATACATTGATTCTTCTATTAATTTTTGAGGCCCATGTTTATTTGGAAAAAGTAATATTTTTGAAGATTTTACACACTATACCTTGTGAAAGTTTACCAAGATGAAATTGTTTGTAAGGTATTTCAAATGTATTTGAATACATTGAGTCATTCATAGCATACTGTTTTATAATGCATCAATTTAATCATTAAAATATGGTTTTATTGTTGACCTACAACAGAATGAGCCTGTAACAACAGCAGCTTGAAGAGAGGTGGATGTCAGTGTTACTTATTTCCCGTTTGTTTACATGCAAACCAAAAATTAATATGATATCCTATAGATAAAGACAGTTAACTGATTATGAGAAATAGGGCTGAAACAATTAATCGAATAGAAAAAAATAATTGATTAATATTTTAGTCAGCGATGCTTCATTTAAAGGGACTTAAGGCAAGATTAAGAAACTAAACCCGCGACTGCTGCGACTGGCACTTCAGGTAACTGCAGCCACGAGCCAAGCAGTCACGGGAGCGTGCACAAACTGAAGCTATAATGTTGTTTCATAACCTTTCTCTTCGTAGTTACACTTTTTAGTGGCTTTTCAGTTGATCTAGATCGTTTGCTGACAGCAGAAGAATTCATAACTATCGCTTACAGTGTTTAAATTTACTGCGACCGTCTTCTTCCTGTATCAAAACTGCGGATGTAGCGTCATTTGACGTCACGTCCGCAGGACAGCGCGGGAAATTCGGACACCGAATTGCAGCGCATTTTGCAGCACACAGCCTGTTAAAGGCAACGGAAAGAAACGCGGGTGGAAATGTTATTTTTGGTATTTAGCGCTTCATCACCCATTAGTATTTTTAAAAAATGGACATGCATGTTTGTTTTTTTAAAATTCCTGCCTCTAGTCCCTTTAACTTTTTAAGTCCTGCTTCACGCGTTGCTTCCGGTCTGTATAAACTATTTCCGGACACTCCCTACCAGTGGGTGGCAGTAATGCACCTACTACTTGCATGTCAACCAGTCTTTGGTGCGAATTTAGACTCATTATTACTCCATTGCATCTCAGTCACATTTTTAAAAACATAGAAAGAGCTTATCAAATTAATCGATTGATTACAGGGGTAGATTAATCGACTATTAAAATAATCGCTAGCTGCAGCTCTAATGAGAAATCAGATTAACACATCTAAATCTATCCCCAGTACTCTGTTTGTACACGTAAACCCTTGTAACAGTTTTTTTTTTTTTTTTTTTTCAAACACCTGTGCATGTGCAAACAACTGCATTGCTTCTGTCTTTTTTCGTGCGAGTCTAATTCCTTAATCTTGCCTCTAGTCCCTTTAAATGTTTTGAAAAAAAAAAAGAAGAAGAGGAAGTTATCTCACTCCAGACATAGAGCGTGCGCAGATAGGGGCTCACCTCGTATCACGTGACATGCATGTCGGCTTGTTCCCGCTTTTGATGGTACAGAAGCACAATACTCTATTGTAAAAGCAGCATTTTGGTGCAGAAGCTATAAACAAGCCAGGATTGTCTAGAGGAGCACCACAACACAGTTGATCATGGCCGCCATTATTGTTGTTCTGATCAGCACCATGCTAGTCACAGTGACGTCATATCCTCCAGTTGTGCGGCAACAATGACTACGTTTACATGCCATCAAAATTCGGGTTAAGCTCAATATTCCGGTTTCTGAAAGATTAGGAATAACCCGTTTACATGCGTGAGCAGATAGAGTTACTCCTGTATACATGATTACTGAAATCAACTGGAATATCCCGACCCAAAACCGCGATCCACGGAGAACGTCATGATGATGGTGGATAATGAACCATCAGGAGCCACTGCGGTCAAGCCAGCAAAGTTTCAGAGTTACAGCTGAAATTACGCCGGTTGGCTTGACCGCGGATCCGCGAGAGGCAGCTGGCTTGACTGCAATCTGGAATGCTGGTACCGACCCACCAGCAGTAGCTACTTGACGGGTCATAGGAGGAGAGAACGTCTGCTGGAAATGCAGCTCGGAGCTAGAGCTGTGCACATTCATGCTTTCCATTTCCACCAGTCTCCCGGACAGATGAAGGTCTCAGGACTGGCGGGAACGGTTGTAATGATGAAGTTAACTGACTCCAGCTGGAGTTAGTGAAATTTTCTGTCACGCCTTCACCAAACTTTGCCAGATGAGTGATGGAGCCCCGCGAAGTAACTGTGGCAACAGGCATCTCTGGATGCCTGTTGCCATGGTGATACATAAACTCGCAAGCTGTGCAGAGCACTGACGGATCGCTGGTACAAAATACTCCCTGTAGTTTATTTAAAACACCAAAAATACTTGCAGATAGAGCATGTGCAGAACACAATTAAATATCACTTTTATTGGAGATATTCCAATAAGCGTTTACATGACCAAATATTCCGGTTAGAAAAGGAGTAACCCAGGGGTAATATTCGGGTTTTTAAAAACCCGGAAGTGAGCATATTCGGGTTTTTGCCAGTGTTCACATGGCCGTGCGCAATCAGGTTATTGCTAATATTCCAGTTATGAAAGGGTTATGAAAGAGTTATTGGCTGCATGTAAACGCAGTGACTGTCCTTACGGAACGCAGACAGTTGAGGTTTTGAATCTCTCCACCTTAGAACCTAAGCCATATCTCAAATCGCACACTTGCCCGAGTGCACTGGAATTCAGTGCGCACTGTGTACTTTGTCTGTAGTGCACACTATTGTTGCTAAACACTAACCCGAATAAAAGCACTGCACTTACATCAAGTGACGTACTAGCATTGCCCGCTAACGTGAGTCAACCCTGAGCAAGTATAACGGTGGCCTCAAACAAATGACCAGACCATAAAGCCCCGTTTCCACCAGCGGGTCTGGGTCGGGTCGGGCCGGATCGGTCCACGTTTTTTTGCGTCTCCACAGATAAAAACTGGGACGGGTACCCTTATATCCGACCCGACCCGGACTACTTTTTTGGCACCCTTCGGTAGGGGTACTGATCTAACCGACCCGGACCAAAGAGGTGGAACTAATACACAGCAATCAGCTGATTCATTGAAAAATCCGCCACTTCCCGCGTGACCCAGCGTAAAAACAAAGCCAGGGTGACTCCTTTCTGTTTCTGTCACGTGTGGCGCCGGTGTTTTGGTTAAACGGCGTTACACGGCGATGATGTCACACAATCACGTAGCAGCGCTGTCCAGCTAATTCTAATTCCAGAATAAGGGTACAGGTTGCTGTGGGGACACAGCGTGAAATCAACACATCCGTACCAAAACCGGCCTGCCTGGCCCGGCCCGACCTGACCCAGACCCGCGGGTGGAAACGAGGCTTAACTGTCATCAGGGAGTGAACAGCGTGGTAGCATGCCACAATACACATTAGTAATTATGTCTAAATAATTTCAAAAACATTACATAAAGGTTGAATATGGAACACGGACAGAACAGCGACATCACGTATGTCTAGGTTGTAGTTGCATTCGCAGAAAAACAACTCCAGCCACTGGGATGCCAGGCTCGCTGCCGATACACAAGTGACCAACAGCCTGCAGCATGTCCAACAAGTAATGCAGAGGAGTTTATAACTGACAGCGAACGTTAGCCATGTTAGCCATGTTAGATGTTTCTCTGTGTTGGCCCTGTGACAGACCGGTGATCTGTCCAGGGTGTACCCCGCCTCCTGCCTGATAATAGCTGGGATAGGCTCTAGCAACCCCGCGATCCTGAACTGGATAAGTGGTACAGAAAATGAATGACGACTGACTGACTTGTAAACATCTCTGGCATGGCCATTTCTTCTTAGTTTCTTTCAGTATCTGGTATACTATAGACTAATCCAACAGGCGTTTTGTGTGTTGCGCCATCTTGTGGCACCGTGATTACTTGAGGTACTAGTTCTAATTACCCCGTGTCTCCCAACATTGAAAGCAGCCTGGATATCTGGACTTACAAAGTTGGACAACTGTCTAAGGTAATGATAAACCTATAGGTATGTTATCCGGAGATCTTTGACATATTTTTACATCGGTGCGTTAATGTAAACTATTATTCATCTCCAGAAACTGATTTTGATGACAAAAAATTGTTCAGTTGAAAACACAAACTGATCACAAAGAGGGTGTCCTGCAGCCTTTAGTTTCATCTGCAGGACATGTGAAGGCTATGTGATCTGCATAGTCCCAACACTTAAAACTACCAACTGCCGAAAAATTTAGCACCCCCTAGGGTTCATCCCAACTGTCGAGGTATTTCGGCATCTGGTATTTCCCAGGGGGTCTTCACGCCTCCTCAACTCGGCCTCTATTATGTAAATACATCCAGGAACAAACAGCGTGTTTTTGCAGACAGTATCCAGCCCTAATCAGCGTGTAATACCTGTATTCAGCTCAAGTCATAATGATCCTGACACTCTTTCAGATCAGATGCACATAGGATTTACAATAGTGTCTGTGATCTTACATCTCTACATCAGATAACACATATCACACGGTGTCAGCTGTTCACCGTTAGAGTGCGTGGAGCCCTTCCGTGCTTCAGATCACTCTAAAAAGCCCAAACAAAACAGATAATGATAAATAATAAAACCATAAAACCATCTTTTATCGGATTTCGGGAATCAGAACATTTCTGGGATGCTGGTGTTTGCTATACCAAAAGCCAAATATATGAAAGGGAAAAGTACGATCACCTAAATTTACCGTGTTTTTGTTGTTGTGAATAAAAACCAGTGTTTTCTCTGCCGTTACAGCACGTCATTTTTCCTCTGCTCTCTGTGAGCCCAGTATTCCTCCCCGATTCGAACATCAGTGGAGTGAGCAGCAGCACCATCCACTTTTGTCACAGACAGCAGAAATCTTCGTGAAATTAATGTCCATAATCTTCTCTTCACTTATTACCACAATTAAAAGTTTTGCTGTTCTAACAACCAAGGAATGCGTAAGTCCTTCCAGATTTCCTCAATATTGTTAAGAAAATAGAACAGATGAGAATTGGACTAATTACACATGCACAAAAATGTACCCAAAGCAATGGTGGACGGTCTACTTGTGGCATTTGGCTAGCCTGGTATACCAGCCTGACTATCGCCATGTACGAGATACACAGCTTTTTTAATGCCTTTTCTCATATTTATAAGTATATTTTTGTTGTATTTTTGGGGGGTGATTTTTCTCCAATATAGTATCGAAAATAGTAGAGTATAGACCACCATCCTTATACCTTAGTATAGGTATCAAGACTGAAATTGTAGTATTGTGACAACCCTACTTCCCAGTGGAGGGAACCCAGACTGACTTGCCGTGTATCTTATACATGGCGTTGGTCAGGCTGGTGTGCAGGCTAGCATTTGGCAGGATCGGTCTCTACAACACTGTCAACCCAGTTTTCGATGATTGATAAAACTACATTTGCTACATTGGGCTATGCATCCGTAAGCTCTCTAAAAATGGACCAAATAACACAATAACACATTTCTGCCACATGAGCTAGTCTGCTTCCTGCATTTGGTTCAGTTGAAGTGAGCAAAGACCTACATTTTTTGGGTAGACCAGACCTCCCTTTCTAGTATGTAAATCAGATTGCAGATGCACATTCAACCCCCCCACCCCAGACAAACCAGACTTTCCAAGCAAACAAGCTGAGATTTGACACAGATGGGGCTGGTGTGGATGCAAATTTAGCCCTGCAAACTGCCTCTGCATCAGCTACACAGGCCCGACTGGACGCAAACGCCGGGCGAGTATAAATCCAGCTTTACACTGGAGATGTAGTATTAATCGGATAGCGCTGCTATGTGATCGAGTGACATCATTGCAATGCAACGCCTTTTAACCAAAGCACCACACCACACGAGACGGAAACAAAGAAGTCATCACTGCTTTGTTTTTATGCCGGGTCAGGTGGGAAGTGATATATTTTTTCAACCAATAAACAGACTGCAGTGTGTTAAGCTTCACCTTTTTGGTTCGGATCGGTTAGATCAGTACCCCTATGGAAGGGTCCCAAAAAAGTAGGACAGGTCCGGTCAGATATAAGGGTACCCATCCCAGTTTTTACCTGTGGGGACGCAAAAAAAATATGGACCGACCTGGCCTGACCCAGACCTGCGGGTGGAAGCAGTTTATTTGGTCCGTTTCCATTTATAGACCCTGTTTGGAAGGGGGACCATAAATGGTATGGTATGGTTTAGGTTGGGCTACGTGCATCACATTGGCAGACAGAAAAAAATTCTACATCCTGTGGTGCAGTTAATATCAGTAGCATCAGGTCCCAGTGTAATATTTAGGTTGGGTAAGAGGTTACTGTGTACAACTTAGCTAACATATAAACATGATAATGCATGGTATTAAGTTGCTAACTTTTTTTTCACATTTGCACACCATCAGGCATGACGTAGGGGGATAAAAACCAGTTTTCTTTTCTCAACCATGATGTTTATGATCATTTACAAGCATTAACTTTGGAATAGGAGTGATAGGCATGGAGGGAATCTATGGACATGATCTAAATTGAAGACCAGTCCTAAAATAAAAATGCTCAAGATGAAATTGATAAAGAAAAAAGTTTAATAGTCAAACTCCACTTTTCGATCTCCTCCCATATTTTCAACAATTATCTTTAAAATAGTTCAAAAGATCTCAAAAAACATTTTGGAAACATTGGTTCATGCTACCTACATACACTAACATGCTGATGATATTCTTCTGTCATCTCTTTCTAACATCGTTAAACTTGGTTTACAACTGTAATTTTTTTCCCCTAGTGATAACAGCAGTAAATTGACATCATAGTAGATGCCACTCTGGCCAGTGTTGCGTCACCCTCTTTTTGTAACCCGGCACAGGCTACGTGAGTGGCAGGTATATGCAAAAGTGTATGTCGCTGTTGATGTCACAATTCATTTGAGCAAATACCAATACAAGAAGTGCATCTTTCGTGGAAGGTGGAAGTGATTACTTGGCTCTTAACTGTCTCAATTCGGAGCATGATGGAACTTGCATCTCTTAGGCCCCTTTCAGACGTGGTCTGGAAAGTGGTTATCGTGCAGACTTTGACCTTTATACCCAGGGGTGCACATATTCAGTCTTCAAGAGCTACCATCCTGCAATCTTTAAGAGCATCCCTTCTCCAACACACCTGAGTCAAATAAATGGCTCATTACCAGCTTCTACAGACTGACTGTCAAATTCAGCCATTTGATTCAGGTGTTTTGGAGGAGTGCACTAAAGTTGCAGGATAGTAGCTCTTAAGAACTGGATGTGTGCATCGTTGGCATTCAGACATGCATTCCGCTCTTTTACCTAGGGGATGTAGTGGACATGTGCCTGCTGGCTCCCATTGTCATAAGAGCGTAAATGTTGCGGCACGTTGTTTTGGCTGAGCGCTCAAGAAAATGTTCTGGACAGGGTGGAAGGGAGAGAGTGGCTGTGCTGACTTATCTGGAATATTTGTCTGAACGTGGCCGGGATGCATTAAATCCACAAAGAAGCGACAAGTTTGACAAGACAAGTGGCCTTTAAGTGGACTAAATAATGTTCCAAATAAAACTTAACTTGCATCACAAATTACACATTACACTTTGAGGAACTAGTTTCTCAACAGCAGCGCAATGATACATTGCTTCCGTTGGTAAGATAGGATAGCGATGCAGCATACAATCTATGTACTTTTTTAATAGCTTCTTAGTTAAAAGAATTAAGAACAGTCAAAGGCAACATGGTTTATAGGTGTTTATTTTTACAGAAGCCGCTACTGTTATCAAATTCCTTCATACACTTAACGGCAGATGATATCACTCTGCTGCCAATCACCAGAAGTAAAAATGTGTTTCCACTGAGATACTTTACTATCAAAATGTAACACAATACAAGGCAAGTTTCATTTGTAACATTATTTTGTTAACACAGCATTTACACAGACTTGTGTTATAACTGATTTGCTTCGGGTGTTTTGTGGAGTGCATACGATTGTTATTAATGACAGGGAAGCAGATTCCTATTGACTTATGCTAGCATTAGCATCGGGGACCACCGGTAACAAGAATATGCGAAGAAATAAGATGAAACTGTCTCCAGTGATAAGTAGGACCCTGGCTCACTCAAAAAAAGGCCCCATGCCAAAAATCCTGAACTTCCCCTTTAAGTGTCCCTCATCAGACCAGACAAAATGGACACTTTCTCAGCTGCATCAACAGAAATTTTGCGTTTTGGGCGACTGCTACAAAGGACAGTCTATCAGGCGTATGCTTGTTTCCTTCTGAAGTAATTTTAGAATCTCAAGTTATGGCCACTATCAAAAATATAAAGAAACTGTGTTGAGGAAGAGAAGTGAGGCTATTTTGATGTTTATGTTCATTGTTTATGATTTCTTTACTAAACTGCCATGCATTCAACCATACAATTTGTATAACCAGAGGGAAAGGGAAGTATGAATTGCAGAAATGTTCAGGTTATATCTGGCATGCAAATATTTAGTACATCCCTATACATTTCCAATCCCCCTAAATTTAACATCAATGGACTATGCACAACTCTACTACTTCCCGAACTAAGTAGTGCTCCTCTGTTTCCTGTCTTTCATTATTGGACAAACTGATTAATCCAGGTGTGCCTGATTTCAGTTACCACGACAACAACGGCCAGACACACCTGAATTAATTAGTTTGTAAGACTGAAAAACAGGAAAAAAGGAGCACTACTAAGTTCAGGAAGTAGTGGGGTTGTGCATACCCTATTCAAACATGAGTCTTTAAAGTAACCTATTAACATTACCATAACAAACCAGTCAAAACCTGGCATCTTGACTTGGGAAGGCCAGATATGGGAGATGATCAATTCACATCATGTTTACAAAAATCTACACACTAAAGAGAACTACAGAGTTGCAAATTGGCTAATGTTGCGCAGAGCAATTCCAACAGTACAGGCAGAAAGCTCCTATGATTAAATCAGTGAGCGTGTCAATGTACTAAAACATCACCCACAGAGGAATAGAGCAGGAAGATTTTTTAGTGTGAATGAAAATACTTTTTTTTTTGTTTGTTTGTTGTTTTTATAAATTCCTTCAGTGTAGATTTGTACCAGGTCTAGTAGCTTTCCATATGTTAGGGTTTTTCCCAACATAGCTGATTTGTCGTGGTGTTCCATATAAATACTTAATATGCACAGATCTAGTAGCTCAAAGAAAAATTAAGAAAAAAAAAATAGTTAAAATGTCCTCTTGAATAGACAAAGTGGAAGTCTAACTAATTCATTATGGTTTATATATGTAATACAAAGACTAATTAAATACAGCCTAGTCCTGCTAAATAAATGCATGGAAATATGTAAATGATGGATGATGAGAAAGCATAATTTTAAGAGTGGGTCTAATCAGATTTTGCCATCTATCCCGTTTTTTGCTTGAAGCAAGAAACCAGCTCTAACCGGTTGAAACCAGCTCTTGTGGACTTGGCATGATTTCAAAAATAAATAAATAAAAAAAAGAGTATATTTCCACAGTAAAACCTTGATAATCCTAAATTAAAACTTGGTATCACTGCTAAAATATTTGACATCAGGATTGTTTGCAAAAATAACAATCAAATGCAGAATCTTATCACTGCATGAAAAAAAAACAAAAAAACACAGCATTTCAAGGACCGTTTGCATGCTGAAAGATGTATATTTTTTAAAAATAATAAGCTATACTGTTGTGAATTAAGGAACATTAAAAAATGCACTACAAATGTTTTAGTTCGATTACATGTTATTCTGCAACATTAAAGAATAATGTTTCTGAATAAACCTTCATATACTAACTTAATATATTCAAGCTTCCACAAGCCTTTTGTCAGAAGAACTAGGATACTAAATGGTAAGAAATAATTTTTTCCAAGTTGTCTTTTTTAATGGTCATTTTCTTTTACTTAAAAAAGCTGAAGTTCATAGAGCCTCCTTCAATCATAATATGCCTAAACCCCATCAATAATCTATAATAATAGAAGGGGCTAAATACATTCTATAAGTTGATTCAAAACACCTTTACTCATCTGTATACATTCAATAGTCACAAGCATCTTTATTATGCATTTGAATTAAGCCTTTATAAGTCATGCTAAAAACTAACGGTCCACAGCCAAATGGTGGCCACTGGCCAACAGCTGCTCTGCACTGACTTGCATGTCACAGCAAAAATGTAAGCTATCAACTGAGAGATACCACTGCTAGCAACATAAACTTCTGTTTTTCCCTATTGAAGAACATTTGCATGTTTGCTAGATGTAATCTAGGATGGAATTCATATTATGTTCTTTTATCAAATTTTCATTAAAAACTACCATTAAAAATGTCTTATGAACTTAAAATATTCCAATGAAACGTATCTAGTGAGAAGTTAACCAATTCAAAGAAAGTACGAAAAGAAAAAGAGAAGAAAAAAATGTGGGCGGTGCTTTTAAAGCCTGCTTCCTCCTCTGCAGGGGAAAAAAAGGGGGCTGTGCAATGAATTACAAGTGCACCATGTGAGCACTGCAACTGAGAGGTGTGGGGGAGGTGTAAGTAGGAACAGGACTGTACCATCTTTCACTGAGGTGAACTCAAACTTAAACAGGCTTACTGTTAAATCAGTTTATTTAAGAGCACTCTTAAAATAAAAAAGCAACAAACAAATAACAAAAAAAACCATCTACAATGAAGAAGTGAAATTCTCTAAACTGACAGACTCTCATAAGTGTGGGTTATTTATGGCTCTGCAGTACCCATGGCTCTGCTTTTCACACAACACTCCTTTGCTCAGTTATCATCACATCTGCTCAACTAAATTAAATCAAAGCTTACTTTTTCAACTTTATAACCCTACAAGATGACAAAAAGAAAACCTGCTCAGTTCTTGTTTTTCCACACACATTAGGCCACACCCACATTCTAGGGCTGTGTGGTTCATGGAAAATTACTGGACGGTACCACTGTTGACCAGGAGGGGGATTTAGCTACACAATGTGTGGAATCCAGTTACCTCTGGCTCATTTTTGTCCTCTGTTACATTTATGCTTCCATTTAATGTTGATTCTCAGGTTAAGGTTCTGTCTCATAAATCAGCAATACGTTTCATCAGTGTTCTTACAAATCCAAAGCTGTTCACAAAGCTTTCAAAATGTACAATAAATGAAGACAAATTTTATATGTAAATATTTCTATTACCTGTATTACCTGTTAAGATGGACAACTACCCATCAAAAGTGTCCCCCCCCCCCCCCATGTTGGTTAAGGTTGCTGCTTGTTTTAGCATCAACTCAAATAATCGCTATGGTAACAACATAGTGAAGTACCAGAAAAAGGTCAATTTTCAGTTGCTTGTGGGAAAGTTACAAAGTCAAAGATATTGCATTATAGAATTCATTAGTCATCAGTTTGGAATAATAAAAGTGACTTTTTTAAAATATCATTATTGTCCATTTGATTATGTACATAATTTGTGACAGCATTCCTTATTGGGTTATCACAGCATAGCCAAGAAAAACAGCAACACACTTGAAAACGATTAGCATGTCAAGTCTGAGCAATTGGGGGGAAATTGTAAAATAAGAACCATTTCTAAATGTAATAATAAACACAATGAATTTTAATCTGGACTTTCTATTGATGGGAAAATAACACAATTGTAAATCGCAAACTTGTCAGAGCCTTAATGCTTAACTCATCTTCGCGCCAAAAAATAAAAATAAAAAAATTGAAAAAATTTAATGAAATGTCTTTCTAAAATCAAGAACAACATCACAAGTAGCGAATTTAACAAATGACCATAACATTGTAAGTTATGTTGTTAGATACAACTGCAAACACCAGATCACGCTTATGCCTCGTAACCATACTTGTTTTCAGGAAATCTGGTGCCCCCTCCGAAGATAAACAAACATCGCAAATAAATTTCACTAAATTGTTCCAGCCCCCAAAAATATCAACCTGGACAGCGCTAGCCATAAAGAAGCTGCTTGCAAAAATCTCAATAACAAATAAATTTAAAGAAAAAATGTTTAAGCATCACAACTTTTTTTTTTCCACCTTTCAGTTAGTGCTACAAACAAACACTAGCTAACATTCATCATGCGGGCTGCAACTGTTTCCCCAAAGTTTCCCCCAAAAACTGAAAAACAAAAAAACTTCATTATATATCCACAACTGCATACCTTGATGCATAATCTTAAGCTTTTTTTTCTACTTTTAATCTAGCTTTCTATATGCATTCAAGAGAGTAACAGAAAATGAATGCTAGCCTAGCATGCAGTACCTGAACTCACCGTTTGTGTTCTCCAACGATGTTCGCGCTTTTTCGGTTTCTCTCTCTCTCTCTCTTTTTCTCTGTTTGAGATTCTGTCCTTCACTTGCCTCCACTATCCGTTTCTTTCGGACACAGTAGTGTGCTGCGCCTAGGATGTGGTGTCTGAGGAGCAGCAGCCCACCGGCTCCAGCATGCACTGGGATAACCAAGTTGTGCCACAACTGTGTATTGTGGTGTTGGATCAACCGACTGTCGGCTTCGCTCGCAGATAGACTCCGCCTCTTTTCCAACACAAAAAAAGTCCAACGGCTGTCGTGACGTCAGTCGTCAGCGGCAGTGGGGGTTGGTCAGTGGATGCCAAGTAGACGCGTTGATCACCAGTCGCGACCTGAATTTTACTTCTCCTCAGTTTTTTGTTGCGTTTTTCAGGCTCCCACGTTGTTGAAGTCGGTACGTAGACCCGACAGGGTGCGTATGAGCAGCTCCTGGACGTGACAGGTCGGTTTGTATGGATGGTCTTGCTTCAAAGGGTTGGCAGCTGCACCTCAGCTTGAAGCAGTCGCGCTGCAGTATGGTAGAGGCAGCCACACAGAGCCCGCGGCTGCAAGCAGAGACAACAGTGGAGCTGCACATTAGCATGGAGAGGGAGGGGTATGTGTGATTTGTCCACGACAGACTAAAAACCCGGGCTGAAGGGGGAGGGATTTCATCAAGGAGGAGGAGTCAAACAAACAAACAGCCTCAAAATTTGTCTGTAGTGTGTTATTAAAGGGTTATAGGTTATGCGTTGTTTTGTGGGTGAGTTCAACTTGTCCCATCTGTGGCCAGGTACTCAACATTTGAGTTTTAAAGTTTTAAGAGGGCTGCACTACTTGTTTAATCATGGTTTTTGTTTTTCAGAGTCATGGGACAGAGGATTTGAAAACACGTTAAACTCATATGGAGCAGTTTACCGCTCAGCAAATGTGGTAAACTGCTGTTTATTCAGCACAGGATATTGGTTATACCATTTTTCACGATGTGGTTTAATTATTGTTCCAGCATTGAAGAAGACAACAAAAAGTTGTTAATGAAGTTCAGCCTTCAGATTAATCATATTCATGAGTAATATGTCTCTCATTTTTTCTTAGGGTTTTTTTTTGTTGTTTTTTTACTTCTGACATCAAACAGGTCAGCCATTAAAACACACACACACAGGTCAGCCATTTTGTTGACTCACTTCTACATAAAGAACTTGTAGTTCCACAGAAGGCCACTAGAGGGCAAGCATCGGCGCTGATCTGAACATGAGCGTTGATATGTTTGTCCTTGTCCACATGAAGCTGTCTAAACCTCTGCACCTACTGTAGTCTGTGTCATGGCTAGTCTCCTCAAAGGTTCAAGCAAGAATATCCGTGAGCTCAGGGGTGGGAGTTAGAAGCTGTGCTCTCCTCTTGCCTGCTTGGTGCATTTCTCCTCTCACAGCCATGCACACAAGACCAGCCATGCTCTGCAGTGCTGGTCTATTAGAAAGCAGTCGCTTGTGTCACCAACATGCAAGAACAAACCCAGCTAGGCAACACTGTAACAAGATGCTTGCTTCTGCATCGGCAGTGCAGCATTAAGAATGGATTGCATTGAATAGTGTTTTAGTTTCCAATGCAAAAGTACTCTGATTTTGAGGAAATAAAGCAAGCAGATCACAAGCTTTATTAAACAATACGCAAATTGTTGTTAATTTTTTGTTGATTAACATCCAGAATTTTAAAGATGTCAACTGCATGGTAAAGATGGTAATAAAACTAATCGATTTCTTTGGGGAATACTGGGAAATCTTTTCCGATAACTAATTTCTCTATACTTACGTGGGACTAAGCAAGACTTGTCTCAAAACAGATCATCACCCACTCAGATGTCCAATAAAACCTCCAGTGAAAGTACAACAGCTCCAACCTTTTCAGTTATCAAGGTGACTGCAGAGTACGCGCATAGCTGCTCTATGAACAGCTGAGTCATGAAGAAACAGCTACACGCAAACAACTCCAGTTTGAAGGATATCACATAGGTAGAATTCAGAAAATTAAGCACTGTCAGGGTTTAGTCTTTGTACTCACTAATAATCACAATGACATACAATTGCAAAATTTTGGGCACACAAATGTTTTTTTGTTTTGTTTTGTTTTTTTCATGAAAACAAAGCTCTGATTTGTCCCCAAAAAGAATAGTTTTCTTCGTTTTTGTTTTTATTTTTTGGGTTTTTTTTAAGGGGACACTCCACTTCTTTACTATCAACTATTGCCCTGTGGAGAGGATGTATTATCTCAACGTATTATGACAAACTCTAATATTAATGTTGATCCGCGGAAAAACAAGCAGCATTTTCATAACAAAGGCTCTAAAACTATACTGTACAGTTTACTGTACTTCACTGATCTAACGCAGCTCCTGTTGCGCCACTGGTGATGTTTCCTCATTCTCACATTTACAAAGTGATCTGTTAAACTGTTGCAGCTGCTCAAAAAAGAGGCTTATTAGGCAGCAAGCTGGATAATGAATGGCATGTAGCCCCTGACTTTTAAACAACTTCAGCACTCCCTCATGTTAATGCTCAAAATATTACATCTGTCGCTATACAGACTACAACCATCGGTTTTCTAACTATTGAATGCAGTTTCTGTCACATAATTGTTGCAATGTGAAACAAAAAAAATTATTATCGTCAACAATAAAATTCTACTAGAATTACAGGCAATGGTCAAACATTTTCTTCGCACAGCAGTGGCTCAGGTGTTAGAGCAAGCCATCCAATAATCAAAGGATCGACAGGTTCAAATGCCAATCCCCCAGTCATCTGTCATTGCGTCCTTGGGAAAGGCAGATAACCCAGTGAGGGCATCACTGGTTGTCGGAGGGGCCATTGGCACGCATTGGTTGCCATGTTTCTGTCAGTGTGCCCCAGGACAGCTTTGGCTACAAATGTACCTATGGCTGGGCAATATGGACCAAAAGTCATATCTCAATATATTTTGGCTGAATATTGATATACTACATATGTCTTGTCATTTTTATCCTAATGTGAGAGAAAATGTTTAGTCACAGTCAAAACCAAATCTGACATGTCACAAGTAGTTTTATTTAAACTAGCTGAAGGAAATAATACTCTGCTGTTCAAAGAACAATAAAATGTAACTGGACACTTGGACACTTAACAACATTAAAAAATAAAACGAGGTTAAAATTTATTTTACTTTTATTGTTCATGCCATCTGCGACAGACTGGCGACCTGTCCAGGGTGTACCCGCCTCTCGCCTGATAATAGCTGGGATAGGCTCCAGAAACCCCCGCGACCCTGAACTGGATAAGCAGTACAGAAAATGACTGACTGACTGTTCATGCCATTTCATTTCACATACATATGTATTTTTTCATGAAAAAAAGAAATGAAAGATAAATCTCATATTTTCTACTCTCATATAGAAACGAATAGTCAACATACAATATACACTTCAAACATATGAAGACAACCCAGGAATAAATTAATGGCAGAGTATTTGTGATTTAGTGGTTTTGAGTCTAGACCTGAAGGTGGAAACAGTATCAGAGTTTTGGATGTCTGGTGGAAGAAAGCTGCAGATCTGGGATGCAGGAGGACTCGCTGGTCTGCACTGGGTACTTCTTTATTTATTCATAAAGTACGTTATTAATTACTCCCACGTAATATAAGGATGTGGTGACGGTAGAGTTGTACCATAAACGCTTTCTGTAAAGAGCTGAGGATAACGTTATGGAGAGAATGCTGTTTTAGTTTACATGAAATTGTGCACTATCATCTATGACAGAAAACCATAGAAAACACACCAGACAGGCCTCGACACACCTACTCCGAATATTTCGTCCAAAAGATTACCACGGCAACAGCTTTAATCGAATTAATTAATGTCAAGTCAACGGGAGCGTTCACATATGTGACAGAATTCCATCTAGCGATTTTGCGATGTTTCTTTTTTCGAACTGAGGTCGATTTTCTTAAATTTCGCATCCGACAGATGCACAATACACCAATCAGAGAAGGCGCTCTGGAGCTGGTAGCAAGCAAAAAGAGAAAGAAAAAAAGAGACAAGTGTGGCTTGGTTGCTGCTCCTGTATCATTATGGCAAAGGTGTTATCTTTGTGTCACAGCACTCTTGTCTGGCAAACGAGGGAAATAAAATCACCGCTGAAGTTGCAGTGTTTCCCCCTACATTTTGTAGCCATTCAAGGTTATTAGCCACTGGAGTTATATTTAAAATCCACATACATTTGGCATCTCGACGGTGAGATCGGCTGTTTTTAAGCGTCCAGAAGTTGACCCGCAGCCGCCTCTTCCTCCAGCACTACAATCTGCATGTGGTCACGTTCCTCTGGAATAAGAAGTGAGGTTGTTCTTGCATCTCTGTAATTTCGCGTCGGAGTAGGTGTGTATAGACAAATGAGTTTATATTTTTCCTCCGAATTATTCGCAGTTTCGTGCCGTTTATTCACATCAGTCTCAGTGTGAAAAGGCCTTTAGGAGGAAAACAACCGTTAATTTCCTCATGCAGTCGATCTGATAGTTACTATGCTTGCAAGTAGCTCCTAATGTTAGCATAGCTGCTGGTTCATGTTTTGACAGAAAATTCACGTTGTGCTCATGAGGGTCCAGTCCTTCAGCTTCGCATGTTTTCTCTATTTATCTGTAGTTGCTTTTTGTTCTGAGCGGACACATCTTTTTTTTTTTCCTGCGCATGGTCCAAGTTTGCTTGCCATAGTCAGCGGACACGCCACACCTGTGAGCTCTACAACTGTATAAAAAATCCACAGATGCAAGTAACGAGCATTATAAAATAATAAAACATGACAAAGCCCGTTTATTGGAGAGAGGAGGGCGGGGGTGCAGGGAGCAGTGCAGAGAGCTCTGCTTCAGCAGCACCTGGAGCAAGGATCACAGCGCAGTTTGGACTACAGTATATCATTATATGCGGTATGGTCCAATTCCAAATCTCATTTAAAAAATAGCGATATATTTTTATATCGGTTTTTCACCCGCAGTTAATGAATAATGGTTCTGAGTGCCCAAGAAAAGTGCAATATAAATCTAATCCATTATTATTATAAGACAGTATTGATTGAAACTGGGCTGCACTGCTCCAACTAAAGGTCACTTCAAACTTGAAGTTCCCTTTAGAATAGATTTTGATCCTGTGATTATCTTTTAAATTTCACCCTGGGTCTGTCCCAAACCGCGCACTTGAGCACTTCAAACTAGAGGTCAACCGATTAATCGGTTTGGCCGATTAATCGGCGCCGATAGGACGTTTTACACAAGACGAGCGTTTTGTGTGTGGCGCCATCTTGTGACACGGCCATTAAGGTGGGGACTAGTCTCAATGGGCTCTATGCACGACTCCACTACTTCCTGAACTTAAGGTAGCTCCTTTGTTTCCTGTCTCTCATTACTGGACGAACTGATTAACCCAGCTGTGTCTGGCCAGTTACTGAGATCAGAAACACCTGGGTTAGTTAGTTCGTCCAGTAATGAGAGACAGGAAACAAAGGAGCTTCCTTAAATTCAGGAAGTAGTGGAGCTGTGCATAGAGCCCATTACCTCCTATCTGCCAACATGGAAAGCAGCGTGAATATCTGGATTTACAACGTTGGACAGTCGTCTAGGGTCATGATAACCTGTAGGTATGTTATCCGGAGATCTTTTAAGTTTTCTGACATTTATTTATTTATTTTACACCGGATCATCAATTTAAACTATTATTCATCTCCGGAAACTGGCTTTAATGACAAGCCGCATTGGAGTAACACACACATCTCCTGTCTACTTATCAAAGTTTAATTAACTAAACCCTTTCAAAGGTCGTTTTCTATTTTATTACTGGCTTTTGGTATTGTTTAAGGACTGTATAGACCACGTAGCCTTCACATGTAAACTAAATGAAACTAAAGGCTGCAGGACACCATCTTCTGACCGAACTGTTTTTATTTTCTGGTCCCAACATTGCCCTGATCAGAGCAAATAACGTTATATTTCACAATTATTTCCCAGATTAGTCATTAACTCTCAGCAACTCCACAGTTGTCTCTGTTAGCATTAGCTAGCATGATAACGTTATGTGGTGCATCATTTTCGGGAGCATAGATACGTGAAATAAAGTGTCAGATTAATGAGTGTTCACCATAATTTACCGTGTTCTTGTTGTTGGAGATCAAATACAATGTTTTCTCTGCTATGGCAGCAAGTTGTTCCTCCTCTGCTCTGTGTGTCCGATATTCCTCCCGATACAAACACACTGATACACAGTGGATGGATCAGTGTCCAATTTTGACACAGACGGCAGAAATCTTCATGAAATAAATGTCTGTGAGCTTCTTATTCACTTATTACCACATTATAGTTTTCCTCTGATGTTCCAACAACCAGGAATGCGACAGTCCTAGATTTCTTCCATATTGTTCAGAAAAAAGTCCCATTCTCATCTGTTCTAATTACAGAAACGTCACCGTTGCAATGGCGGACGGTCTACTGGCAGCCATTGGCCGGATCAGTCTATAGCTTCCGTTTGTACGCACTCCCGTGCCGGCTTGGCTGGTGGCTGCAGTTATCCGCTCTAACTTTTTTTTTTTTTTAAATCGTAGTTATAAACTGAAAACAAAATTTATGTGCCTTTAAAGTAAGTAAATCCCAGGAATAATCACCTAGAATAACTGCATTTACAAATCTAAGATTTACTGATGGGAACAATTTAAACATAACGTTGCCATCTAACTTATCGTCATATAGCCTATCACAGGGATTAAAGTTTTCCGTCGTTGTGACGGATTTCTGTCAGTTGGAAAATGAGAGGAAAAAATAGATCAACTTGATTTTGTTGCGGTTGCAAGTACACTTTTTTAATTTGTGTTATGAACATGATGCTGCTCTCAACCAGTGAAACCTGGTAAAGCCGTAACGTTAGCCAATCAGAAACAGAAGAGGGCAGGTCAGTGCAACCTTTGCAATGGCGCGTCTTGACCGGTCTTGACATGTAAAACGAAGTTGGGACCGTTGGACTACGAGACCTGTTGTTTAAAACACCTGAGATGAAGGAATGGTAGCGTGGGTGGAATTAATGAAGCTGCAGGCCTCATGTTGTCTGTGGTTTAACTTTTCAAACTCTAAACGGATCGCTGGTAACATTGTCAGACAGCAGCTTTGGTGAGTGTCTGTTTGCTGCTTATTAACGCCATTAAACGATGTACTGTTGAGGTTACAGTTAATGTGAATGTAATAAAAGTTCAACGTTTTCTCCGTGCTAATACAGCTGTCGGCGCTATGTGTTTTTTTCCTGGCTTCAGCAGCGCAGTAGAGAAGCTTGTACTACAGTAATGTTGCAGCATTTGTGGAGCTCCTCGTTTTAGCGAACAGTGCAGACAAGCATCTTGTCTGGTATTCGCGAAACAAAAAACAGGCTCGTCAGTGAAAACAAACCCTGCATCATATAAGATTATGAACCTGAATTGAATATTGATGATTATATACACGACTGCGCAGTCTGCCGGCCACAAACAAACGTGTGTCGTTTTATTATAAAGTTCAGTCCTTCACCGCGGCGAATCGGTCGTTTTGATCCACTTCTTCCTTTGCATCACTTCAGTCTGGAATGAAAACTTGGCATTGGCGTTTATCCGATTAACAAAGTTTAACAGAGTAGTAGCTGGCGGACTACTGTTAGCAGGTTAGCATTAGCCAGCTTGATGACGTGCCTAACTTTGTGCGGCTGAAAACACACAAGCATCTGAAAGCGTCTCCTTTCTTGGCAGTTCCCAGTTGTTCCACTGGAAACGGGGAGGTACAGACCCGATTTTCAGATGTTTGTGTGTTTTAAGACGCACAATGTTAAGCACGTCAGTAAACGCTAGCTGGCTAATGCTAGCATGCTGTGAAGTGCCGGTGTTGTGCCCCACCGGCGACAAACAAACGTGTGTTTTATTATAAAGTTCGGCCCTTCACCGCGGCGAATCGATCGCTTTGATCCACTTCTTCCTTAGTATCACTTAGGTCTAGAATGAAAACTTGAGTATGTTTGGAGTTTATCCGATTTATGACATATACAAGTCCTGAACAGTGGTCAGAGGGATTTTAAGCCATACTACTGCAGGATAGTGGCCAGGTCACTACGTGATGCTGGTGGAGGAAAACGTTTCTTGACTAGCTCCTCCAAAACTCCCCAAAGTGGCTCAATAATATTTAGATCTGGTGACTTTGCAGGCCATGGGAAATGCTCAACTTTGCTTTCATGCTCATCAAACCAATCTTTCACCAGTCTTGCTGTGTGTATTGGTGCATTGTCATCCTGATACACTGCACTGCCTTCAGGATACAATGTTTGAACCATTGGATGCACATGGTCCTCCAGTATGGTTTGGTAGTCCTTGGCAGTGACACGCCCATCTAGCTCAAGTATTGGGCCAAGTGAGTGCCATGATACGGCCGCCCAAACCATCACTGATCCACCCCCATGCTTCACTCTATGCAACGATCTGGGTGGTATGTTTCTTTGGGGCTTCTCTACACCGAAAACTCTCCCGGATGTGGGGAAAACAGTAAAGGTGGACTCATCAGAGAACAATACATGTTTCACATTGTCCACAGCCCAAGATTTGTGCTCCTTGCACCATTGAAACAGACATTTGGCATTGGCACGAGTGACCAAAAGTTTGGCTTTAGCAGCCTGTATATTCACCCTGTGGAGCTCCCGATGGACAGTTCTGGTGGAAACAGGAGGTGCACATTTAATTCTGCTGAAGATAAATGAAGATTGGCCACCAGGCTGGTCCAATTCAGCCATGAAACCTCCCACACTAAAATGGCAGGTGTTTCAGTTTCATTGTCTAACCCCCTGTATTCATTCATGGAAAAAAAAAACCCAGTCAAGACAGAAAAATAGAGGGAGGTGCTCAGTCCATAAAGGAATGTCACCAACAGCCTAAGCTAAACATAGTGCAACCAAAGGGATGGCTAATCCAGTTCTCATTAAGTTTTAAGCCCAATTTTATAAACTCAATTTTGACTTAGTTGTTAAGTCTTAGCTGTAAGAACTTTTTAGTCAACATGCTATAACTTAATGTGGCAGAACTGAGGACGGGCATGGCAGGATTTGATCCCCAGACTCCCAGGTGAGAGTCGTGCACTAACCATTTGGCTGAGTTGCCAGGGCACATTATCATTTGGAGACATATGGGCCTTTTCCATTGCAGCTGCACACGGCACGGTACAGCACCACACGCTAAAGACGACCAGGATGTCTTTGTTGTCACTGCCGTGCCACGCAGTGGGCAGTAAAGTAAAAACAACAATGGAGGCATTGGACAATGTCAAGGTGTTACTGCTGGTGTTTTCTCTGTGGCTTGTAGTCACCGAAAACAGAGCCAGATATTTTTAGAAGAGGCGAGGCGAAACACATATGACGAAAACTTCCTTTGGCCAATCAGTGGAGAGCCGTCAGGAACGTCACGTTTTGTGTAGGTTTAGCACGGTTAGAGCTAGTTCTGAAACGGGTGCGAAAAATCGGAACGGCTTGTAACAGGTTTTCCCAGAGGAAATACAAATAAGCATGCCGTGTGGAAGGGTTACGAAAACAGGCAGTGGAAAAGGCCCAATAGTGACTAGAGATGTCCTGAGCAGGGTTTTTTTCCCCTGGGTCTAAGTCATTTGATTTTGAGGATCGGCCAATACCGAGTCCCGATCTGGAACTTCTACAATAAAATAAAAACTGAAGAGGGAAACACTGTATCTGTGGTGATACAGCTGTGGTGATACCACTGGTTGGAGAGGGAGGGTCAACAACACATTAGCCTAATCTGATTGTGAATCCTAACTTAAATCGTAGCTCAAAGGTGGAATTGTGGAGTCAGGAGGTGTTACATTTGTTTTATTTTTTTTCTTTTATTTATTCTTATTTCACTTTATTATGACAGTTCCTCTAATCAATTATATTCTTCAACTTTTTAAAGCAAGATATTTAGCATACAGTTGTACGCCAACCAACACCACATTAATGAGGAATTGATCATTTATAGATGTATGTCAGCTATGTGGATATCACAAAGGAAACTATTTGGCTATTTCTCTAGGCATGGGTATATATGATTCTCTATCTGTTGGACAGCAAATAAAACCAGCACAGTAGATTTTAACTAAACTGTGAAACAGATATTACATGTGCTTCAATTTTACCCAGTAATCTAATGGCAAACAAATTTTAACCAGCAACAAACAAGAGAAACAAAGTTTCTTTTCTTTTTTTTTCTGTTACTCCGAGCCTGTTGCTTGTCACATCACACAGCAGCAGCAGTGTCAAATCCACACTGTGGACGCGCTTTATCAGTAACGTTAATCCAGCACACATCATCATGGTGCATCACCAAATATGAACAGTGTGTTACATTATGATGAGTTGATTGTCATATGCTTTGACAAATGGATCAAAGTTTTTGAACTTTGCTCAGTTCAGCACTACAGCTGCCTTCAGTTTAACGTCTGGATTAACAGGCTGCTGTGTGTGTTACATTTAACCTGTTTTGGCCGGTGATGATGTATCATACAGCATTGGGCTGTGTGTGTGACTCAGGTGGTTCATATGAGACAAAATCAGACTTACCGCTGGTCATAAAATTTAAATGACAGGAAAATCATGCAAAGGAAAAAAAGGTCTCTGGTAAAAGAGAGGGGCATGGAGGGATGTCCCTTTGGCCAGAGCGCATGATCACTCTGAGGCATGGTGACAGGAACGTCTACTGTCGCATTAATTTAAGTTTTAGTTGTGTTTTAGTTTAATTGAAATGAGTACAGGGAAATTAGGGATGGTGTGGGTGCAGGTTCCCCGCAATGCAGTTCACTTCTTAACAATAAATTAGAGATTTCACAAATGAGGGATTTATAAATAATATTGGTAGTGTCATGTTCTGCTCTCAACTTGTTTGCTTATTCCTGTATTTAATACTTACTATCCATCAGCTGCTGCACAGTTGTGGTCTGACATTAGTTTTAGCTAAAACTAATATCTAATATGTGTATTAGGGATGGGCATTTTAGGTAATTTTCAAAATCAACTAGTCAGGCCAATCAAAATAGATTTAATTGATTAGTCGTGATGTCATCATGATGTCATCAATGATAAAACAAAAGATACTTTTATCCCCAAAGGGAAATTGTAAAACGTGTGTGAGATCTTATTTATATTTTGGGTGTGTTCCAAACAACAGTTTTTTTTTGTTGTTTTTTTTTTAATCTAGTTTTATTTCATTTTATCATTGTGTGGCTCTAATGTGCTTTATTGTACAGTAGAGAAAGTGGATCAAGGAGTGTAGCTACTCTGGTCACAAATAGTCCACGCTTCTTACTGATGAATGGGTCTCTTTATTCCATTAAACAACGTAACACCGTGAAAACTAAAAGAAAACAAAATGCCCTTCAATATAAGGCTCAAACAGACATCACAAGAAGTAATTGTTGATGGCAAACGTACAGTTGGCCATAGTGCTCTCTTATTAAGCACACATCAATATAATTCTCATCAAATTAAACATATGGTTTGACAAAGTTTGAGTGCCCGATCTTTCCAGACTGACCGAGTGGCGTACAAGGCCTGCCCTCGGAGGGCCCCGCCCTGCACCCCGGCTAAACACCGGGCCGTGGGTGGTGCACTTCTCCAAGCCTGCAGGCTGTTCTCTAATGGTGCTTTCAGGCGGCGGTGGAAAGTTCTGGTCTGCAGACCTGCCGAGGTCAGTGGAGGACCCTTGGTGGTCTAGGGCTTTTCTCCAGCCTGTTGGCACCTCCAGACGGTGGTGAAGCCCAGATGAGCTGTCTAAGGTGTCATACAACAGGGCCACTGGCCTGCCTTGCCCACCCGTCTCTGGAACTCTGGAAAATATCAGTGTCCAGCCTTCATGAGCTGGAGTGGCTGAGAAAGTCAGAAAAAGAACCAGCAAGTCCCCATCAGATGATAAAGGGTCAAGCTGGAACTCTGGAAAATATCACAGTCCATATATATATATATATATATATATATATATATATATATATATATATATATATATATATATATACATATACATACACGGTATACAAAACACACAAATTTATGCATACTTTACACAGTAGATAAGTCTATATACATACACACACAAACTTCCATATGCTACATATGATGGCATAAACAAATGTGGGGATACAGTTTCACATGCAATTTAAACAATTTCATTCCTAATTGGTGGGCAACTATATGTTTGGTGTTGTTTGGTAGGGAATAAGTATTGAATGTGCTTACTGAAATTTATTTTATTTATTTATTACTACCTTTGTTGGTGATTCCAGCATCCAGACGCCTCCTGTATGGAGAAGCCAGTGGAATACGTTGCTCAGGTGTGATTTTGGTCCATTCTTCCACATAACTGCCTTCAGAGGTTCCGGGTCTCCTCTGTCAACTTGGATCTTCTGTTCTTTTTTCTGTTCTGGACAAAGCATCCACGAGCACCAAGTGTTTTCCAGCTGTAAACACCAGCTCAAAGTCGTGCCTTTGCATCTTCATCATTAGACGTTGGATCAGTGGTGATATTTCGTTTAGGTTCTTTTTGATAAAAGAGACTAATGCTCTGTCAAGCTTTGGTGTAGAGGAATGTGGAGCACATATTTGGATTCTGCAGTCTCAGCTTTCATTTGATATGTAATTTGTGCGGGTTTGATGTGGGGTTGTGGCGACAGAAATGTT
The DNA here is from genome assembly GCA_023101725.1 of Atherinomorus stipes. NCBI lineage: Eukaryota > Metazoa > Chordata > Actinopteri > Atheriniformes > Atherinidae > Atherinomorus > Atherinomorus stipes. The sequence goes on from JALJCO010011927.1 coordinate 135,009, forward strand.
GTACATAGGCTGCTGTTATGCTGTGTATTTACGTTTTACATTTTTTATTTCATTTGGATATAACTTAGGTTGTGTTTTGCACAATTAAAAAAGGTTTGTGCTGGCTGGTAGCCTCAGAATCAGAATGCCTTTATTGTCATTATACAATACAAACTGCATAAGCTAGGCTTCTGCAGTTTAATTTGATTTGCCACATTGCAATAATCTCTGTCATTAATGCGTCGTTTATCACCGCTGTTTTCGAGTTACAATCATGAGGGACCTTATAAGGTCCCTCTTGGGTTCAAAGGCTAGGCTGTCGGATCGCATATCTACTTTTCTATTAGGATAAAGGCATTATTTTCATCAAACACTTTCAATGCTACAACAGCTGCGGTTAAAAGTTGCGAGACTTGGGGATTTTACTTATTTTCTGGGAGATTACATACGGGGACATGCCGTCATGAAAATTAAGCTTATTAGTTATTGCCAGAAAAGCATTCATTATTGTATTGTTGGCACAGAGGAAATGGAGACAACTTGTTAACGTTGCAATGACCAAGTGGGGCTATGTGTGTGTGTGGTTTTATATGCTGTCTGGAAGAACCACCTCTGCAAAAATGCCACAGAAGAGGACATAATCCGCAACGCCATCCACTGGTTCAATTTGGTTGCAGATAGAAGTTGTCTAAGGATATCTGCACCAGAGATATACTGTAACTGTGTGTGCATTCATGATTAGTTATACCATGTTGAACTTTTTATAAATATAAAGTTTTAAACTATACACTGTTCCACAGTCTCATTTAATGTAGCTTCTTTAGCATAATATTGTTGCCCGAAGAGCAGGGGTTATAAAATACAGCCATATAATGGGTCTGTGCTGGACCCGCGGCTGAAGCGCAGGATCATGAACAGATCTGTCGTGGATTTGGGACAGAGGTGCAGGTACTGCTTGAGGTCTGCCTGCTCCACCTAACATCAGAATTTCCAATCAGAACGCGGATCAGCAGCGAATCCGTTACGCTGTGCAAGTGGACTCCTATATGACTCCACGAAGTGGATCTGGGGTGAATGTAACAGCGCAGCTGCCACGGATCCACGGCGCCGTCCACTTGCTATTTGGTTAATGTAAAATATATGACTAGGTTAAAAGAAAAACCAAGAGTTGTGTCATGTTGGGCTGGTTACCTGCATGAATTAAACTGATCTTTGTGCAACTGGGTGTGGTGGTGTAGGAGTTATTGAAGAATAACACTTAAAAATGGGGATGTTTGGTTCTTTTTTAATATTAATGTAAAATATATGAATAGATTAATGAAAAACCAAGAGTTGTGTCTTGTTCGGCTGGTTCCCTGCATGAATTCATGTGGTTTTTGTGCAACTGGGTGCAGTGGTTTAGGAGTTATTGAGGAAAAACCCTTTCAAATGGTGATTTTTGGTTATTTTTTAAACAGTAATATCAACATGAAATGACAAATCGGGTGGAACAAAGTGGGACTGGACCTGCCTTCTCCTGATTGGACACACAGAAGTTCAGTCTGACTGACTGACAGCCAGGAGAGGCTGAACCGTCCTGCGGTACTCTTGGAAGAGACGTACATTGGTGGATTTAGCAGGATATTCACCTCATGGGGTAAGTCTTCATTCAGAGAATGCCTAGATAAACCTTTATGGAGATACTTTATTACTGAGTAAACTGTAGCACCAAAACACAACATTTCCTGCCAAATAGTAGGCTACATACGTCTGGAACAGCTAGCTAGCTGTCACGCTGCTAAGCTAACGTGATGTTCCAGTAGATGTTGGCTAGAAATATTTACCAGATGTCAGGTGTGCTCTGAGACTTAATGTTAAGACATGTCCTCTATGAAATTGATTTACTGATCTATGATATATATAATAAACTGTGTATCCAACATGTTGCGCTCGTAATGATTAACAGTGTCTGGTGTTCTTATCCACGATTTTCCTGGCACAGCTTCTGGGTTGTGGGCATGGCCAAAAACTATGGGCGAAACATCTGGTTTGAAGCGGAAGGACCTTTCCAGCCGGGGTATTTACATTACGATGTCGTATTTTAAAAGGTTAATTAGCTTGTGTCTAGGTGCTTTACTTAAAGCAGTGGTTTCCAAACTGAACCAGCTTCCCAGCGGGGGGTCAGGGCTATGTCAGGGGGGACCCAGCCACGTTAAAAAGTATAGTTTTTTCACTTCTAACAAAAAAAAAAAAATGGGCATATTTTTTAAGTACTAATGAACAAATGATGATGACTCAACAAAAGGCATTACGCCCTCCAAATGCAGAACATTTTTTTGTCCTTTATTTGGATAAAAGTTACTGAACGTTGTGCAGATCTGCTCAAGTCATCTAATTTCATTGTACCGAGACTGAGCATGTTGTTGACGCTAATTACATGAACTTGTACTGTAGTAGAAACGTCTGCAGATAGAATGTTATTTACCTGTTCAGGTGCAACGTAAAGGACAACAATCTGGTAAATGTCCAACCTCAAATACACAAAACGTTAATGCTTTGCTTTGTCAGGAATTCAAAACAAATAAAAGAAATGGAAACTTTTTTTTTGATGGGTGTAGAAATAAATATGGCTACAACCTCCCCATCAATGCTGTCCTTCCACAGGAGCTGGTTAATTCACATCTACACTGTGGATTCTCACTTCCTTTTTAAAAAATTTTATTCCTTCTTATTGTCTATTAATATGTGGTTGTGGATGACATGAGGGGGAAGTGCAAAGATGGCATGAGGAAAGGTATGGATACACACCAATGGGGGATTATCACGCTTCCGTGTTCCGAACACTTAGACGGCCCACTTCCGGCCCAGTTCAATGTCCCTGCTTTACTTCGTAGATAACGTGAATAAACGCCAACCCTACTTAAATTTTCACGGATTCCAGACTGAAGTGATACTAAGGAAGAAGTGGATCAAAGCGATTCACCAGAGTGAAGGGCCGAACTTTATAATAAAACAATAGCATGTTTGTTTGTAGCCGGTGGGGCACAACACCGGCATGCTAGCATTAGCCAGCTAGCGTTTACCGACGTGCTTAACTTTTTGCGTCTTAAAACACACATACATCTGAAAATCGGGTCTTAATATTATATAATATTTAATATAATATAATAATATTTAATAATATATTAATATTTCGCCATACGCAGTCTTAGCCTACATCAAATTAAAGACACAACGGAACTTTTAGCAGTTTTCTCAGTGAAGCGCCCCCTATCGACGGCTAAACTAGCATCCATCTTACATTGTATCTGTACTATGATTCCCTCCAGCCAGTAAAAGACAGTCTTATGTCCCTTCCTCTCTTTCTTTTTCTCCGGTAATGTTTCCTTGCGTTTCTTTACCGAATCCGACATGATGCGCATCCAAAACACCTGCTGTGTACCTATCTGGTTCGTATCCGTTGGCTAGTAAGTGGGCAACCAATAGTCGGCTGCAACGTCACGGCCCCCTCCCGGATGGGAAACTTACATACTTCTGTTTCTGAGCCCCGGGACGCCTCAAAAATGTGCATAATGAATGTTGGTGTGCCATAAAAACGAGTCAGAAACATATTTTTTTAAAAGGACATTACGTAAGTTCTTTTATCTATTTATAAAAATTTATTATTTTGTTCAAAAGTGTTTTTTCATTAATCAGTAATCACTCCCATCAACAAACTGAAGTGCTCCTCTAAGCTCTGAATTTGCTGTTTGTATCATTCATATCTACATCGAATGGGTCGGCCCGGTAGTGGCTACCATGTCGTGGCTGTCAGTAACAAACCAGATGTCATTTTAATCACAGAAGCCGAGAGAAAGACGGTAAAACATGGGTCCGGGAAAACAACACGACATCGCCACGAAAACATATCAGAGATGTGGACTGAAGTCACTGTAACTGACAGACCACTTCTTAGAGGCTTGTTTATGCCTTTACATTCAGCGTCTGTCTGCTGTCTGCCCAGTTTCACGTGAATGCAGTATGAAAAGTACAAGTGAGTACAAGTACAAGTACAAGTGAGCTGCTTGCAATATACAATTGTTACACAATGTCCCTTTAAGGTGTAGAAGTTAAAATGTGTGTCTTTAAGCATTACAAACATGGATCAAATGATCAAATGGCTGACAGTAAAGGAGCGAACCCTCCAAAACAGATCTCATACCTTGTGAACACTTATGGAGGTCGTGTGGATGGATTGTCCCCCCCCTAAAAACGAGGTAGTGTGGACTCAAATGGTTTGTCTAGATGGAGGAAGGAGGGTATTCGGTTTTTACAAAAGTTCGGCTACATGTGTACAATGCCTAGTCATCAGCACTTTATCAGTCTGGATCTGGAAATCTCTGCTCTCTCGTTCATTCACCAGCTTTGAAGGTGCCTCTTACAAACTGCACATGGGATCCTTGCTAGTTTGGTAGACACCGCCCTCTGGTGCTCATCTCCTGCCATGATAAGTGCTTGTGTGTCATCTTTCAGATCACTTCCTTATTCCTTTCATCATCTTTTGATGATGTTATGAACAGTTGATAATAGCAAATATATATATCTTGGTGATTTTGCTTTTATTGTGGAATGACTCTTCAATATGTGGAAACAGTTTTTTTTTTTTTTAAGATTGTTGAACTTCAGCCCATTTTTGATTTTGAGACTCTGCTTCTATCAGGTGCTCTTTTATATATACATACACACACATATACATATACAGTCAAGTTACTGAACTGTTGACTTGTCACCAGACAACATGAGTAGTTGCAACATGTTTTTTGAATATTTAATAATCTAGATTTTTTATTGACCCTGTTTCAGCTTTTTATGAGGTATTACCACTATTAAATAAAAAAATGAGCCATTATTTCTAAAAAAAAAAATTATACATAAAATATGATTTTTGTTCTGCCGTGATTATCAGTTTTTTAAATTTTAAATTTACAAATCATTGCAGTGCATTGTTTCTAATTTACATTTTGAACAGCATTGTACAGTAACTGTTTTAGAAACAAGATCGTAATGTTGGAGATTTTCTCTGCCACAGTAATTGTCAGTGGTTCTTGTAATCTGTTCTCGGATCCACTAACTACTAAGCATTCCTAAACGTTTTCCCAACATTGTCCAGTACCTATCCTGAGTGGGTCTTTTATCATCCAGCCACTGAGAGTACACTGGATAGAGAAAACATCCATAACCCACTGTTTATTCTCCTGGTTTCTGCTTCTTCAGTGTTCAGTTAGACTAGGACTGTAGCTTAGTTACTGTTTGCTGGCATTTGTTCATGTGCAGCTCTTTTAAGGTCCTGTAACAGTATTTCAGTCAGGTTAAGGCCAGGATTTTAGGTCCAGTTAAGCGTCAGTGAAGTACAAGTCCTCATGCAACAGTGGTTTAAGTCATACAGTTCAGGATTATCCAAAGTAATAGAGGATTGGTAGAAAAAAAGATCCCATGGGCTGTTTTTTTAAAAATAAATTTTGCTCTTCTATTTACATTAGATAGCCACATAAATTAGTTCCCTTCCTAAAGTATTTTTAACCTCTGTCTGCCCCACATCAAAAACTTTATAGATCCGACCCCATTTGTCATTCCAACACCTTGAATCTTTTTGTTTGGAGCCAATCTCCTGTAAATACGATTTATTCAGGTGCAACCATGCAAACCTAAGCTTGCAGCCATGTTTTTTTTTTGTTTGTTTGTTTTTTAAAGAAATTAGCTTTCTACTTCACACTTTCCAAACAAATGATAGTTCAGTCATTTTCTGTCAAACATTAATATTGTACATACGAACTGAAACCTATGAACATCCTGAGTTGCAGCTCAGACTTTTTGGACTGAAGTAAACTTGCTGAAAAGTCCACTTCAGGGAAGCCTGGAACCTGTTGAATGATAAAACCCATCCCAGACTGCTGGGCAGCAATAATAACTTCTATGCGCTAATTGCTCCTGCCTCACTTCCTTGGCGAAAGTGCATTATACACAGTTGAACGCTCCAGACCAGAAAACTGCGAAGCTTTTATAGAGGTGAACGCGCTTGCTGATGATCCATTAATCAAGTGCACTTGATTGGCAGCACCTGGCTGCTACTTAACCTTTTTAATGGGCTATGTGCAACTACTTTGAACTTGAGCTAGCTCCTTTGGTTCCTGTCTTTAATGACTGGACAAATTAATCCAGGTGTGCCTGATCTCAGTAACCACAACGACAATGGCCAGACACACCTGGGTTAATCAAGTTTCTCCAGGGATGAAAGACAGGAAACAAAAGAGCTGGCTTGAGTTCAGGAAGTAGTGGAGTTGTACAGAGTCCACTATACCCCCACCAAACCCCACAATTATTACTATTAATAACTGCAAAAATGTAAAAATAAGCATTGATAAAAATACATTTCTAAATTAAGAGGAAGAAAAAAAAACAACTAAAAACATGGACAAGTGCTTTTATTAAATAAAGAATAAATTACAATAATATGACACCAATGTATAAATAACTCCAAATAACATTGGAAATTATGCTTCAAATGCATCACAGCAACTTTGCATAAAGTGGTCATTAATTAAATATTCATAGTTACACTGACTGGAAGGGCAAAGTCATGAGTTGGGGGGTGGGTGGGGTGGCATCACTTTAGTTAAGACAGCTGCGCTTTACTTGATTTATCAGCTTAATACACACATCACACATTCAGAAACTGTAAGTTGACACAAAGATGCAGCAATGGCTGTCAACCAACAGGCAGCATGGACACAAGCATGCACACAAACACAAGAGAAAGAGTGGTCTGTAACACTGTCTCATATTTCTGCTCCAAGACCTTGAACTTCACTAAGATCACAACTATCATCATTTTGCCATATTAACATCGTACAAACATGTCTGACTTTTTAAACTGCACAAATCTATATACTGAAAAATTAAATTACTCTGCAGTTTTGGCATATGTGCTCTCCACAGCATACTGTACATGGCAGAACAGTAAAAGAGGAATTCCTGAAGAAAATTTGGTAAACATGTTTACAGCTCAAGTGCAAAACACCAGAGTATTATAAAACTTCCTTGTAAACCTGAAATGGAGATATGCCGAGTACCACCAGTAGAAGTGGAGGGCTGCTAGTTCTGTAAACGTCACTGGGAAATCATATTGGATTTGACTGATATGAAAAACAGCTTAATCATAATCTCAGTGGTTGGAGCCTTTAAGGCAGTAGTTCTCAACCTGGGGTCCCTCACCCCCCAAAGGGTCTCCAAAGAACACAGTGGGTCCATGCCGATTTGACCATAATAGCCTTTATGATTGCTAAAGTTAGGGTTATGTCCATGCAGGGAAGAATTGAGGTGTATCTGCTTCAGGGTTTTTTGCAACAATATTTTAAAACATATATCCATAGTCCAATGCAAACACTGATCAGATGCATCGATCAATTAAAAAACAGATTTATCAGTTAAATCCTTTAGTTAAATGAAGACAGGTGTTGCTGCTCCAGTCCTCACTAAGACCAAGAAAGTGGATCATATGCCTGGATCAGGTTGCACGATTGTTTTCATCTTTCACAACGGTTGCTGTCAGATTAACAGATATGTTGTCATAAATTTGTTTGGTGTCTTGCAACTCACTACAAGAATGGGTGCAGTTGCCAAGACAACCCTAAGAGGACATAGGATGGGGAGGTGGGACAATCAGCTGTCATTCACTCATTTTTTATATTGGTGATTGCATGAATGGAATCCTCAAGGAAAATAGGTGGGGAATCACTGCTTCATGGCAAATACAAGCCGGTCAGTGTCTTTCTTGCTATGACGTCAGTCTTCACATTGTTGTGTGCTGCCACCAAGTGGTGAGCAAGAAGAATTTTATTCCACCATGGCAGCATAAATAATCTACAGTTCTGCTGCTTTCACATGTGCTCTAAAAGAAATCCAAGACTCAATAACAGTTGTTCTCCTGATCATCTTAAAAACTTTTCATGCCTTGAAAAAAAAAAAACTCTAAAACACTAATTAACTCCTATTGTGTGCTAAATAATGCCCTAAATTCCAGTTTTAAATCAGAATAAATTAAATCTTACATTTGATTAAAAGCCTGATGTCTCTAAAAAACCAAGTCACAGGATCCATGTGAATCTTGAATGATAAATCTAGATAGCAATACAGAAAGTTCTTCCTGAAAAAAAGCATGCTGTTACGTATTGATCCTAAATACTCTTGAGTTTGCACTGTAATGTTGAATCATTGAATCTGCACCATGCCATCATTCGTCATATTGAGTTTACTTACACACTCACTCTGATGCCCATTACAGCATTTCAAATATTTTGGCTAGCTCCCATCTGAGTGTGCAGGTCTTTGAAACCTGTTTCAAACTTTAAAGTTCAGGGGAATATTTAATAAGTATCCCTTGTTTCCTTTGTGGCTTTGGTTACCAAAGAGGACATTGCTGCTTGTTAGGTTAGTTCAGCCCTCATGATGGGAAATCCACAGGGATTATTTAGAGATGCATCGATCCGATACCTGGCTCGGATATCGGCTCCGATACTGACAGATTAGCTGGATCAGATATCGGATGAATGTGGCCGATCCAGCAATTTCTGTTTTTATCAATATCGTAATAAATGTACACTTTATTTATTAAAAGATAGAATTAAGTACATTTCTATCCATGTTAATTTGTTACCTTTCTTTAAACAAGGCTAAATGTTGTTGTCAAGCTTCACTCACATGGCAAGGAATGCAGTTTATTCATTTACACTCAGTTACACTCAGCCCTGGAATCGGTATCAGATTGGATCGGAAAAAACTGGATCGGTGCGTCTCTAACTTTTTGCGCATATGAATAGCTGCCAATTAGAATTAAAAAGGGGCCTGTTGTGACAGCTGCAGAGCTTCACCACTAAACATGAGTGATGTTTTAATATTCAAACAGATTCTTCACTGTATATTCAGACATCAGTTGCTTTGCAATACTCAAACTTGAAGGTTAATCTCTCATACAGTTAACAATAATAGTGTGGCCTTCTTAACTTGCACTGCCTGGTTAATGAGAAATAAATGAGCACTGGTAGTAAAATATCACTTCTCTTTGTAATGGCACTAATTCTCTGACTGTCTTTGCTTTCACATTTTTAAACTCTGAAATGAAAGCGGATGAGTTTGATATGTTTGATGGGGTTGACGTGGAGAAGGTTAGGTGGAGTTTATACATTAAATGACACCAAGCTTTACAGGTAAAATGTTTTCCACACATGCAGCAGTGCTGAAGTGACAGTGAATAAAACATTTCATGGACTCATCACTAAGCTTCATTGCCCTCCATTCGCTCTTTCTGAACTGGTCCTCTCACTGACTGACTACAGGTTGCTCTCTTGGGTGTCATTGGAAGATATGGGGTGCAGACCTCCATTCTCATTCAGTCTCTTGGCACGGTATGTTTCATAATGAATGTTGTGGGTGACTTCCTTCAAATCCTGGAGGTGTGACCTGTGAAAAAGCAACGTAAAAACCCAGAGAGGACGTTTTTAGTTATGAATGTGAGAAGAATAAAGTGATTCTTGCGTTTTGAACATTATACATCATTTGAAAGTATATTTAGAGTCTACAGTGTCTAATTAAATGAATCAGAGGAGATTTTTCAGAAAATTAAAGGGGAATTTCACTTTTTTTTTTAACCTGGGGTCTGTTTTCATATGTCCTTTCATATAAGTGAGTGATGGAGAAAGGAATTTTCAAGACAGCTCCAGTATTTAGCTGGACAGGCAGCCTAGCAGCCCAGCTAATGATAAGTATGGGGCAACTGGCCCCCACATCAAAGTTCGCCCTAAAAACTTGCTTTTTTCCGCACTGAAGGGCTCGGAGATTCTCAACAAGTGTCCGACAACATACTAGAGAGGAGAAATGAACGAAAGTCACTACATCACCTGGCGATCGCTATTTATTTTTGATGTCTACCCTTACCAAAAAGTAGTATATGCAAGTATGCGTTTAGTATACTAATTTTAAACTTTAAATAAGACAGTATACTTTCAGCTTATGCGACAGACTGGCGACCTGTCCAGGGTGTACCCCGCCTCTCGCCTGGTAATAGCTGGGATGGGCTCCAGCAACCCCCGCGACCCTGAACTGGATAAGCTGTACAGAAAATGACTGACTGACTTTCAGCTTACTATTTATATACTTATCAGAAATATACTTAACAAAGTTTACTTGACATTTACTAATAAATATACTAGAAGTTGAACATATTTAGCCCTACTTATATTTAAACTTTTGAACAATATACTTTAATACGTAGTATTACATTCATGGTACATTTTCAAACATACTGGTTTCTTTGATAGTAAGAGTTTAAATGTTACTGGACCATTTGGTGGAGTCAAATAAAAAACCTGAGCAAATTTGTCGCTATATTTAGCGACTTTTCAGACCCCTCTAGCGACTTATTTTCAAAAAAGTGCCTAGTTGCAAATCTAGCGACTTTTCCTGGTGATCATGGAGACAGATAAAGTTTATATCGCTCCACCCGTTCATCGGGAGCTGCCTGCCATCAGCCCCTCCCTCCCTGTTTCCCGGCACTCACTCACTGCTCCCGCTGTCCCTTTGCAGACAGCAGCCCTTCTGAGCTGCTGGGAGATGACCACGCCTCCTCATCCAGATTATTTCCCATTATGCCTGTGGCACAACTGGGTCTTCTTTGCACCATGACTCAAATGTGTATGTCACCACTTCAGTACCCTTGTTAATGAATAATGTAGCATTTCAATAATAAATAGATGTTGCCATTAAATGATACTGTGCATACGTGAAATTGACTGTTTGGTTCGGTGAAGTCATTTAGCGACTTCTGGCGACTTTTGGGTCAACCAATAACGACTTCTCTCGCTGAAGAATCGGCAACAGTGGTCCACTTTCTTAAACTAAAAGGGCATTGAGAAGTTTACTGCTAGAAAACTAATAGTACACATAGAAGAATACTTTTAGTATACTTAAAAGTATACTTTGTAAGAGTAAAAGTAAGCTTAAAGTTTTAGTACGAGTAAACTAACAGTATACCTAGAAGATTAGTTTCAGTATACTTAAAAGTGTACTTTCTAAAAATAAATGTAAGCTTGAAGTTTTAGTACGAGTACACTCACAGTATACCAGAAGATTACTTTAAGTATACTTAAAAGTATACTTGTAAATACTTAAATTGGGCCAATTTAGTCCCAAGAAGTACACTTGTTAGAATACTGGTAGTGCACTGATAGCAGTGTACTTGGAAAATAAAAGTACACTTGGGGGATATGCTTTAGTATATTTGAGTATACTTAATGACATGTACTTAAGGAATACTTATTTTTGGTAAGGGTGTGTCTACATCTCGGAAAGCTGGAAATCAAATCTCGTTCCAAAATCGCAAGATAACTCGCGTCAAAACACCGGTGGGGGACGCGAGTTATCACATGATTTCGGAATAACATTTGTTTTCCAGCATTACTTGTCTCTTCCAGGGTGACGTCATGAAATGAGCGTTCAGTGCAGTCAGCCATCTTACTTCCTTGTTGGAACGCAAGATCAGACGCTTCAAAAAAACTTACATTTAACACCAAATTAGTTTCTATAGTGGAGATGGAAACATATTTAGCTTATAAATGCCTGTATTTGACTTTTGGAACGTTTGAAAAGCATGATACAGCTCCTTTAAAGGACCAAATACAAATTTTCATACATTTTGTGCTAAGTTGCATGAACATATATTCATCAGTGGGCCAGGTAACTGATCTTGATCTGTTTGAAACTGAATAGGCCTACAGTTTGAACCTAAAAACATTCAATTGTGTGCAAGAAGCCTCACAAAAAAAACAAACAATGACATCCTAAATATCCAAAATTCATCATCATAAGCCCAATACTGGGGCACTGGTTCCAGTTTTTCTAATCAATACATTTATACGACTAATCTTTTAATACATTTATTTGCCTTTTATTTCAGTTTATTGAACAAGAATGTAAATATCTAATAAAAACATCACCGTACCTGATCAGGAAATCTCTTAGTTGAGCAAACTCACAATGGTTTGGATTTTCAACTGGAACAAACAAAACAAAAACACAATCAAAGAATGATTTATATTAACTCTGTGGAAAAGGCACCAAAATCCTGAGTATGACCTTATGGCTAAAACACTCACCCTCTACAATTCCCCACGCTGTCTTTCTGCCTAGAACTCGCTTGCCATTCACTTGGTATTCTTTATCACTCCCCACCACAGCAAAGGGCATTGTTTCCTGTGGACAGATACATTTTCCACACGGTCCAGCATATCAATGAAAGCTGCTCAAGGTTCACAAGATGAAATGAGTCTATTACACGCCCCTGTGCCCTGACATTCCTCTGAGATGAAGCGATGGTGGATCGGATGGAAAGTCGTCAAAAAGGAAAGTGTGAAAGTATAAAAAGGACAAACTACTTACTCTGATCTTATCATTGTCACTCTTGTCCTCCATATCATCATCAAACTCTTTCTGAGGGTAAAACTCAATTCCACCCATTTCCAGCTCCTTCCTTACCTACAACACAAACCAAAGCAAGAGGAATGAAACAATCAGAAAAAAACATCAATTCACAGAGGCTGTACTTAATATATACCCAACTTTCACCCTAGTGAAAAGGTTATTAGAAAAGCTCTAACCCTTAAAATTCCAAGTCATTTTTGCTAGCTTTGGTTCTTCTGGTTTTTTTTAAAGGTCATGGCTACAACGTTTTAATCCAAACAGCTCATTTTTAAAAATATCACAGAATGTCTTGAGGGGTGCAGATTAAAAATATTAATTTCACACACACAAAAAAAATTATAGCATATTAATATTTTATACATTTTAACGGGTCCAAAATATATAAATATTGACATCTGATTACCATGCCAACATCTACACTAAAGGATTTTGCACCATTAGCATTAGCTCAGGAGATGCTAGCTTGATTGCTCTGTGTAGAGATTTTATTGTAAAAATTTTATTTTATTTCTCAAAGTCTTGTTCTTGTTTTTTGTCAACTTCAAGTGGATAAAATACAAAGCAGGATGAGGGTGAAGGCAGCACAGGGGCTCAAAAGCCCCACAGAGGTTGCCATTTTCCTCCTGGACATATCATCTGCTAATCCTGATTAACGGTTAGCCAGCATTGTAACGTTGCAAATGCTAATTCAGTAAGCGAGTGTGAGTGCGACACCTATTGGCAGGGAGGAATTAAACTTGAAGCTATCACCTTTAAATGTAAAAAAATTAAGTAGAACGTCAATCCTTTTGATCCCAGTCAGCATATACGTAGACCTTTTTTTTGTCCAGGACAGCCTCACTTGTTAGATTATGAGGCTAAAATGACATAAATTGAATGTATCAAATGGATATAGCACCATGAAAGCCAACGAAAAAAAAACAAACTGAATTTATTATTAACAGTACTTTGCAGAAACAACACACAGATCAACAGTGACCAAGTCTTTTCTCTGGATATCATTCTCCGGAGTATTGGCATTGAAACAAACACGACAAAAACTGTTCACAAGTTTGTACTTTTCTTCTCCAGGTGTTTTTTTTTTTGCTATTTTCAGTTATTTATTCTGAAATTTATCCTAACAAAACAATTGTGAATCAGAAACATCTTTTGGCTTTATTCCCGCCATAGAGAACCGTTATTTTGTTCTTTTCAGACATAGAACTTTCTTGTCATTTGTTGATTTTTGGCTGCCCCTAAATGGACATTATTGTCAATTTAATCTATGTAATTGCTAAAAGGTTTGACTAGAAGTGGCATCATCATAATTTTAGTGTCAAAATAAAGGTCTCTTAGCAACATAGTATTGATTGCGACCTTTTTTTTTTCATCATGAAAAAGTTATAATCTTTTTTGTCATGGATCACTCACTGTGGATTTACCATATCAAGTCTAACAATAAACTCCTTGGATGAGATATAAATGCTTGAAAAACTTCCCCAGATCACCTAAAGGGTAAGCTATTGATCCCAATTTACTCCAGAGTTACACTACCATTCCTGAGAAATTGTTCAATATAAGCAAAAGAGCTCGGGGGGACCGCCTGCAATCCAGCAGAGTTCTAAGGGTTAATATGCACTGAGCGCTCTGGAAGTCAAAATACTGGTGAAACTCACCCGCTGTTTGAACTCTTGCCTCTCCTCGATGGTCATTGTATCCGCCTTAGCTATTACAGGTATGATGTTGACTGAATGACTCAAGCGCTTCATGAACTCGATGTCCAGCTGCCGAAGACTGAAGCAGATGGACAGAGAGTGGGAGTCAGTCAGCCTGTGGATTTACATGCTGCGATCCTCTGAGACAGCTCATATGTAACAAAGAAAAATGTGGGTTCTTTTGTTTTTTTTTTTATTCCTGTTAGGAAGTGCAGGAGTATTTTTACTGTCATATGTCACTCGTCTCATTACCTTTCGCTGCCTTTGCACCATTTACAAAAGATTTACCTTTTAAATGTTCTTGAAAAATGGGCTCATTGCTGGACAAAGGCTGTACTCCCATATTTATTTGACAGCACACAAAACATCCTGTCAGTCTCAATTACCCTAGCTGAGAGGGATGTTACACAGTGCCAGGAACATACAAAAGACTGAATCTGTTTGTCCATTAAAGAGCAATTTCACAGTTGTCAGCAGCTGCTAATTGTGAGGTGCTCGGAGGTGGGAGAGGGGTAATCTGGCATTTAAAGGAACACCTGATTTATAGCTTTTTATATGGAAAGTCATAGTCTCTTTCTGTGTGACTTGTTCTTCCAACTGATGACTGAAAAAAAAAATACAGAGGTGGTTGTAGAGTTAACTTTGCTTATCTGTCAAAGCTTCACTCACGAGTGACCAGTTGGGGAAATAAAGTAGAGACAGCAGTGGACTCTGGTGTCAGGGATGCGCCTCTTCCTGGTGATGTTGACCTCCTCCTTCAGGAACTTTTCAAACTGCTCATTGATGTACTTGGAAATGGGCTCCCAGCTGTGAATAATTTGAGCAAGTCAGCTTGAGAGAAAAAGATCACTGAAGCATTTTTATTGGAGCTTTTAAAAAACAAATAAACAAAAAAACTAGCATTGGGCAAAAGTCTTGAGTCCCGCCTCATTAATTTATACATTTCCAGGAAAACAGGAGACGATTACAGAAATGAACTGGATGTATGCTTTATGTAATCATCACAAATAGTTCTCCAGGTTTTTTCAAAGACTCTCCAAATATTGATGACCCCATATGTCCATTTTCCTCAGTTTTATTAGGGGCACACTGCACACTATGAAATGTTTTAAAAGATATGACAATTTTTCATCTAATAGTTCTTTAGGAATCCCCCTGATAATACAAAATACTACTTAATGTTTGTCAAATTGTGCCATTTATAGTAGTTGGTTTTAATAGTTGTAAAGAGAAATGGGAACTAATTGTCTGTGAGACAATTTGTTCCCATTTCTAGGAACAAAGTGCCTAAAAATACTATTTGAAAATTTTTTTTTTTTGTGCTAATTTGTCAATCATTTGTGGACAGAGTATTGGTTCATCCTTTGAGACTGGTGCCTTATTGTTTCTTTCTTTCTTGCTTGCTTGCTTTCTTTCCTTGATTATTGTTAAATGGATTAGCATGAAAAATTAAAGAAAAACCCTACACACTTACTCCCAGCTGCATTTATTCCAACAACATTTCGATCACATCGGATCTTCCTCATGTCAAACCCAAGCTGAGGAAGATCCAATGTGATCAAAATGTTGTAGAATAAATGCAGCTGGGAGGAAGTGTCCAGGCTTTTTCTTTGATTTTTCCAGTCCTCAGCAGTGGCCTTGCACCTGGTGATGTGCGTATGTGTGTTGGTAATCATTACATTCTCCTGTAAATGTTTAAAGTGATACCGTGTAACTTTTGAACCCAATGTTAGCCAAATATTATGATATATTAATAATAATGTCAGAATATAATGTAAGTAATTATAGCTGATTTTTGCAGTCAATATAGAGCACTTGATGCATGTTGTTTCGCCAAGGGGCCTGCCAGGCATTGTAACTTCTCAGGAGCGGGCCTGTCTCTCATTGGATCATTTCACCTGGAGCGCTTTGATTAATGGCTTGATGACTTAAAAATCATCTTTTCAAAGTGGTCTGCAACACTTTTCCAAAACACAGACTGAGACTCTTTAATTTTGAGACAGTTGTGGTGCCTGGGGGAAGTTACAGGTTTAGCGCCCATAGTGGCCAAAAGTTACACGGTATAACTTTAAGTACAATAAAATGAGTGGAGAAAGAAAGAAAATGACCAAACAAAAACTTTTACAAGACCTCTAGAAAGTTTGGAAAACGATTAAACATCACTTTGAAAGATTATAAACAAGTCAGGCTGCTTTGAAGCTAAAATTAAGAAATGAGGAGTGACTCAAGACTGTTGCAGAGTACTGTGGTGCATTACAACAATCCTAAACAAATACTGCTCTTTGCATAATGGCTAAGTTAAATAAAAATGCTTGTGATAAGATCAGGCAGTTCTTATGAGGATTTAAGTATCTGAGAAGTGTAAAACCCACCAGTTGTCATTATTGATTTGGTCTCCAAAGCCTGGAGTGTCGACAACTGTCAGTTTCATCTTCACACCCCTTCTTCAATCACTATAAAAACAAAGATAAAAACCATAAACATTATGCAACTCATTCATCTTTGATGAACGCTCAAGGAAAAGAATATCCTATGGAAACTGTTGACTTTTTCAAAATATTTTAAATCATGGAATCTCTCTGAAACACCAATATATGATTGTGTATCCTTATGACTCTGCAAAGGGGTTTAAAAAGATCTCCAGACTCTTTAAACTGAATGATTAGGCTGTAACTGATACCAGTAACTCTTGCATGTGTTAGTTTTAAAGCGCAAATGATTACAAAATGAAATCAAAGACACTGAACATATAAAATAAAAACCACACCTTTTGAAGTAATGAATTCTGAACAGAAGAATCAAAAACAAGGTGATCTGGCTATACTATCAGTAGTTTAGTAGACATGTTCCCTGCAAACTAAAGGCATCTTTGAGTG
This sequence comes from Atherinomorus stipes, assembly GCA_023101725.1. NCBI lineage: Eukaryota > Metazoa > Chordata > Actinopteri > Atheriniformes > Atherinidae > Atherinomorus > Atherinomorus stipes. Next base: position 152,047 of record JALJCO010011927.1, read on the forward strand.
GATGGAATTGTTATGGTTTGGGGTTTCTTTGCTGCCTCAGGGGCTGGGCATTTTGCAGTCACTGAATTATCCATCAATTCTGCAATAAATGAATTGTTCCTTGGCATCAATAAGAGGCCATCTGTCCATCAGCCGAACTGGGAGATGAGATTCCAACAGGATGCGTGTCCTCAGCACCAGGAAAACCAGTACAGAAAAGAAAATGATAGATATGGAGTAGTCAACAGAAGAATGGTTAGGAGTTGTTTCTGTTTAAGAAGGCACCACAAGCTTCTGAGACCAATAATGTGTTTATTCTTTTACTGAAAAAGAATAAACTGTCTGTTGACATTATTTACAGAAATTGAAAATGACTGAGGGATGAAATGTTTTCTTGCTCAAAAGTGCAAAGAAGAAAACTTTTCAAGATATGAACTTACTTTTTTACATGGTAGCGGGTCGCCTTTGCAATAATTACTGGGACATAACATTAACAACAAAACATAGCAAATAAATGATGGATTTGACCAGACTTGGCTTTTTACTGTATGTGTGCATGTAAGGCTGCACTTCAGCTGCATTTCTCATTCCACAGAGCATCATGACGTCAGGTCATTATCAGCTGAAGGCCATGCGTGCATGATCATATACTTAATACTCAACTCAGTAGAGAAAGAGAGAGGAGGGGGTAACATATTCCAGCCATTGTTTTGGAGCTGGACAGTTATCCGGGTGAATGCTGAGATAAGTACAGTTCTGCATGCCACATGCACTTTATAAATGACTTGCATACTGTAGTTGTCTGCCACAGTGACTGATCTGATATACTAGGGGAGGGGCACCACAGTCAGCGCCTTTCACAAGGACTAATATCCACTGCACTGCTGATAAATTAGGGCTTTTTTCAACCCCATATTATGGTTGACTGTTCCTGCTCTGTTCTGTTTATCTCAGAAGAAATCTTTTAAAATTACAGCCATATTTTCTTACCAGAAAAAACTACCATATGGTTCACAGACCACAATTTGACCTATGTCTACCTTATTGTGTCATTTGGCAGGCTGGAAGAATGGCTGTTACCATGGAAACACACTTACTTCTGAAGTTTTCTTGCATTGTGCCAATGCATATTTCTGACCTAAAATTAGGGCACAGTCACCATCATGCATCCGTCTCACAAACAAAGAGAAAACATCTTAATCTGTTTGTGACATTCTGTCAATACTGTGGTTATTGTAACAACTCGAAAGCCCTGTGTATCATTTTTAGATGCTTTTATAGAAGAAATGCAGACAGAAATATTAGACAGGCCAATGCAGACAGGCCAATATTAGATCTAGCATTATATCCTATAATGTGGCTGACATGCAGTCAACTAACTACACTCAGTAGGCACATTATTAGGTACACTTTTTCAATTGCTTGTTCATTAATCACAACTCAGTGTATTTAGACATGTGGACTGGACATGGTCAACACGACTTGCTTAAGTTCAAACTGAGCATCAGAATGAGGAAGACAGGAGGCTTTAAGTATCTTTGAATGTGGCAACTGTGGATACACAACCATCTATAGGGTTTACAGAGAATGGCCTGAACAAGGCAAAATGTCCAGTAAGCAGCAGTTGTATAGACCAAAGGTCTTGTTGATGTCAGAAGTCAGAGGAAAATGGCCAGACTAGAAATGACAGAAAGGCAACAGTAACTAAAACTATAAAATTTCTGGAGAAATTTTGATGGCTGCCAATGCAACAACTGCCTGCGCCGAAGAGTGGCAGCCATGTTACCAAGATGGAGTACCTGTGCTAATGAGTGTGAGGGAAAGGGTGTAGACAGACACTGACATGTAGATACCTACAGAATGATGCATTGAGTGTGTGTATGAGTGAGAGGGATTGTAAGAGAGGAGGCGTGCTGCCGCACGCATCTGTATGTAGACAGACAGACAATGGGACAGACAGTTAGACAGTTAGATAGATAGATAGATAGATAGATAGATAGATAGATAGATAGATAGATAGATAGATAGATAGACAGACAGACTAGGAGAGTGAGTGAGACAGAAAGACAGACAGGTTTTATAGTTGAAATGTGTGTGAGAGATAATAAGAAAAGGTGCATTGTCGAGCAGGTGCATATAGACACTGAGTGACAGCACTGAATCAGTGTGGTACATTATAAACCAATAAAACCAGTGGATGATTCAGTAAATCCATTGTGGTGCTCTAAATCCCTGTTACTGTATCTGGGAGGTGTGTGCGCCATTCCAAAGTTATACACTCAACTTCCTAGCCTGGTCAAATAAGCAATGCAGGGCAATGGAGACTTCCCTCTGCATGAGTGTGTAACTGAAACATGACACAAAGTGATGACCAGCAGATGAGAAAGAGCTCAAAGAACCCCTCAAACAACTAAGCACTGTTTGAAAACTAAAGTAATATCCAAAAAATTCTTGAACTCATTCTCGAATTCACAAGGGTTAGGAACACAGGGATGAAAATTATTTTTCCCTAATAGGAACAAAATTTGAATGATCAATTTAGTTTAATTCAATTAACTATATTTGCTGTTTAACAAGAAATTTCTGTACTGCAATGTGATAGAATAAAACCAGCATGTAAAGGAGAAGTTGATCATATTTTCAATAAAAAGATATCAAAATGTAGCGAGGATATTCTCGCTAACCCGAAGGGATTTTAGTTTCCTGAGTTAAGTACTGTCGATGACGGCACTTCTTTACTTGAACAAGTTGTCCAAAGTAGTTCCAAGTATGAGTATTCCTGAACAATCTAGACTGGCTCCCCTGAATGATAGTGATGACATCTGTTTAGATGAAGAGCTCATGATCATCTCTTTTTTCTTTTAAAGGATTTTTTGGGCACTAGTGGCCTTTATACGACAGTGTATAGTGACAGGAAAGGGGCAGAGAGAGTGGGGAGTGACATGCAGCAAAGGGACCTGGACCGGGAATCAAACCGGGGCCGACTGCGCTGAGGAGCTGTAGCCTCTGTTCATGGGGCGGCTGCTCAACCAACTGAGCTAATCACCGCTGAAAGCATGTGATGAGCTTCTCTGTAAGGATGAGTGGCTACATGGTGTTAAAGGCTGATGAAAAATTAACAAAAAGAAGTCCGACTGTCGTGTTGGGAGTCTCAAGATACTTATGGATGGTGTAAAGATGACTATCTTGGCATCATCAACACCTTTACCAGCCTGGTAGGCAAAGTGCAGTGGGTCCATCATGGGATTGGTTACCCTTGTGATGTGATCTTTAACAACTCTCTCCATCAAATGTTTCCACATTGCAGGGACTATGCTAATGGTCAAAGAGTCCTGGAAGAGATGCTGGAACGCATCTCTCGGCTGCTCAGAACAGTACCATAGAGACCATACACAGATGTTATCTTGTCCTGGAGCCATATTCATCTTTGTCTTTTTGATGTCTCTCACCACCTCTGCTGTATTGATGGTGAGAGTGGGGTCGCCGGGTCTAAGTGTTGAGCTGCTCCTTGCAACTTTAATGGGCTTACAGCAGGTGGTGACAAAGATCACTGCTGCCATGCTCTTTAAGCCCTACCAAGCTGCATGGAGGTCCCCTGCTGCGAAAGTCTGCTCCACTTTGTTCTTTGAAAGTTTGATCATTATTAATAACCTCATTTAGATGGTGGTTATGGTCCTATAGTACAACCTACACAATGTGAAGAGCAAAAAAAATGAAAAATCCATCTACTCTAATGGCTGTTGGGCTGCAAAGATGTATAAGCCATCTGGCCGGATGGCTTACATTGGTCAACGTAGCTGTTTGTCTCGCTTCTCTCTGCTCTCAATCCAGTCCCCTGCTCAAGAAATTGACAAGTCTCCTTTTCAGTTGCACCTTTCAGATGGCAGGGGTCAGAATTTGGCAGAAGCAACATGAAAAACATGGATCTATCCTGTCTTGTATCAAAGGTGCAAGCTGCTGTTGGTGTAATGGCGTAAGGGATATTTTCTTGTTACAACAGCTGACTCCCTGCGTTCCGCCTCGTCCCCTCTTCCGCGTTTAAACATTTCATCCATATATTTATTTATTTATTTTTATGTTGCGGTCGAAACTTTCTGCAATAAGTAAGTAGCTGAGTAGCAGCTTAACAACAAGAGAAGAATGGAAAAGAAAGGCAGCAGCAGTAGCAAACGGCCTCTGCTGCCTCACTGGCAGAAGGAATGTGAGCAAAAGGACGGACGGAAGGCCGCAGGTGTTACGTTCAACGCTGGAGGGAGCTGCAGGTGGGTAAAGTCTGCTGCAGAAAGACAAAGACGAAGAGGAAAACGTATGCAATGCTGGATGGAAGGCCGGGTAATTATTGAGTGATGCGGAGGAGGCTCCAGGAAGGAAAATCTGAAGAAGCCAAGACCCGGATGGACTGAAAGTGGAGCATAAGCATCAGGTCACCCAGCTGGTGGAAGCTCCAGGAGGATTGGGAGTGAAACTAATGCTGATACAGCAGACTTTTTCTTGAAAAGGTAGGCAGTTTGTTTTTTACTTTTGTGTGTGAGTTGTACATAAATTTATAAGTCTATAACGATGCTGGCTTATGACTGGAAACGCTTTCTCTGTGTGGACAAATGGCGTCGGAACATCAGCTGTTTATTTTCATGATTGTATACTAGCGTTGTTGTCATCAGTGTTGTCCTGAATGCGTTTAATGAACTCATGAAGTCACTGGAACGTCAAGGTCTCTTTCTAATGCAGAAACTCCAGCTAAAACACACCGTAAATTTAGGTGGAATAAATATTACACTGTGAAGCTGTTGTGGTACAGCTGGCTGTGGTTGAGGAGGTGGTTCCGTACGTACTCAGTGGGAGGGATCAATGAGCAGAGAGGGGAGGGCTGTGTGGTGGGGCAGGTTGCTTTTTTTTCAAAATTTCTCATTTCTGAAAATCGTAGACCATAGCTTTAAGCTTGTCAGATTTCATGGCATGCTTGAATTGATTCAACTCCCTCTCAGCTTAAGAACCAACATGGCAAGTTAAAAACACAGGAGAGTCAGGATTTTGTCTCAAAAGTAAGTGTCTGGCAAATACTGTTTAAATTAATAGGGAGAAAAGGTATTCTGTTTGAGCTTCGGAGAGCCGTAGCTCAAAATCCATAAGTCATTCCTTTAGGACAAAAGAAAAGAAATAAATAAAAATTACTGTTTTTTGCGTAAACATAAGACTTTTGTACAACTTAAATACTAGCACACCATTCCTGGCTGAGATGCGCATTTTGATATAACTTTTGTGGGGGTGCTGACAAAGGCCTAAAAGGAGTAGTGAGTCAAAAAAACGGGGCAGAAACTGAATAAGTTTAAAAGGGTTATGACAAAAGATTTCACTTTTCTGTGGTTTTGGGGTATAATATTACCTGTTGTGCACAAATGAGACCATGTGAATGTCACGAGCGAGTATCAAAGTCCCTGTTCATGGGCTTTGTTTCTGTGTTCAAAAATGGTCGAATCAGACAGCAGCGTTTCATTCTACGTATGTCAGCTTTCTATATACTGTAATTCATATTCTCCAACTAGAGCACACTATCAAGCAAACAGCCTCTCCTTCCCTCCTCCCCTTTCCTTCCCCCCAGCTGATACACCAGCATGAATCGAGCTAGTCTGCATTCTTGAACATGGGTCAATTCAAGTCTGGGTTTGTCGAACAAATGGATTTAAAAAAAAGCAACACTGAAGAGGTGACCACAATTTTGTCATTATCCGTAAGTTTATTTTCTAAATACTGTCTTGTCTGATTAATGTACATTTAGAGTCTGAAGTACCCATGATGATAACAGATGGCCTAGCAAAAAAAAAAAGAAGAAAAAAAACAAAAACAAAAAACCTCCACAAGCAAAGGCATGTTGACCCAGTTTTTCCAAATAAGGATGTAGCCAATAAAAAATTAAGCCAACTTAGTCTTCTGGTAGAGCCATATTAATACCCAAACCTTTTACTAAGGAGGGAAATCTGGTGTGCCAAAATAGTTCTCCAAATAATGCACTAAAGTATACATCATGACATTTTAAAAAAGCCAATACTCACTATCTGGTTTGATCTGCCATGCTTACTCATTACGTGGAGCTCCAGTGTGATGCATGGGTCACATGATGTCACAATATTACATTTTCTAGCGATGTAAAAAAAATATGCCAGTATTATCACGATACGATATAAATGATACGATATGGCACACCCCTAGCTACAATTCACACAGGTTCACCAAAACTGGACAATAGAAGATGGGTAAAATGTTCCTGGACTGACAAGTCTCCTTTTCAGTTGCACCTTTCAGATGGTGGGGTCAGAATTTTGCGGAAACAACATGAAAACATGGATCTATCCTGTCTTGTATCAAAGGTGCAAGCTGCTGGTGGTGTAATGGTGTGAGGGATATTTTCTTGTTATGCTTTGGGCTCCTTTGTGCCAAAGAGCATTGTTTAACCACCGCAGCCTACCTGAGTGTTGTTGCTGACCATGTCCATCTTTTTATGACCACAATGTATCATCTTCTTATGGCTACTTACAGCAGAATAATGCACAATGTCACATTACCAACTGGTTTCTTGAACATGACAATGAGTTAACTGTACTCAATGGCCTCCACAGTCACAGTTACCAGAGACCAAAACCTTGCTGCCTGAATTTAGGGTGTTCAGCAGGCAAATAGGGGTCAAACCCAGCACTAAAAGTAAATAATGTGGCCAGTGAGTGTATGAATTTCCATACTTTTCGGGAACAAGGTTAACACTAAAAATACAATATTTCCCAACAAAATGCTGCTGGCACGCTTTAGTCAAAGTATGGAATGCAACAACTCCCTTTTTATTCACTTTGCCCTTTTTTTGGTGTGACTCAAAGATACCACCTCTGCGCTGCAGATCTGCCTCTTTTGAGATCAACAGTACCTTTATAAAAAAAAATAAAGTAACCTTTATGTCGTTATATTGCCAGAAAATGAATGACAGAAAATGAGAAAAAAAGTGCCAAAGTTCACACTGAGCAAACCAAAGCTAAGCCTACCAATAACACAACAGAGAAATACTTACAAATATAAGCAATTCTATTCCAAATACTTGGATTTCCCTCGTCTGCAGCTGGTCTGACAGTTGGTATGCATTCCTTTTTAAAGCACAGTCTGGTTTAGTAATGGTAGAGGTGTTGATGATGCATTCAGTGAGTAATAAAATATTGGAATTTCCAACTTTAAAGACAAAAAACAAAGACCACCTTTCAGAAATCAGATTTCCTTGGGATATAAAACATTAGGGGCTGCAAGGTGGGGTGGTGGTTAGCACTGCAGCCTCCCAGTAAGAAGGTCACTAGTTCAATTCCTGGCTGGGGCGGGGGTTCGAACAATTCCAACTTCAGCCTTCCTGTGTGGAGTTTGCATGTCCTCCCAGTGTATGCATGGGTTTTCTCCAGGTGCTCCAGCTTCCTCCCACCATCCAAAGACATGCATGTTAGGTTAACTGATCACTCTAACTTATCCCTAGGAGTGAATGTGAGTGTGAATGGTTGTCTGTCTTTCTGTGTTGGCCCTGTGACAGACTGGCGACCTGTCCACCCCGTCTCTTGCCTGATAATAGCTGGGATAGGCTCCAGCAACCACTGTGACCCTGAACTGGATAAGAGGCATAGAAAATGACTGACTGACTGTAAAACATTAGACATAGGCCTGGTAAACAGTGATTGAGATTTCTTTTTTGAGCATGCAAAAGATTTGAAGTCAGAATTGGGTTTAAATAAAGATGGGAGGACTGGATATTTTTACTCCAAACTGGGAGCTTGACCTAGAAATTCATCAGAAATCTGAACAGCTCACTGAATGAGATAATTTAAGACCAAAGGAGCCCCAAAATCGTGTTATATGACAAATATTGCCCAAAAATCCACAATCACCAAACTCCCACAGTGTCACATCGATGCTGCACTAGAAAAATGCACAACAGCAGACTTTCCTTTCACACTACTGAACATAACTCTGTTAGGTGGCAGTGACTTGAAATCATTATTTTCTTTCTTTTTGCAGACATGAATGAATGAAAATGAAACCTTGTCTCTTTTCTTGTGGTAAAGCTAACTGCCCTCATATGGATTTATCCATAAACATAATATGAAATTACTTATAATAACAATATCAGGAATGACAGCGAGTAAACAATCACAGTGCCCGAGTCAGAAGCAGACATTTGCCTCTGCGTTCGTAGCTCAGGGGGAATTGAGAGTTATCTTTCTTGGCAGCTAGCAAAGTGCACTGATGTACTCTACCAGGGTTTCACAGACCTTTGCAGGCAGTTATAAATTGTAATTTTTCTCTGTCAATTAAAATCCAAATATATATGTGTGGGGCTGTAAGGACAGCATATCTTTGCCTCTCCTTACCATGAGACACTGTCTTGATCTCCACAGTTTTAGGGATCTTCTCATCACGGGCCCATCCTGTGCTCTTCCTGCTCACTTGGGACTTAAATAAGGTGTTAACCAGAGTTGACTTTCCAAGGCCACTGTGACCTGACAGGGGTGAAATGAAAGTAAAACAGGAAGAAAATGCCAAATAGTGTGTCAGAAAAGGCAGAATTTGCACCTTATATGAAGAAGTCCACAAGAACTTACCAACTACCATGATATTAAAATCGAAGCCTGCCTTCATCGTCTTCTTCCTCATCTGTTCAATGATGGTGTCAATGCCAATGTACCCTAGCAGAGTGGATCCCCCACTTGAGCTGTGGGAGCCCCCATGGCTGTGACCTCCACTGTGTGCCGCAGCATGACTTCCAGCATGGCTGACACCGTGGCTGGCACCGTGACCCACTCCATGACTGCCAACGTGTCCTGGTCCGTGACTTCCGATGGGAACTGGAATGCTGCTCGGAGGTGGAGCAGAAATACCACCTCCTCCAACAATTGGGCCCTGGGGCGGGAAGGGGCTTGAAGGGGAGGGAGCCCCCACGTTCGGGGGCTTGGCAGGGACGGCTGGTTTGGGTCTAACCTCTGGAGGAACTACGTCTGACATGTCTACAGAGAAGGAAAAAGATGGGAATAAATTAGCTTGGGAAAAGGACCGGGAAGTAGGCCAGTGGAGCAGCTGAGGCCCCTTGTCCCTTTGCTTGTTCTACTTTGAGGAAATGGGTTGTTACAACAGGTTCAAACCTTATGGGTATTCAGGAGTGCAAACAGTTTGACGTTATTATAGCAGGTATTTCTGTCTAACCACAACCTTTCAGAAGTAAATGTTTCTAAGTGATTTCTTTTTTACTTTTACAAATATAACTGGAGATTTGCTCACTTGCAAAGTCACTTAATACATCAGATGTTTCATGTCAGTGTCCATTTTTCCAGTCTCTGTGATGTCAGTATATTTGTGACAAGCTATTTCTAAGCCTGGAATCAGTGGTAAGAAATGTGTTTATACCAAGTTAAATTATTTGAGTTTTTTTTTTTCTTTTTTTTTCTATGAATTCATATGACGCTAAAAAAGAAATGGTAGAATAAAAATAAAACTGTCACTAACATGCTAAATGTTTATTTGCTTGCAGGCAGGTTGGATGATGTTTTCCAGGAGCATTTTTTACTATATTGCTCAAAATCTTCTCCACACCCCGACTGCAGCCAATTAATTAAATGTTCTGACACAAAAATAAAAAAAAAAAAAAAATCAGCTGTGGAACAAACAGGAATGAACCCCAACCAATGAAATGAATTTAATTGGATTGGCTACCAACGGCCCGTGCTTACTGATTGAATGATTATTCTGTCCATCAAACTCGACTGCCGTTTGTACCCCTCCTACCCTCCCCCCGTGCGTGTGCTTGCAACTTGCCATGAGCGTCTCAGTGCAGATGAACGTAGCTGCTCGCTGCTCTTATCTATGCCGCTGTTTGCTCTTAAAAAGAAAAAAACGGATGTGGATCAAGTCATGGAGTTGTTGGTGTTTGCAGTGAGGATGTTTTATGCCACAGAAGAAGTTGGAGGTGAGATAATTATCACTTTTAGGAAACGTGGTTCCTCTGCTGTTTACTGGGAAGTTAACAAGCTAGCCACTTGACTGTTCTTGGTTATCTTCGCCGATAACCATCGGCGCACACACTCTTGTGTTCTGGAGGCGTGGTTTCAGGGGTTGGTATTTTTAAAATGTAGCTTACTCGAACCGTTTTTCCAGGATCCCCTACCCTGCCTTTAAGGTGGATCTAACATGCTTTGAAACAGACTTGTTCCACAACTCTGAAAGTGAAACTAAACTGGCAAAGATGATAAAATGATGTGACTCTTGAGCTGTTTCTAGCCTGAGTCAACAAACTAAGCACACATAACCGAACAACATCTGCCCATAAAATATCCCTGATGTTCCCATGTTCCCCCGTTTTCCTCTTCTTTTGATATCCACCACTGTTGTTGTGGTTTTGTTTTTTTCCTTATTAAGGTTAGTTCCCAGTTTGCATAACTACTTCTTCTCCTACTAAAGTTCAACCAATAGCAATGTAGCCATACCATCACCCTCTGGGAACAATATGCAGTCTCAAACCAGACAATGGAAGCATGTCTTATTCATGTTTTATACTTTTTTTTCTTTTCTTTTTAATAGAAACAAGAAAAAACCTGGATGTAGTTACTTTAAGTGCCAGACAACATTATGGGCAGGATGCCTACAAATACAGCCAAGTTTTAAAGATGTTCAACACCTCTTGGTTATTGTGTTCTCACTCAGTGATGGACCATATCACTATTTCTACCAATATCTACTGTGGATATTCACATATCAACATCTATAACCATGTACTAAAGACAAGTTATTTAAGAACTCTATAATCATTTCATTATTGTCAGGTGCAGAGAATTGGCAAGTTTATCCAGCCTAGATTGGGTTGGACACCAAGAAGAAATCAACAGTGCTGGTGTCAGAGCTGAGGAAATAAGTCCCACAGCAACTATAAGCATTTTGCATAATCGCTAGAATTGTCCCAATACAGTTAGATACAAGCAGCTGAATGAAACCCACAGAAATTTCTGCCATCATTTTTACCTCCTTATTCTGCTATGAATTAAGCCAGCAACCTTTAATGTCCCAGTGCTAAACTTTAAATATTGGCCTGAATGCATTTCAATAACCATCTATTGATATACATGCCAGAGATTAAGTTGCAAAGCCAAACGCCACAGCATTGCCTTGAGCACACTTTGGTTTTAAGCCAAATGAAAATGTAGAGCACACTAACTTGGAGGAGGGGATTTATCAGATTTGCCACGACAAATGACTGGCAGAGGCGCATTTCCACTAATCTAAACAAACACACGGTGGCATTAAATAAGCAGAAACTCAGAATATAATTGCAGTTATTTATATAACAGATAGTAAAGCATCAAATCAAAATGAATTGGTAATAATTCACAGAATGTCTTATGAGTTTGGCAGCAACATCTCAAACATGCATACTTCAGATTTTGACAGAAGATCCAGATCAAGCTGTGTGGTGTGTTTGACACCACTTGAGCTGAAGGATTATTTGTGAAATGAGCCTTTAAGTGAAACTAGCAGATGGTTACAGTAAAAGGCAAGAGGCTGAGCCAAGATGCAGAAAACCTGAGCCCTCCAGTGTATGCATATGGAGCAGCCTGCTGCTGTGCTTTCAGTTAAAGATACAGATCACACAGGTCACTCAGGCAGGGGCTGTCACTTCGAGTTACTACAGTCAGTGGTCATGCAGCTCTGCTCTCCTCTCTGCCTGGCCTTTTGCTCTTTGTTGCCTTCACATGCTGTTTTCACATACCCACAGCTCAAAAAATAATTCACCGCTGAATCATTTCAGGGCCAAAACACTGACAAACGAACACTAACCGAAGATGACTGTGACACCTCACTTCGTTTTGTTCTTGTCATAAAACAATTAACAGTCTAGTCACTTTAGAAGAGACAGGGCCAATAAAACAAGCACAATTTCGACATTTAAAAATATTTTAAAGGCAGCCTTTATGTGTTTGGAAACGAAACCATGCAAGAGCCTATAGAACCCATTGTCTGTTTCCAGTCAAGCTGGATGATAACGTTAGCATCAGCTCCGTTAGCTAGCTGCTAACCGCTGCCAGCTAACGGTCCGCTCGCGAGCGTCTCACTTACCGATTCCCGCTCACTTAATCGGTACGAGGAAAAGACAGGTGTCTGTCTGTCGCTGCTCTGGGTCCAAGAGCAAATACTCAACACAAAGATATCAGTACGGTCATGTGATGAGCTTGGGTACCTTTTCTCTTCTTCCCTCTGGCCGAGAGCCCCCCCTTGTCTGTTGCCAAGGCGACAAGAGGACAGGGAGTGGGGAGATGCAGGGCACATGCGCAGTGGAACTGCCTCACAGGGACCTTTTTCTTTCTGTTGCTCGCGCCCTTAAAAGAGCGTTTGTTGTCGGTAATAAACACATTTATTTTCTTATGTGTTGTTCTATAAAATGATCATTTTCATCTCCTTCATGGAATGAGTTTGTATGTTTGTGTTAGGCTAATGCTCGGTGTGGAAAGTTCAAACATTCTGTCAGTGAATAGATTAGTTTCTTGCCCTCAAATAGGCTACAGCAAATACTGTAAATCTGAGAACATTGTTGTGGGTTAAATAAACACAGAGCACAAACACCTGCCATAAAGTAAAATTTGTTTCTTTTTGTTTGTGTTTGCTATGAGTAAAGAAAGATGAGCATCGTGGAGTTCAAATGTAACTTCTACTTTTGTTTTTTTTTGTTTTTTTTACATAACAAATAAGTTCAAATATCCCAATTATATCTATTAATTTGTTTTTAGTAGAAGCACAAACATATAGCACTGTGCACAAGTCTCAAGCCATTCTTCATTTCTTTATATTTAGCTTTCAAGTAGCCAGACTTTTTTGTAATCTGAATGTAATATGATTGTTATGCAATTTCACACTGATCTATGAAAGATGCAGGTATATAAAAGGCCCCTGAATCAAAAGAATAAACCAGTGTTTTGTCTACATAAAAACACATCACTAAGAACCAATTGTTTCAACTGTATCTATAGGGACTTTGTTACTAACAGCCTGTTAGAACGGGAGGGAAGATGACAGGCCAAAATAGTAATTTTGTACTAACAAGGTCATTGCTACAGAGCTAATTAGCCAAAGAAACTTGTCATATGGCAACATAGTTCATGGTTTGTTCACAAAATAATTAAGTAAACTGGACAAGTGGAGGCCAAAAAGAAATCTGAGATCTTAAATCTATCAACAGCTGATGAACAGTATCTTGGTATAAGGTCGCTTTGGAAATTCTTATTTTCAAAGGAAAAATAATCTAGCAAAGACCTGACACAGAACACAGAGATGTATCTGGACCTTCAGTCAATCTATCAACTGTTCTCGGTATCCTCATCGGAAATGATCTCAATGGACAGTTGGCTGTCGCAGTGTGGGATCATCTTGAAAGACAATAAAACAAAAGGCAGCCAACATCCAAAGGACAGCTTTAAAAAGTCCCTCAAAAAGTATTTGTTAAGAGACAGAGGGCTGAAGAATAAAGATGAACATAAATCTTTACTTTTAGCTTAATCAGATTTTTTTTCATCTGATGTAAATTTAGCTTGTAAAATACTTTGGGCAGCATGAGTTATGGGAAATGTGCTATATAAATAAATTTGACCTTGACCTTGTCCAGTTTTCCAGGTTATATGGAAATGAGGGATGGCTTTTTGCATAACATCATCTATCAGTATGAAATTAATTACAAGAATAATCATTAGATGAACTTTTGTTTTACTTTTATTCATGCATTATGCAGAATTTCATAAGGATCGATATGTAAAGAGTACGTTGTCTTTTATAACCTCATCTTGTCTGATAAGTGAGTGAAATGCATCTAAAATAATAAACTGATATACTAACATGTTAACTTTGATCCATTAACACGTACTGTCAGTGAAATGTTTATATCAAATAATCATCAACTGCTGTAAAAACATTTCCTACATTTAGGGGGAAAAAAAAACCCAAATAAAACCTCAGACAATAATGTCATTAGTGAGTCATGTTTTTCCTCCCATAACATGCAAATATCAGTGAAAAAGGCTGATTTTTCTTTTTTAATGCAGGAAGGGAGAAATAAAGCAATTAAACAACACCATGCAAATAAAACTACTATAAATGATAAAAGGTAATGATAAAGAAAGAATAAATTTTGAAAATATGAAAATCAATTTTAACTGAGGTGTGTGGATGTCAGGACCCGACATCTGCATACTGACAGATTCCCCCTCCATGACGTGAAAAACTGACCCACCAACACGCACCTGTAAAACGCTCCAGAAAAAGCTGGCTAGTGCACATTGATCTGTGTTTGTTTAATGAAGCAAATATTGAACATTCCTCGATTGTTGGTCCTCTAAAAGACCATTCAAATGAAACCACCTGAACACACAACACTCAGTTTATGCTGTGGAGCCAGAAGGAAATATCTTTCCACTCAGTATGATAACTCACTAATCTGCAAAGAGAATGCAGACACCTCATTTGACTCTGGTCTAAACTAACTCGTCACAGTATTTAAAAAGTTCCTTTCAGGCATTGGAGGCAGTTTTTTTGTTCTATGCCGCAGTACTCACAGTTTATCTTAGAGCTGCTCTCCTCTCGTCCCTCCTTCGCTTCCCTCTCTGCATGTTTTCGCTGTGTTTGTGTGCCTGTGTGGAAAACTGCTTTGGCATGTCTTCCTGCTGTTCACTTTGACAGAGTCTGCTAACTTATGTCGTCACTTCTGTCTCCAGCGCGTCTGTTACTCTGCTGATAAGGAGCGGTGTCTTCTAGCCCCTTGCTATCCTCTTTGAGCACCCCCTCTTCTGAGCCCCCCTCCCACAGACAGCAGTGTATTGCACTCCTACCTAAAATTAAAAAAAAAAAAAAAAAAAAACTACAGCAGAAAGATTCCCTGACACCTTAATCTTGAGGTGTGTGTTGACTTTGCTCAGTTAGAGTCATCCAGGCAGTTTGGATGTCTTTGTACTCACCCACATACACTGAACCTGGGTAATACATGGTGACGTAATAGGGATCTTCTGACTCCTCACGGATAAATGCTCTGTCTGTAACAGAGTACTTGAGCTGTGGAGAAGCTGCTGTTGTCCGTTCTGGTCTCTGGTTGACTCTTTGCTGCTGCAGCTCAAAGACCCCCTTTGAGCTGCTGCCAAAGCTGTTTGTGTCAAATGGGCAATGTGCCATGGATGGGGGCCTAGGCTGTTCTAGCAGCTTTGCTGGCACCTCATGGCGGTCAGGTGGGTCTGTTTGATTAGGACCTGTGTCACTGACATTCACCTCTCTGTAGCTTTTATGATGCCCTAGAGACTGTTTGTGTGATTGAAGGCCAGGCTTTGAAGAGAATCCACCACATGAATGTGTGCACTCTCCAGACACAGGGTGGGAGGCCTCCTGGCCCTGAGGTGCCACCAGACCAGTCTGACGTCGATTTAATCCATGTGTACGTTGAGAAATCTCCATTTCCTGATCAACATCTCTTGACAGGCAGCTGTAGTCCTTTGATGCACAGTCAGGCCTACTCACTTCCATCCTTAGATCCATCTGGATAGTTTTACTCGGAATCTTTGACAAAAATCTGTACTTCTGACTGGACTTGATGTTTTGTGATTCACCAGCTAGTTGAGAGAACTTAGATGGATTTCCCTGAATAGATGTCTGTATGTTGTTTTGTCCCTGCGTTCTCTGATGATGAGAATCCAACGGATCTCCTTTTGTTTCCTTGTGGAAATCAAACCGTCTCCTTCTTGATTCACTGTTGGCTGAGTCAAGACCCAAAAGAGGCTCTAAAGAATGGGACACTCTGGATGTTGCTCTCTTCCCAGAATATATTTGTTCATGCGATTGGTGGCTTGAAGTAAAATCTGAGACTTGAGAGTAACTGCTCTGCTGACTGTAGTCTTCACATGTTCTTTGATGGTTCAACTGGACAGACAGTCCATCAAAGACTAACATCGAGCCTCTGTGAACAACTTCAGCATGCTCTATCGCTTCACTTGGTTGGCATTTTTTATGCTGTCTGATGTTTGGCTTTGATTTAGACACTGCAGCAATGTCAACATGGGGAGTTTGTGGCTTATCTTTTGCTGTGTATTCATTTTTAATTACTCTAACATTGCTTTGCAGAGAGCTGGAGTCTTGAGATGTGGTTGTCAGCCTGTCAGATTCAGTCTGGTGTCTTGACTCCCTGCTCATCAGGGAACGAACTCTTCTAAACCCAGGATGAGTAAAATCTAGCAAAGCTCTTTCATCAAGAATATCATGCGTCATCTCATTTAAAGGCTCCGCTTTCGTATTAGAGATGGGAATTGATCGTGCACGCCTTTCTCTTGCAACAGGAGAAGGCTGCCTTCCTGATTGGCCATCTGAACCTGGACCTTGGCAAATGGATGTCGGAGATGGGGTCAGTCTCGGTGTTGGTATGGTCAGAGTTGGAGACACACTCGGCTTTGGCCTTGGCCAGTCTGGTAGTGAAGAATCAGTCCATGGCGAGGCGGAGAGATGAGGAAAATCCCTTGGCTTTGATTTGAGAGTTGGAGGAGTGGGAGGGGAATTTGGCTTTGGAGCAGCGGGAGCATAGATGTTGGGCTTTGCAGAAAGGGACTGAGAGCCATGTGTTTTAGGGTTGGTCCTTGGAAGGGTTGAAGCTCTTTCCCTTTGGTTCCTCAGTGAGTACTGACAAGCTTTACTTGATGAGGGCTGAATCAATGTTTTGGAGGAAGTTAAATCTGATGATCTGGGAGGGGAAAAGATGTCAACTGTCAGTTTAAGTCACAACAGTATGATGTAGCACATTTAACTGTAGTAGAAAACAAGCCACACACAGCTTACTTGTCAGCTGTTGACAGTTTCGTGTTGTGCTTTTCAAAAATGAGTCCCTTCTCATCAAAAGATGGGATTTGAATAGCCTTCTTCTTCACCACAGGAGAAGACAGAGCCAGGGAGGAGACAAACACACTTTTGGATGTTCATTTGTTTGTCTGCAGGAGGCAGACATTTCTGACATCAAAGGTGCCAAGTGGTGAAAAACACTCATTGTGTTATAAAGAAGCTGGCAAACAGATGAAGAAGATCAATTTACATAGGAATCATGAAGGGAAAACTGGTTCTAGCTACAAATATTTAGCCTAATATCTATGAACTTTTTACACTCTAATGATCTGACAGCCACAGAAAAGGTAATTAAGTCTTTTTCTTCTGAAAAATACATGAATTTTACTAAATGAGAAATAAAGTTTTAAAAAAAGAGACAAACCTGTTGTTTGAAGCTGCTTCTGTGTTGCTGTCTCAATGAGTGAGTAAACAAGACAACGAATGCAAGAGGAGGAGCAGAACAGTAGGAAGCAGTGGGCACACGAGTGCCATTCTCTCCATTCCTTTACACTGAGCCCTCTCTGTTTCACTC
This sequence comes from Atherinomorus stipes, assembly GCA_023101725.1. Taxonomy (NCBI): domain Eukaryota; kingdom Metazoa; phylum Chordata; class Actinopteri; order Atheriniformes; family Atherinidae; genus Atherinomorus; species Atherinomorus stipes. The sequence goes on from JALJCO010011927.1 coordinate 169,457, forward strand.
CCACTCTGGTGTCCAGTTTGATTTGGTTCATGGGAAACTGTGAAGTCTGAATGTGAAGGCTGCAGACTGTCTGATCACAAAGCAGACTCGTAGAGAAAAACCCCACTCAAACAGAGCTCCATCAGCATCAGCAAGAAGTACTTCAGGTGTTGGGAGTGCAAGCCTTTCATCAATGCGGAATCAGATTAAATGTCCCTGCTTTCGTGTTTTTGCTGATGATTTTAATTCTTTTTACTTACTGAACTTAGACTTAGGCCTCTTACACAGCTTCACAAATCTAATGGGCTGTTATAGGGGAGGAAAATATTTGACAATTTAAAGAGTAAGATGGGAGAGTGGGTGAGTATGATGCTTGGAACTGTGACAGTCAAGAGGTCAGATATACAACATAGTCAGATAGTTTGATTGGTTGGTGCCTCTGTTGTTCAATGAAGATGTGAACTGTTCTCATTTCTGCACTGGAAGCTTTGCTATCAAAGTGAAGCAATGGACAGAACAACATAAGACATCATCAAATGAATGAAAACTGCACACAACTTACAGATGTGTAACGTGACTGTACATTATGAGCCTTTGTATGTGATTATCCATAATCAAACCAGGCTCACCAGAAATTGTGAACTAGTTGAGTTTATTGACTTATCTAAAACACATTATCATGAACCCTTGTTACAGATTTTATGATGTCGAAAGCATCCTCAAGCTTTTGTGCTCTTCTGGGTGCCATTCACATGACATGACAGGAATTGTGATGGATTAAAGGGGAATTTAGCTTTTTTTTAAGGGTCTTTTTTCATATGTCCTTTTATGTAAGTGAGTGATGGCAAAAGGAATTTTCAAGGCAGCTCCAGTATTTAGCCGGGCAGGCAGCATATAGCAGCAGCCTTGCAAATGATAAGTATGAGGGAACTGGCCCCATAGTCAAAGTTAGCCCTAAAAACGTGCTTCTTTGACACATTGAAGGGCTTGGATAGTCTCAATGAGTGTCTGACAACATACTAGAGAGGAGAAATGAACGAAAGTATCTGCATTACCTGGCGATTGCTATTTGTTTTTGATGTCTGTGTCCAAATCTCAGAATGCTGGAAATCAAATCTCGTTCTGAAATCGTATGATAACTCGCATCAAAACACCAGTGGGGAACACGAGTTATCACTAAGATAATACAATGGTTTTCCTAATATTCATATCTCCATTATCAAAGAAAACACATAAGATTTGTTGCTTGCCTTCTTTGCAGCTTGCATTCTGGGTAGCCATTACTCACAAGGGTGGTGTTGGAGAATCTCAGTATTGAGGGCGATTCAGCCCTCAAACTTGCCCCTCAACTTAACGTTCTGAGAATCGGGACAGCACTTGCACTTCGCGTAAGTGCACATTTTTGAGATTGAGGGTTAAGATTGAGGGTTAAGACAGGAATAGGAATTCACCCTGGTAAAAGCCAAGCAGTTGGGAATAAATCATAAAACTTGTAAATGCCGTGTTGCCTGTTGGTTGCACTGTTGCAGAAGTAAAAATAAAAATTATTTGATCCAAAAATGGTGTCAAAAAGACAAAAAAGCAACACAGTCATTGAAAACTGGAGGCCAACTGGTGCAATATATGATGTAAATGCTTAAAGGGACTAGAGACAGGAATTGTGAAAGAATAAACAAGCATGTCCAGTTTTTTAATACTAATGTGTGATGAAGCGTTAAAACCCAAAAGAACGAGCCCACCCACGTCTATCTCCGTTGCCTTGAACAGGCTGTGTGCTGCACAACCTATGTGCACAACACTCTGCAATAGGGGATTATCACGCTTACCGGAAGTTGCCGGATTTTGACACTTCCTCTTCCGGGCCATGTTAACGACAGCTGTTCCTGCTCTGTTATACTGTTTTAATCGGATAAACTCCAAACATATTTAAGTTTTCATTCTAGACTGAAGTGATACTGGATCAAAAGCTGGATCAAAGCGATCGATTTGCCGCGGTGAAGGGCCGAACTTTATAATAAAAGACACGTTTGTTTGTCGCCGGTGGGGCACAACACCGGCACTTCACAGCATGCTAGCATTAGCCAGCTAGCGTTTACTGACGTGCTTAACATTGTGCGTCTTAAAACACACAAACATCTGAAAATCGGGTCTGTACCTCCCCGTTTCCAGTGGAACAACTGGGGACTGCCAAGAAAGGAGACGTTTTCAGATGCTTGTGTGTTTTCAGCCGCACAAAGTTAGGCACGTCATCAAGCTGGCTAATGCTAACCTGCTAACAATAGTCCGCCAGCTACTACTCTGTTAAACTTTGTAAATCGGATAAACGCCAATGCCAAGTTTTCATTCCAGACTGAAGTGATGCTGAGGAAGAAGTGGATTAAAACGACCGATTTGCCGCGGTGAAGGACCAAGCTTTATAATAAAACGACACACGTTTGTTTGTGGCCGGCAGACTATACAGTCGTGTTAGCCTGTAAGCATTAGCCAGCTCGGTAACGTGCCTAACTTTGTGCGGCTGAAAACACACAATCATCTGAAAGCGTCTCCTTTCTTGGCAGTCCCCAGTTGTTCCACTGGAAACGGGGAGGTACAGACCCGATTTTCAGATGTTTGTGTGTTTTAAGACGCACAATGTTAAGCACGTCAGTAAACGCTAGCTGGCTAATGCTAGCATGCTGTGAAGTGCCGGTGTTGTGCCTCACCGGCGACAAACGTGTGTTTTATTATAAAGTTCGGCCCTACACCGCGGCGAATCGATTGCTTTGATCCACTTCTTCCTTAGTATCATTTCAGTCTAGAATGAAAACTTGAGTATGTTTGGAGTTTATCCGATTTAAACAGTGTAACAGAGCAGGAACGGCTGTTGTTAACATGGCCCGGAAGAGGAAGTGTCAAAATCCGGGAACTTCCGGTAAGCGTGATAATCCCCTATTCGGTGGTTGAATTTCCCGCGCTTTCCTGCGAATGTGACGTCAAATGACGCTGCACCCGCATCCCCGACATTTTTGTTCCAGGAAGGAGATGGTCGTGGTGAATTCAAACACTATAAGGGATAGTTATGGATTCTTCTGCTGTCAGCAAATGATCCAGATTACCTGAAAGACCACTGAAAAGTGGAACTACGAAGAAAAAAACTTTATTGCCGTAGTAAACAACGTTTTAGTTTCAGTTTGTGCACACTCCCGTGTCGGCTTGGCTGGTGGCTGCAGTTACCCGCAGTGCCAGTCGTGGCAGTCACGAGTCTCATTTCTTAATCTTGCCTGTAGTCCCTTAAATTTGAGCTATCAATCAAAAAAGCACAACATTCTGCAAAATCTCCTTTTAATACATAGCACACAAGTGTACTGTGCGTCCGAACTGGATTAAAAAAAGCCGATGTGAGGCAAAGGAGGCAAACTCCGCTGGAAAAGTGGGAAACCAGGAAGTGAAGTTTTTAATTGTAAATCTTTCTTGATCTGCTAGGGGCTGGCTCCAAAATAGAGCAAATCCCCATAGACTCCTAAGTTAAAAAACCCAACTTCACAGCAGAAATAAACATGATTACAGCCTGGTTCAAAAAATCATTTTAGGTTAAATGGGTCAAGTTTACCTTCATGTCAACTGTGAGGGGGGGGGGGGGGGGGGGGGGGGGGGTTTATTTTTATTTTTATAACTAATCAGTTTAGATGTTATTTAATCTTGAAATTAAACATAAATTAGGGGCATATCTTTTTGATTGACATGCGGCAAACTGGAAGCTGGCCTTCCGGCCGGTGGCTCCTAGTTAGCTCCTTGTTTGTTCTTGGTTAGGGATGTAATGATTACCGGTAAAATGGTTAACTGTGATAACCAACGATTAGTAATACCGTTTCAAAATGTAATTATTGTTAAAACCGTGACTGATAATTGCATTCTGAAAAACTCCCAGTGATGCTGCTCATTGACTGGAAAAGCAGTAGCAGTCGCAGTTTGCAATGTTTAATTTATGAAATCATGGCGGAAGGCAATGAAGGCAACCACATGGACAGTTCTCTTGAGATTTTTCCCCTTTTTAAAAGGACAAAGTAGACATTTGGACCCATTTGGGATATTTTCAAAGATGCTGGGGGGTATTTCTATTGTACCGCGATAAAAATGAGTCTGCAGCAGAGTAGCAAAATGGTGGTTTTTAGTCAGCTAGCAGCAAGTCCAAACATGCCTTACCTTTATCCCACTGCTTGGGAGGCTAATCTTCGTTATCTCCTGTTAGTTTCGAGTTAGCTCAGTTTGCATTTAGCCCAGAGTACGTTGGCTGTCAATGATTTGCCCCGTGGCCACATTTAGCCCATTTTAGTATTTTACGGGAGTAACGACACACGTGACACGGCAAGATGGTGACAGTGGGACACGCCCAACTGGCTTCACTTTCTTCTATTTAGACGTGACCATTTTATTTACAGTCCTTTAGCTAGACCACGTCTGTCATCCCTCCATTACCCTCTCCATCTCTCTCATACAGCATATAGACATAAAAATGTGAATGGTGAATCTCTAATTTGACGAATTCAGACAGACCCAAACCCAAACATTTCACAATTTGTGTAAAAACTGAGCCATGGCTGGCGACATGAAGTGAACTGAATGCATGTCTTACTGTTAGATGAGTTGCAAGCGGCAATTGTTGCTGAACCTCTTTTCTGAATGTTCTATTTTCTGTTCAAGATGTTATTTCAATTTTATTGTAGTCTGATCTCACTTAGAATTCACTGACTGCACTTTATTTTGACAAAATGACAAAAAATTAAACCAGTGTCCCTTAGATACCGACATGCTGGCTGTAAGTGAAGTGGACCATAGCCCTGAAAAAGATGGGATCTAGAGCATTAGTCTTTTTTTTAAATAATCTGAAACGTAATAATCTTCCTATAAAACTATTTTTAATTTAAAAATGACCTAGCCTATTTGTTATTGCTCAGACTATGAATAAAAATGTAATTTATAATTGCAGGGTTACAGGACACAATGATGTAGCCTATTTTAGGGCTACATTAGATTGTAAAATTGCTTCTAAGTAAAGAAAATATAGTCCTTTAGTGGAAAACTAGGTTTGAATAACAGCAGACTAATTGCGCAAGACTCCTGCGTCAATTCTGGATCACTTGTGAAATTCGTTCAAGCCTGAGAAAAAATTAGAAATATGAAAAAAATGGTGAATTTTCTCCTGAATTTGTTTGTACAAATGCTTCTTGCATGAGGCCCATTGTCTTCAAGTTAGTTGAATTATGATTTTGTCAGATGTGGTTATAAAATATGAATTTGTTAAAGCAGAACCCAGTAACTTCAGCTCGGGGCTCCCCCCAGTGGCCTCCTGTCACTGTCGTAAAGTTCGCACCCCCCTACACCCCAACAGCACACAGACGGCTCCTCTACTTGTCTTTCCTCTATTTTGATTCCTGGATATATTTCTAAGCTTTTACTAGCTTGTTGACGCTACTTTGATGCATTGGTAACAGCACCTTGTCTCCCTCTGCTCAAAACAGAGTTCTGTCTGTACTGTAGCCGGACGTTTTACCCGCGTTTTGCGGGTAAATATGCCGTGAATTATATTTTTCTCTGATGTTCTCTGGTGGACACCAGCGGTGAGGGATGCCGTCAAGCTGAAGAAGGAGTCCTACCGGGCCTTCCTGGCCTGTGGGACTCCTGAGGCAGCTGACAGGTATCGGCGGGCCAAGCGGAGCGCGGCTCTGGCGGTTGCTGAGACAAAAACTCAGACATGTAAGGAGTTCGGTGAGGCCATGGAGAATGACTTCCGGACGGCTTCGAGGCGATTATGGTCCACCATCCGGCGGCTCAGGAGGGGGAAGCAGTGCACCGTCAACACTGTGTACAGTGGGGATGGTGGGCTGCTGACCTCAACTCGGGACGTCGTGGGTCAGTGGAAGGAATACTTCGAAGACCTCCTCAATCCCATCAACACGTCTTCCGAGGAGGAAACGGAGTTTGGGGACTCAGGGGTGGACTTTTCCGTCACCAGGGCTGAGGTCGCCGAGGTAGTCAAAAAGCTCCTCGGTGGCTGGGACCCGGGGGTGGATGAGATCCGCCCGGAGTTTCTTAAGGCTCTGGATGCTGTGGGGCTGTCTTGGCTGACACGCCTCTGCAGCATTGCGTGGACATCGGGGGCAGTACCTCTGGACTGGCAGACCGGGGTGGTGGTCCCCCTCTTCAAAAAGGGGGATCAGAGGGTGTATTCCAACTTCAGAGGGATCACACTTCTCAGCCTCCCTGGTAAGGTCTATTCGGGGGTCCTGAAGAGGAGGGTCCGTCGGATAGCTGAACCTCGGATTGAGGAGGAGCAGTGTGGTTTTCGTCCTGGTCGTGGAACAGTGGCTCTACACCCTCTTCAGGATCCTGGAGAGGGCATGGGAGTTTGCCCAACCAGTCTACATGTGCTTAGTGGACTTGGAGAAGGCGTTCGATTGTTTCCCAAGGGGATTCCTGTGGGGGGTGCTCCAGGAGTACGGGGTGCCGGACCCCCTTGTTCGAGCTGTCTGGTCCCTGTACGACCGTTGCCAGAGCTTGGTCGCATTTCCGGCTGTAGGTTGAATCCATTCCCGGTGAGAGTTGGATTCCGCCAAGGCTGCCCTTTGTCACCGATCCTGTTCACAACCTTTATGGACAGGATTTCTAGGCGCAGCCGAGGTGTTGAGGGGATCCGGTTTGGTGGCCTCAGGATCGGGTCTCTGCTGTTCGCAGATGATGTGGTTCTGTTGGTTTCGTCGGGCCGTGATCTCCAGCTCTCGCTGGAATGATTTGCAGCCGAGTGTAAAGCGGCCGGGATGAAAATCAGCACCTCCAAATCCGAGATTATGGTCCTCACCTGGAAAAGGGTGGAGTGTCCTCTCCGGGTTGGGAAAGGAGTTCAAGTATTTTGGGGTCTTGTTCACGAGTGAGGGAAAAATGGAGCGGGAGATGGACAGACGGATCGGTGCGGCGTCTGCAGTGATGCGGACTCTGCATCGGTCCATCGTGGTGAAGAAGGAGCTGAGCCAGAAGGCGAAGCTCTCGATTTACCGGTCGATCTACGTTCCTACCCTCACCTATGGTCATGAGCTGTGGGTCATGACCGAAAGAACGAGATCGCGGTTACAAGCGGCCGAAATGAGTCTCCTCCGCAGGGTGGCCGGGCAGCTGCCCCCAAGACCCAATCCCGCATAAGCGGAAGAAGATGGTACGGTACGGATATATTTCTAAGCTTTTACTAGCTTGTTGATGCTACTTTGATGCGTTGGTAACAGCACCTCGTCTCCCTCTGCTCAAAGCAGAGTCCTGTCTCTCCTGTAGCGGGAAGTTTTACCTGTGTTTTGCGGGTAAATATGCCGTGGATTATATTTTTCTCTGATGTTGGCGGGTAGCAGGTAAGAATACAAACTTTTATTTACTTTATGCGGACATGACAAGTGATTATTGAGCCTGAAGCAGTGATGCTTCACCCGGCGCCCAGCACAAGCTATGTGAATCAGTTCTTCACTCTGGTCCAGCAAAGAGTCGGTTATGAGAACCAGGAGCCGATGTTTAGGTGGTGGGAAGCGAAAGAAATGTTTTCTTCAAATCAGCGCTGGTAGCAGCTCGGTAGAAAGGGGACTTGAGTGCGGTACAGCGGTTTCTGTTGTCGCAAGTTCTGTGTCGGGTCGGCTCAGGCAGACTTGCAAGTGCTGCTTGCAGGCCAGAGACACCGGCGGGAGGGGGGGAAACATTGAATCGCTTCGTAAACACTTTGTTTAGCCCCACAGGGATTCTGAAAAGCCTTTATTGAGGTGCAAAAGTTACTGAGTTCTCCTTTAAGAAATGCTTTCATCACTCATGAGCTGATATGTGGTCTTCATGTGCTGCTTGCAGGCACAATTTCTGACATATTCAACCATCTTAGTAAGGAAACAGTAAAGTGTGAGTTGAGCAACATTATTTGGATTTTGGTTGTACAAACATACACTTTACTGTTTTCACTAAAAGATGGAACATCACAGCTCACAAAGAGTGCTTAAGCCCATTTTTAGTATAGGCATACACACGCATGTTTCAACCAGCTGTTTTAGGTGAGTGTTGATCTGGTTTTGAGAGTTTAGATTTTGTTTGATTTGGGTCAATTATCCTGTAGGAAGCCTATTTTTTGTCTGAGCAAATCATCACATATATGGTGAGGTAGTGATGAGTCGAAATATAAGTTGCATTTGTGTAAGGAGTTGAGGAAACAGTTGTACAAATTTTTAACCATCACTGGGAAACTGCATCAGTCTTTGAACCAATGCAGATTTTTTTTAAAGGCGTAGCCTAATAGAAGATATTTTGGCATTTCAGAAAGCAGAGACTGTTAGCGAGTTTTTGAATAATACGCATGCACGAGACTAACCTGCTGGATTCACAGTTCCCTCCTCCAGCCACAGAATAACGTGCACGAGCCACTCCGGTATTTAGCAGACAGCAGATATCATGTCACAAACGCAAGTAAACAGATGTCATTGTCTGAACGTTGCTAACTGCTAGCAGAATGATGTTAGCTACCTGCTAGAAACGTCAAACAAGTGCATGCAGCTTCCAGATCACAGCATTACTTTCGCCAATCAATCATTCTTATTGATCAGTCTCGCTCATTACCCGTTCTTACTACGGTAGTAAAAGTGATTGACGATCCAGTGGACAAATGATAAAGTTAAGGAATGCAGAGATGATTGGCAGATGTTTTTTTCCGCCCCATTTCTTTCACAGCTGATGTATAATATTTTTATATGTAAAGCTTTTAATTAATCATAGCGTATGGGGTAGTGAACCCAATTTTACCGAATATTGCAAAAATTGTTTAAAAGAAACATCTTTTATAACGCCTTTAACATTCTGTCATGAATAAATCTTGAGATACAACCAAATACTCATCAGTGCTTCATAAAAAAACAAATCAAAACAGGTACAGAGTTCAACTGGATCAAACAGTTTTATTTTTGTATGAACATAGGAGGCATATGATCAGCAGAGGAGAGTTGTTACACAATTTCCCCATCACGCTATCAAGTAAAAACAAAACAATATACATTTAAAGCACCGTCATATACTACTTGTCTTCTGTCTTGGTCTGTCTAAGATTACCTTGAAACCTCACTTCGGTCACTTGAATTTATTCAGAGAACATTACTTTAGGTGTTACACCATTTTGGCACAGCAGCACGAACAATCCCTATGTGTCTCAGCAGCTGCCATGCTGACATCAGGGAGAGGATTAAAAAATCCCCCCCAATGGCAGCAAAGTCATTGCACTTACGTCATTCACGTCACTGTAGTTAAAATGCACAATAGAAGTAAACTTGGAAATGACACATGTAAAGTGATTGTCAAATTACAAAAATGCTATGTAAAAGTTGGCACAAAGATAAGATGGCATGAAATTTACAAACACTAAAGGGCAAGATGTCTTCCAAAAACCCCTTCACTCTTTCTTTCTGCAGTGAGTGTTTGGCATCGATTTAAGAATTCTTTGATACAAAATTCTGCTCACTTTTCTCTGATCTCTGCAGGGAAAATCCACAGAGGGCAGAGAAAAGCTGGAATGATAGAATATTTTAAATGATTATTATTATCAGATCTTCTCCATCTTTCCCCTTCTTTTCAGTCGCCCAGGTGTTGGCCACCCGTCCCGTGCCGTGTCGCGCCTGCGCCCCTGTCCACATGGCCCGCTCGCTTATACCCGCCTCGCCCTCTTGATCATATCAGGGCATTGCTATCGTCATCTCTGCAGTTCACGCTGGCCACCAGCGGGTGATGCCGGATTGTTTTGTTACTCCATTTGTGGGCATCCTGCAAGCCGGGCTCGAGGAAGTACAGACACGCTCCGAAGCCTGCCAGCACCAAAACCGACACCAGCAGGTACAGGGGCACGAACCAGTCCAAGAACAACCACGACATAACGATCTGTCAGATCAGAGGGATGGAAATGATGCAGGGAGAGAAGGAAGAGAGAGAAGATGGATAAGAATGGATGAAGGAGAGGGCGAATGGAGGGAGGCAAAACGGGAGATGGATAAAAGGTGGAGGAGCAGTTAGCGTACTCTAAACCTTCCAAGTATGCGTGACTAACTGCAGCATCTGTGCCACACAATTTAACCCCCCTTCATAATTAATCAATTAATCCAACCCACAATGAGCAGGCTCCTTGTTGCCCATCATCACTTCTGTCAGATTGAGATCCCTGATTATTATCTGGCACGTGCGCCTTCAAAAGACAGTGTTTACCTGTACGCGGTCAGTCGGTCTCTCGGCGTTTGATGGTATGCAACGAAGAGCAGCTGGCGCGAGTCAAAACAATCATGAGATTAATTCCGGCGCTGCAGCTCCCACTGCTTGCACGCGAGGCGGCAGAAATCACAGGTGCTCTCTGAGAGGCGCGAGAGACAGAGGCTGCATGCGGCTTCATCCTCCAGCTCCCGACTCTGACGTTCAGTGAAAGGGGCGGGGGTTGCCATGACAACACCCCTGCTGATGGCTGACGATGGAAGGAGTGGGAGGACAACTTATATAACTATAATCATAGTTATATATTGGGGGTGGGGGGTTAGTGGGGGGCGGGATAGAGGTGGAAGGGGGTGTTAAGCCTTTCAGATGTGTCTGGTTGTTCGCCTCCTTGCTGCTCACTGCATAAAATCAATTCCACTCCATTTAACACCAGGGCAGTCACACATTATGTGACATTGAGTACGAGATTGGGGATTTGGGGGGTCAATCTGCTCTCACTGACACCAGTTCCAGGGTTTTATGAAGTCACTTCCCTCACTCTCTCTTGCTCATCCTGCTGTTTCTAAGACAAAAGCAGAGCGGATGGCCTACATAATGAGAAGTTGTCAGAGGACATAGTCTTTTTCTTTTTAAAACGCGGCCAATTTTAGCTCATTCTGCACAAGCAACACTAGATTCTTGAAAAGCAACTGAGCTTCAAATGAAGAGCAGAGCTTTCTGAGAAGAAAAATGAACAGATGTTTTGTAAAACTTCTACTCTCTGGCTTTTAACTCTGCCTGAGTTGTGTGGTCCTTTGTTGTCTTTTAAATAGTGTTTTATTATTTATCTATTTTAGTCTGTTTACCATTCTTTGCTCTGTTTTTATTTAGTTTTATTGTGGTTTGTATGTTACTTATTTATTCTTCTCTTTATTATAAGCGTTTTGTATTTTCTACATCTGTTGATTAGTCATTGCAATTTATACAATTCATTTTAGTTTGTGAATATGTGCAGCACTTTGGAAACACTTTGTAAAATGTGCTATATAAATAAAGTTGATTGGATAAAATCTCCTAAACCTCTGTGTACTTTTCAGCATTGATGGTCCCTTTGCAGATGCGTACGCCAAAGGCACTACTGCAACTCCATACCACCAGAGATGCAGGCTGATAACAAACCTGATGCTCCTTCTCCTCTTTAGTCAACAGGACACAGCACCCGTGGTTTCCAAAAAGAATTTCACATTTTTATCTATCTGACTACAGTATAGTTTGCCTCAGACCATTTTAAATGAGCTTTGGTCCCAAGAAGACAGCAGTTTTTCTGGGTTGTGTTAACATATGGTTTCTGCATGAACTTCAGGGTGAACTGTGTTCATAGACAGTAATTTCTAGAAGTGTTCCTGAGCCCATGCAGTAATTTCAAGTAGAGAATTCTGTTTGTTTTGAATGTAGTGTCACCTGACAGCCCAAAGATTGTGAATTTAGCTTTGACCTTCAGGCTTGTCCCAAGCACATAGATTCCTCCTGATGCTCTGAATTTTTAGTATGCACAGTAGATGGTGGGAATCAGCTTTTCTGAAATTATTTCAGTTTTTAGACACAGTTTGTCACTGATTGGAGAACTTCTCTTTCTATCTGAAAGGCTCTGCCTCTCTGAAATGCTCCTTTATACCCCGTCATGTTACAGCACCTCTTTTATCACTACTCAGTTTATTTCTTGTTGATTTTGCTCATTTATTTGTTCTCATACAGATCTCTATTAATTGGTGCAACAGTTTGCTCTAATTGGACATGAAGCTATTTTTTCTTGCAGAAAATACTTTCCCATCCATACTAGTGACCAAATTCCTGACTGCCGAGTTTCTTGACTCTGCACAGGTTGGAAAAGTGCTGCTGAACTTGGTACCAGGAATTTTGACCAAAGCATCAAAGGAAACAATGAAAAAATGAGAACGCCTCCCCCCCTTAAAAAAAAAACAACAAAAAAACAAAACAAAACAAAAACAAACTAATTTTACTAGACCCAAGCTGCATTCCGTTGCATACCAATTTTGCATCAAACTCATAGTTTGGGTCATTGAGATCGGGAAAAAGCTTTTTTCTACCCTAATCCTTACCAGTCATGACTCTTTAAGCCTATTAAATCAATGAGCTTCCCCTCACCGTCCTTAAAAAACATGAGCACCCTGTTTTTTTATGTTCGTAGAAAAGACCGAGCTTTCCTTTGTCCATCCATCCATTTTCTACCCCGCTTTTTCCAATTCAGGGTCACAAGGAGCTGGAGCCTATCCCAGCAGTTATTAGGCAAGAGGGAGAGTACACCCTGGACAGTTTTCCTTTGTCCAAAGAGAGAAAAAAGAATATGAAAATATAAAGAAATTCACATCATCATAATGTGACCGTGTGGGGTTCTGTCACTATGCCTCTGATAGATCATACGCCCTGGCTACTTGTCCACATAGATATCCATCCCTTTGGCTGACTGGTCAGCGTGCATGACTCTCACCTGGGAGTCTGGGGATCAAATCCCATCCCAGGCCCCCCTTACCACAATAACATCTAACAAACTTGATCTTAAGACTCAGATTCAAAGTGATTCACACACAGATTTCTACATTTAACAGACCACATATGGACAAACTCTTAGCGTAAATAAAAAGTGTGATGAAGCATTGGGAGACATGGAGGAGAGACTTGCAGATTTCTGCTGAACATTAATTCCTGTTGAGGAGAGACAGCTAGCTGCCAGCAGATGACAGAAAGCAAAGGGAGATTATTCCTCACTGACTGGGGAGGAAGAGACATGTCTGCTTTATCTCCAGTTCATTTAGACCTTGCTCTCAAAGTTCGTGCACAGTCAGGTTTGCATTGCACAGCCTGAAAACCCTATTTTTTCTTCAGACTAAAAGAGAAAATCAAATAATCCTGTTTAATATGGATTTCTCTTTCTGTCACTAATGTTAGATCTGAGCATGCATGAGTATTTATATTCGGTCAAAACTGGTGGCCATAACCAACATGCTTCATTTCAGCACAAAAACTTCCCTCATTAACAGTTTGAACTAGATCATCTCACCCATCCCCTGCCTTGTTGCTTAAGTAATTTTCTATCTAATAAAATTAAAGATGAGCCTCATCAGGAGCAAAATACATTTCCACTGATGCAATTACAGTAATTATTTTACAATCTTTTCTGTAGTGGGTTGATTTTAACAAGCCATGGATCAGCTGGTAAAAGATTAAAATATTAAGAATGACAGAAACAACCATACTGGGATACATTGCAGACATTGAGACAATGCTGCAACACCATGCAAGAAACAGTAGTAAGGATATTATGTATATCATGGGGAAACCTCAGTTACCATGGCAGCAGCTTCATCATCTGAAAAGAATGCACAATCATGTTTGAAGTAAAGTTTTGTGATCAATATAATTTAAGAAATTAAATAATCTCAGGTTGCGAGTATTAAATAACTTAAAGGAACAGTACACCCACAGAATGATGTGCGTTCATTTTCTACTCACCGTCGTGCTGAGCAAGACTGTGGAGCACTTTGTAATATCTCAAATGCAGCCGGAGATCTGGAGGGTTTTCGTTATCCCCCAACTTTCATATAATGGAGTTCACCGGCACTCAATACAAAAAGGTCTATAAATGTCCAAAAAAACTTGGCAATATTCCTTCATACTGCTCGTCAAATGTAATCCAAGTGTCCTGAGTGGGTATCATTTTTTTTTCCAGTTGGGTGGAATGAGTCTTGAGTTGAATGATTTTCATAGGAAAAATACTTAATTACATAATTAATAATAAAATAGATCAATTTGTCTTGTCCTTTTTCTCTTTTGCTGATCTGATCCGTGACTCAAACCATAAACTGATCTAAACTGAGTTTACTGATCCGTTGCACCACCCACAACATGCCAGAAACACAAAATTTGCTGATAAAACTGGCACCAACAACTAAAACATGACACTTTGAGTGAACCCAGAGCCATTTGAAACATAAATGTGCCATGACCTGTGAACATTGTAGTTCTTGCATTTATTGTTCACGTATTTATCAGTAATACAGTGAAAAAGAGAGGAAATGTGAATATTTGCTTTTCGGTGTGCACGCCTAAAGTTTCTGCCTGCGTTCCTACAAACTTAAAAGTTAGGGGCCACTGTGCTCCTGGTGAAAAAAGTTAGTCTGGAGCCCTGCCAAAGAATGAGCCGTATACCTTACAGTACCATGTACTGTGTTAATAAGGGCATCAGGCTTGGCCTAAATGTTTAGCCTTGTTTAAAAAAGGTAACACAGATGACACAGATATAAATGTTCTTAATATTATTTATTAACAAATAACAGTGTGCATTTATTATGATATTAATAAAATCAGAAATCATAAGATTGGAATGCTGGATCAGCCACATTCATCCAATATCCGATCCAGTTAATTTGTTCAAAATTAAAAAATATTAAACAATAAGTACTCAAAATTTCTTTGCTCGCACATCGAGCGCTCGCATGGTTGTGTACCTCACTAATTTCATAACCCTGGTTACAGCCCTGCTCCCACTTATTCATTTGGGACCTGGTTTCAAAGGTTTTCAGGCTCCCAAAATACCGGTTCCATGTGAACCTCCAGACAATAGAAAACTTAACTTGTTTATGTGTGGAAATGGCCTTAATTTTAATAATCACAAGAGACGCTTGAAAATGACAAAATATAAAAAGGGGATTAAAAATTACATAAAAATAGAAAAAAAAAAGAAACGTATTCATAGATAGAACAATGTATGGAAGGAATAAAATTTATAAATTACTAAAAAAAATCTTTTAGAGGCAGTATAGAAGATGTTTCAGCATTTCAGAAAGCAGAAACTGTTGGCGAGTTTTTGAATAATGCGCATGCGCAAGACCAACCTGCTAGATTCACAGCTCCCTCCCCCGGCCACAGAATAATGTTTGCGAGCCAATCCAGCGTCTAGCAGACAGCTGGTACAGATTCTCCATCATGTCACAAACACAAGTAAAACGGATGTCGTTGTCTGAACGTTGCTAACTGCTAGCAGAGTGATGTTAGCTACCTGCTGTATACCTCAGACGACAGTGCGCCGCTTCCGGTATGCAGTATTACTCTTGCCAGTCAATCACTCTCATTGATCAGTCTCGCTTATTACTCGTTGAATTGACCGTCAATCACTCTTACTAAAGTAGTAAAAGTGACTGATGAGCCAATAGACAAATGAAAAATGTGAGGAATGCAGAGATGATTGGCGGATGTTTTTTCAGTCCCATTACTTTCACAGCTGATGTATAATAATATTTATATATCTAAAGTTTTTAATTAATCATAGTGTATGGGGTAGTGAATCAATTTTATCGAACATTGCAAAAAATGTTGAAAGAAACCCCTTCTATAACACCTTTAACGAAAATTCATGTGCATATATTTCTCTTTTCTTTTAGTTTCATTCTTTTTTTCCCCATCATTTCAGTCTGATTGTACAATGTAACAAAGATTATTTTCAATTACTTCCAACATTTTTTATTGAAATTTTTTTTGTAATTATTTGATTATTGTAATACTACATGACAACAATTAAATAAATTTCAATCAAATGGAAAAAAAAAAAAAAGTGAGTAATGAGCCTCAAGATCTCCCCAAAAATTTAATATCAAATCATTTTTTTTTCCAGGCATGCCTCTGGCATGAACTGGGAGTGTTTAGAAAATTTGGCTTGGGATTACCTCATGGAAACTGCATATCTTTGCTCACTAACTTTATCTGGAAGTATAAAGTTATTCTTAAATCAGGTCAGAATTCCCAACGCTCGTTTTCCCAGAATCTTATAAAAAGCAGAAACTTTTAGTGGAGACGAAGATCGTTCTGTAGAGCAGACCTCAAAAGTGATGATTTCACTGGCTGAAGAAAATATCTTTGTTTTACCATTAATGACATTTTTACTGTAGACTTCACGATGCACTATCGAGTCCTGTCTTTGTCCTTTTCCTCATTTCAGACTATTCACACATGGCTGTTATTGGTAAGAGCATCGACCAGCAGTTACCTGATGATTGAAGACACACTGAAAATATTTTAACATTTGACAACACCGTTGTGTTGACAACGACATGTAGATCAAGGAAATGAAATGACACAATTAAGATCTGAACATGCCACAGAGCTTTATTTGACAAGCCCTTGTTGTTATGACCTTATTTGGGTAAAACTGATTAGAAAATGCTGCTTGCAAATTAAAGTATTAACTGGGTTGATATTTTATATACACACACACATTATATATATATATATATATATATATATATACGTATGTTTGTATATACACATACATACATATCAGATTATTTCACAAACTGTGCTGGGTGCAAATGATTCAGCCAGAAACTCTACATTCTCAATTTAGTCCTCCACAAATAATCTGGAGTGAAAGGAAAACACACTGCCCCATCTCTCAAATTAAAGAAGTATCCATTAAAAGTTCTTTATATAATTCAAGAGTCAATCAGAAGGAGCTTACAGTAATATCTGATGCTTACAGTAGACAGCTGGATGACTGACTTGTATATAAAATAAGTTGAAGCTATACAGTATTAACACATAAGTAGTTATTTCTCTCTTTAAGTTCCTAAAATCAGTTTTGTGAGGTGATATCTGTATAGTAACTAAAGCTTTTGTGTGTGTGCTATAATTTCGAAGTGTCAGCATCTGTTAATTTTGCTGCGTTTGAGAGCACTTTGTTCTGCAGGAAGTCTGACACAAGTGGAGCAACGACTTCAGGTTTGTTCAAGTGGACGTGATGATCGCCTGGAACAGTCACCACCGTACCCTGAAAGACAGAGACAAAGATGGCATGTTGTTTAAAGGTACTATTCGTGCAAAAATCACATTAACGTGGTATTAACAGCCTGAACAGGATCTTGCAAAAGTAGTAAAACCAAAGATATAATGAACCCTCCAACTTTAACTACTGAACAATTAAATCTGCAGTATCTGATGTTTTGCTCATTGAAAGCAACAGAAATTTTTGTGAGGACTGATAAATAACTGTTTTTTAAGTGTCAATTTACTAATATTGAGTGGCTAAATTGCAGAATGCAACCAAATGCAAACCCTTATTAAATAAACTTCTGTTTGCAGCAGGATCTGTACATATTAACGGCACTTTCTAAAAGCTAATTGGTGTCAAAGCAAAGCAAAGTTTGTGGGCTTTTTGTATTAGCAGATTTTTGAAAGAAATTTCAAAACAAATTTTGTCCTTTTCCACCTGATCTCAAATGTTGAATTTAGGTCTGACTCTTCTTTTTAAGGCCAAATCAATACCAGATTAATTTCTCTGGATTATATAGTGCCTGTAAGAAGAGACAAATGACTAACAAATTGACATTTCTGTGTTTTATAGCTATGATACAACTCGGGTAAAACTGACTCTGCAGCAGATCAGGACCAATAATAATGAGATCTTCTTTGTTTCCAAAAAAGAAAAACAGAGGTTGACTTTACATTGAACTGGTCTCTCTTCCCTGTAAGAAGATGCATCATGATGCGTTTCTAAAAAATGTGTAGACAGAGAGAGTAATAATAATAAGCAGATAGATTTCCACTTTAAGGAGTCTGTTTTTTTTTCCTCCTGCCTTTTCATCATTGATCAGTGGTTGTATTGGGGAGCGTCGCCCCATAGTGAGCAGTTGTTTTAACCAGGCTGTTTGGTCCGCTTCTGTAACGTGCAGTTTGAAAGCAAAAAAGGTGTGAAATTGATCAGAAATCCCCGCCTCACCAGGCCGAGTCCCTGGAATATCCTGGTGTGAATGCAACCTTGAATGAGCTCTTACAAGGTCTACCATTATTGTTTCTCTGCTTATCATTAAGAAAAAAGTGTTACACCTAAAAAAGACACCAGTTTGTAAACCTAACAGTGGAATTGTAAAGTACAGGATGTGGGGCCTTTAAATAATTTCAAGGTGAAATGGGTAAAATGGGACACAAGGGTCATGGAGGCTTCTTTTCAACAGTAAAGTTACATAGTGTGTGTTGCATAGTGCAGAAAGTTACACGCACTAAGTAACGTTCCGACTTTAAATCTCTGCCTCTCTGATTTGTTTGATGGCCCAGTGACATTTAATACGCACATTTCTGGAGTTGTCGCCACCTGGCTGCATCGTGAGGCTCAGAAACCACATTTCACAACTTCTTTTCCCTGGGACACTGCATGACGTTGGAACCAAGTTTTGCATATGCACCAAGTTGAATGCTAGCCGCTGGATATCAACACCTTCTGTTTTGAATGTGCACCATGGCTGAATCAGCAGAGAGATGCAAGAGGGCAATATTGGTGGAAGAGAGTAAAAGGGACAAGGCAAGAGTCAAGATTAAGATAAGTGTCAATTAAACTTTCTTCTTGTTCTTGAGGCCACGAGACTGAACATGAATGAGGACATCGTGCTGCTTCTTCTTGACCCCTTAGCCGAGCACAACTTTCTTCTTGTGGAGCTCCAAGAAGTATTGTGTGATTTGGTTGGACAGCAGGCGGTGTTAACGCGGAAACGCTTGAAGCAGAGTTGTTCTTTCTGCATTTCGAAGATGTGAGATTGAATAAATAGTTTTAAAAAACAGCTGATTGAGGTGATGAGAAAATACGAAAATGTAAAAATGTAAAAAAACATGTGGCATTTAAATACATGGACACCAACCCTGTCCTGCTACGGAAGAGGTTTGTTGTAAATGTATAATCACTGGGTGAACACCGTCGCAAGAACAAAGTTCTCACTTCTCGCGGAATATGCAACAAACTTTTTTGGCACGAGCGACCTCACAGTACGTGTAGGATGCAAGATGGATGCTGAATTAGTCATCATCAATAGGGGACGTGTTACTGAGAAAATATGCAAAAGTTCAGTAGTGCATTTTTAAACACAGCAGAATTGGGGTCAAGTTGTTGCCTAGTTTTTAAAAAGATTATTTTCATTGAAAGGAGCAACAGCCATAACATGACAATCTTCACTGAGAGGAGAAAAAAAAAATTAAAAGTGAAGCAATACTTTTATGCAGCATCAAAAGAAGAGATGTCGACTCCCGAATGAGCACAATTTCTGCCACTGTAACAATATTGCAGTGTTTAAGGCATTTCCATGGTGGTTTATAAAACCTATTCCCTTTGCTAAAAAATAACTGGGACTCTAAGAACAATTTCAGACTCAGAAAAAGGGAAAAGAAAAACAAGTAAAGGGTGCTGCTTTTAACAGCTTCAGATACCAATTTCAAGTCTGACCGCACCTCTCCCCCAAGAGACAGCATTCAACACAGGTTACCTTGGTGACCCCACTAAATGAATAAAATAGTCTCTTTTAAAGACATAAAAATTTTGTTAGCCTGACCCAAACCTCACTGATCCATAATCTCACTTTGTAGATCCCTCTGATGTAGCTCTGTTTCAGTCTCTATTACGTCCTGTAAGAAAATGCTGAGCTCTTCAGCAGCTACACTCTGCAGTGTTGACCAGCTGCTCTCTGCTGTATAACACCGAGCACCTGCAGGAATAGCTGAAACTGGCTCTGAAAGACGAGGGCAGCTGCGGATTCACATGATAACTCGGTAGTCTTATCAGTACAAGCTGAATCTTTTATCTCTAACAGTTTCTACAGTGATGAAATGTTAATTATTGTTTTTTGGTATTTTGATATGCCAGGCTTCTTTTTTTTTTGTTGCAGCCAAAGCTTGAATCTTTCCATCAGAAGCCGTCTTAGAAAAGAGGCATCTCCCAGAGGAGATGCACAGCCTCTGCTCCCCTTCATCTGCAGCTCTTAACCACGATCCAGTATGTAGGTCAGCATTGAGGTTTACAGATATTAAAATTTCTGCTGCCTCAGAGACATTGAGCTCAGACTAACACCGGAACTGTGAAGCTGTCTGTCAGGGGCAATTGCACACAGACTTTATGGCTAAAAATAGACATGGAAATGCCAGCATACTTATTTTGCATAAACAAATCAGGAAATGTGCACTCACATTTCTTTCCCTGTAGGCCTTAAGAAGGTCTTCTGTAAACTTCTTCTGTTCATGTTCAGCAAAAATTTTCTCAAAACCATCTTCTGCACTGTAAAAAGATAAAGGAAAAAAAAAAGGTTGCATCTATATTCATAATCATGTCAGAAGAATGCATCCTCTCTGTAACTGGTCCTTACCAGGTCTTACATTTAGGTAAATGCAACCTCAGATGGACAACATGTTGCATAATAGAACTGTCATCATTCAAATGAATACTAAACCATGTCTATGCACAGCTCTTTCACAGGTAGGTCCAACTGCAGCATTTCAGTCAGATTGAGGTGTGGACTTTGAACCATTCTTACAACTAAATGCTCACCCCCCCCCCCCCCCCCCAGTAGTTCTGTTATAGATTTGTGGCAGTGCTTTGGATCATTATCTTGCTGTATGACTCAGTTTCAGGCTAACTTTAGCCATCAAACAGATGACCTCACATCTGACCGAAAAATACTTTTGTTTAAAGAGTTCACGATCAGCTCAATAACTGCAAGGTGTCCAGTTGCTGTGGCTCAAAAACAAGCCCAAATCATCATCCTTCCACCCCTGTGCTGAACAGCTGATATGATTTGTTTATTCGGCTTTAACGTGACAGTCTGTGTGAAAGCCAAACAGCTTTACCATGATCAAATCTTTCCAGAGGACTTTGATCCAGAGGTCTTGTGGTTTGTTCAAAGGCAGATTTGCAAACCAAACCTGTGTTGCCATGTTTGCTATAGAGCAGGGATCCCCATCTCTGGACCTCTTGGGCCAGGGTCCAGCAAGTTTTAAACATTTCCCTGCTGCAACGCATCTGATTCAAATGAAATAGTTCACTGAAAGCTTGTTGTGGAGTTCTGCACAAGCCTCAAAGTGACCCATTAAGTTAGGTCAGGTGTATTGCAACAGTGAAAGATCTAAAGCCTTCAGGACACTGGCTCAAGAGGTCCAGCGTTGGTGATTCCCGTTTTAGAGGGAGGAGACTTTCTCCTGGCAAGCCAAATAAACCAGTCATACTTGTTCAGACTTTTTCTTATTGTACTTTAATCACTGTTGACATTTAGCATGCTCCTTGTTTTTTGGAGCTTCTTCAAATGTTGCACAGCCTGACCTTGGAGTAAACTAGCTTGTCTTGAAAGTTTTCCACTTGTACTGTAATCATTCTCTCTCTAGAAGGATGAACTCCAAATAGCTTGAGAATTGTCCGCCCATCAACCTGATGTTGAACCGCTTCATTACCATGGAAGCATTAGGAATGGACTTAGTTTATTATGCACCGTTTCTGCATTTTGGCTTAATTTTTGTCAAAGAAAAAAAACAAACATGTAATGTTGTTCATCTGAGGTTACTTTTGCCTGAAAAGCCAAATGTTTTTTTCATCATGTCATTATACGTAAAACCTTTAGAGTTCAGAAAGTGTATTTTCTTTACCACGTGACTAAAATGTGATGCATTCATTTATTATATGTACCGCATTGCCCGGTTTATAAGTCACACTTTTTTTCATAGTTTGGCAGCTTGTGCGACTTATAGTCCAGTGCGACTTATATATCAAAATATATACAATTTAGCATATTTTTAAGTATCAATTCATATTGACTGACATTAGCCAAAGAGTAAATATGACCATCTAATGTCAAAAGAGGGCGCTCTAAGCTTGCAACAACTATTTCTTTGCTCCAAGGGGGAAAAAAATCCTAAAATAGCTCTATCTCAGTGAGCGGAGTTCATTTTGGACATCTGGCTGTACTAACTGTGTGGTGCAACAAATCCCCAAAAAATATGTTTATCCCTCTTAGTTATGATGTTAATGATCATTTACAGGCATTAACTTTGGAACTGGACTGATTATGTAATTTTTAGCAGTAACAAGTAGGATATGAAAAATCCCCAAATCACCCTGTTTTAAATAAATAAATACGACTTATAGTCTGGTGCGACTTGTGTATGGTTTTTTCCTGTTCATGATTCATTTTTTGACTGATGTGACTTATACTCAGGAGCAACTTATAGTCCGGAAAATACGGTAATAGGAAAACAAGAGGCAGAAAAACATCTTACAGAACAACTAAAACAGAGGCTTGTATCTTTGACTGCAACTCCAGACTCTGCTCCAGACTGATGCGGGCTACATTTTTCTGAAAACACAATAAATTGTTATGAGCTGCAAAGACGTTTTCAAGAAAAAAAAGAAAGAGAGAGAGAGAGAAAGAAAAAAGTACAGTTCAACATTAAGTTACCAAATTAATCCGAAGGTCTCGGGAGAACTCCACCCCCTGCAGGGGAAAAGTTCATTACAGCTTCTGCATGAGAAACAGAACAGAACAGATCAAAGGGTAAAAAGTAAAAGACGTACCTCCTTCAACTTGAACCAAACCTCGCTCTAAGAGAATTTTTGCAGACTGCTCAGACAGACTTGGGTTACCAGCCAGCAGCCTGAGGGTTGAACAAACATTTCTGCATGACTGGATGTGCAGTTGACTTTCAGACAGCTGAGATATGAATGCATCTTACCTCTCAACAGCCTTCTCATAAGTATAAACTCTTCTCTTCTTGTCTTCATCCTTTTTTCAAACCGAATCATCTCATCCAAGCCCTGCCTTAACACCTTGGGCATTTCTTTCTGCAAGAAAAGAGACTCAAATTATGAGCAGCGTGAGTAAACAGCAAGGAAAGAAACAGTGTGAAGGAGCTCATTGCAGCAACATAATGGAATCGTTAAAATTGGCCCAAAGGACAAAAACAGCAGCAGACTCAATTTCATTGATGACTGAAAATATTTTTTAAATATGATGCCTTTCAAAATGTCAAACAACCTACATATTTTGTTCCTTCCTGCGCTGTGTAGAACCCATCAGACTTTGTAATGAAGTCATGAAGCTTTTCAGTGTTCATCAAACTAATATTAGCTGGAGGTCACCAGAGGGGCTGTTGGAGCACTCAGCGGAAAAAGCAATAATTTAAAGTGTATGCTCTCTGAAACTAAACAACTACTCTTACATTGTAGCTAAAGAGCTGCATTTCAAGCTTCAGAGATAAGAAAGAGGCCGTCACATCAGACTTAATGAACAGCTAATTTACCAATTTACCGTTCACTACTCCGGAGACATCTTTCTAACGGCTTGTCCTTGCCCTTTGTTTGTTTGGAAGGAGACACAATCGCAGACAGATAAGTACTTTACTAATCCCTGAGGAAATCAAATGACTTGCTGGTTTCTGCTAAACTATTCATGCAAAAAGGTATAATAAGGATCTTGTTGCAGTTCTGACGGTTTCCATAAGTTTAAAATTCGAAAATACATAGAAGACAACTCGTGCAAGTTTGAGATACTCAGCGTAATCTTATCTGAATTATTACAGAAAAAAAAAAAACTTTTTCTGCAACTACTGTAAGTAAATACTGTAAAAGTGCAAGTGTCAGAAACATGCTGAATGATGCAAAGATGTTTTCTGTAAAGCTACACAGTGAGAAAGTCCTCAGCCATCTCTTTATATTTTGCTTCGAAGGAGTCAGTGTCTCATAATCTTTTAAATTATTCCTGAACAGCACTTCTCCAGATCTTCAAAAGGTTTTTCTTTGGATGGCGACAGCTTTTTCTCTCTTTTTCAGTCCAGTCACACAGCATGTCATTTGTTTATAAATCAGTCAAGCAATACAAAGCATGCACTTAGCTCAAGAGATAAACCTGGGCTGTATCTACACCGAACAGACAACCAACCACAGAACCATTTCCTCTTCAACGCGAAGGCCTCCGGTACAGGGGGCAGCATAAAATACGTGCTGGACAGAAAATCTTTGCACAAGTGGGAAAGCACCAACCCTAACATGTCACAGGCCAAAATGACAGGGAGAAACTCAGCTAATAGACTCCAAAGCACTGATATGCAAGTGAAACAGTTTAAACCCCAAATAATTATACAGGAATGTAACAAAAAATTAGAACATCGCTGTCCGCTTTAGAGCTTCTGCCAGTTATTCCACTTCAAACACACAAAGGTTTTATATGAAAGCAGAAACTGCTGATTGCAAAGATGTTTGTCTCATCACTGTGGGAGAAAAGTTAGCAGCCAAAGAGTAGAAAACAACAACAACAACAAAAAACAAAACAAAACAATGCAGAACAAATATTCACAGTTCCAATCTATGTTGAAGTTTACTTCTTTCTGGATCCTCATGATGTTTCTAAACTGGATTTGGGGGCAATCCCTTGATCAGCCTGACTGATGAGTAACAGAAGCGCAGATAATATCTGCTGATGGGTTCCTGAGACATTCATCTGTGTGGGAGAAAATGAGAAGCCCGCCTATGGGTTAGCGTTAACACATGTGTTAAGAGTGGCCTGTGAGGGATGTGTCTGTAATAGTGCAGCAAGTGGGAAATAGTAGAACCATTGAAAGTGCCAGATGGAGCCAGAATGCTGGTAGGATGTTGTAGTTACAGGAATCATGGGGAGAGTTAAGGTAAACAGCTGATGTAGAATAGCAAGCCCAAGATAAGCCTGGTACATAGACAACTTTGGAGGACAGGTGGTGGACATGGATGCACGTGATAGGTTGAGACACAGGGAGGGAGCAGGAGGACAAAAGGATCTGATATATCTACAGAAAAAGAAAGAAGGCCTTGGTCTTTCTCAGCAATCGGGCTGCAATGGTTAGACCATCTCAGCATTAACAATGTTTGCTCCTTGTAAATAATACATATAAATAATAAATATTGATACTGTAAGTAAATCCACAGGAACCCTGTCTGGTCTGCAGTTTTCTGCAGGGAGGCTGGATGGAGAGAGACACTCAGGTCTGACATTGAATATGCAACGACACCTGCATAACAGCTTTATCAAAAAATTTGTAAATCTGCTTAGGTTACCTTTTCTAACTTCTACTTTTGCATGGCTTCTCATCTGACATCATTTTTTTCAAGATGAACTGGACTGCTATCCTCTGGTTTTCACTGATAGAAATGTGTTCCAGGTGAATTTACCCTAAACCAGTAAAATACAGTATATCTTGATTCTGATATTTCTGAAGTAATGTCACATTCCAGCTTTCTTTTGCTACCAAAATTGTACAGGCAGCCCTTGTAGGTATGAAGATAAACTGAATCTATTTTGGGTACGTTATTCTGGACAAGAGGCAGAAAAATAGACCAAGAAAAGGTTAATTGCATCTTTGGGCGCTTTGGTACTAGCAGCCAGCTCCTACTTCTTTGCCAAAAGAAGTAGGAGCAGGCTTCCAACTACTTTGGAAAATGACCCTCAAAACAAAAAGCAAACAAGAAAAACAGTTTGAGAGATGTACAATAGTATTTTAGTACCAACACAATGATTTAAAAAGAGTTATCTGAAAACACGGAACATCTCAGCATGGTGCGCACTGTGCAGTGTTTCCTTTAAAAAATTGAGGAAGCTGCAAAGTTGCACAGAGATGGTGACTATGAAGAAGTCCTTCTTATGAAAGGGACACAGAGTAAAGGCATGAGAAAATATATACAAAATGGCACAATAAATGGACTCAGTAGCAACAGAGCCACAGTGGCCAGAGAAGAGCTGTGAAAAAACCTTCATGAATTCTGGAGAACTACTCCTGAAAACTAAAGAAATGACAAGAAGCTTGCCTTGGTCTGTTTTGAGGAATGAAATGAATAAGTCATCTTAACACCTTTTACTGTACTTTCATTTGTGTTTAAATGTTTCAATTAATGTTTGCATGGTGGGGTGGTGGTTGGCACTGTAGCCTCACAATAAGAAGGTCACTAGTTCGATTCCCGGCTGGGGAGGGGGTTTGAACAATTCCAACAGCAGCCTTCCTGTGTGGAGTTTGCATGTTCTCCCCGTGTATGCGTGGGTTCTCTCCGGGTATTCTGGCTTCCTCCCACCATCCAAAAACATGCATGTTAGGTTAATTGGTCATTTTAAATTGTGCCTAGGTATGAATGCGAGTGTGAATGGTTGTCTGTCTCTCTGTGTTGGCCCTGCGACAGACTGGCGACCTGTCCAGGGTGTACCCCGCCTCTTGCCTGATAATAGCTGGGATAGGCTCCAGCAACCCTGAACTGGAGAAGCAGTATAGAAAATGACTGACTTACATGACTGACTATTTCAATTAAACCTTTTCATGGAAATATATAAAGAAATGAAGGGTGGGCCATTACTTTTATACAATTAGTGTGACTGATTCAGATAAAGCTTTTATGCAGATAACCTTTAAACAAAAATCAAACAAGAAAAGCACTTGTAGAGCACAGACCTCCGCCAAACAGCTTGACTACCTTATTTTTGTGTGTTCTGGATCGTAGTATCCGGAATTTTCTCTGGATCCGTGTGGCATTTTTTTTGTGCGTGTGCACAACATCTTCACGCGCGTATATTACTCTCACATTCCAGATTTATCTGCACGCGCAATCTATTTAGTGTCACGTGCGCAGGTTTTACCTGCCCGCGAGAGGCCATCCCCCGCGCCCGCGAGAGGACATTCCCCGCGCCCGCGAGAGGACATTCCTGCTCGTGCGAGTTTCTGTCAGGCACTAGTTCGATTCCCGGCTGGGGAGGGGGTTTGAACAATTCCAACAGCAGCCTTCCTGTGTGGAGTTTGCATGTTCTCCCCGTGTATGCGTGGGTTCTCTCCGGGTATTCTGGCTTCCTCCCACCAGTTTCTGTCAGGCACCCTCGCTCACGCTTGTGAAGATGTACTGCTCGTGCAACAATTGACACAAAGAAAACACCATATGGTCACTCTTAACCACAACAGCACAGTAATACAACATATGACAGGCTCACAGGTGAGGAATTCCAGGAATGCCTGGATGGAAGTGAGTGTGGTCTATAAACACAGAAATACAAAGCCATGAGGAACATTCATTCGGCAAATCAACACATTCAACGTATTAATTATTACTAATAAATCCCTTCCAGTTAGGACTAAACAAAGTAAACATGCATATGTGTTCAAGGCTAACAGTTACAGTAACTAGCATGTAACAGGCCAGCTAGCTTAATAGCATAAAAAGGCACGTGGTGAATGGAGGAACACTTCTGAATAAGAAAATCAGCTAAATAACATTAAAGGCTAAATAAACATCCTGTTCAGGCAGAAATACAACTAGTTACAGTTCTTCACAGACACACACAGTTCACCATATTCAACTGGCTAGAAGTCTGTCCAACAGTCTTCTCTCCTCGTGCTCACTGCTGCTCATGAGTTTAATTTCTGCGTCCTGACAATCATGTGCTCAGTAGCGCAGCTGTAGACTTCTGCCACAAGGGGGCAGTCACACCTCATCAACAGCCTTTCCAACATGGCCTCTCTCACAATGATAAAGAATCCTTCAACAAATTCCTGAATCCAGAAGGTGATCTGGATCACCACCAAAACTTAATGGGTACATCCTTGAGGCTCCCCCTCGAAAACGAGATGGTACATCTCAAGGGGTTTATCCTATAAATAAATAGATCTGAAAATAGGCACACGGCTGGTGAAAGTTTCAGGTCAATCCGTCTAGTGCTTTTTCCGTAAAGTTGCTGACAGACAGACAGACAGACTAACCAACGCAACCGAAAAAAATTACTTCCTTGGTGGAGGTAACTAAGGAAGATGGCTTCAAACCATAGACCATTAATAGAGAGGGACCAACCTTCCACTCACGTGATCCATTGGTTTCTGGAGAGCTAAAAGTGAAACCAGTTGGGCGTGTCCCACCGTTGCCATCTTGCTGTGTCACGTGTGTCGTCACTCCCTGAAAATACTAAAATGGGCAAAGGCAAGGCTGCTCCGAGCCACAAGGCAAATGATTGACAGCTGACGTACTGGGGGCTAAACACTAACAGAGCTAACTCAAAACTTTCAGAGGCTAATGAAGATTAGCCCCCTAAGCGGTGGTGTAAAGGTAAGACACGCTTAGACTTGCTATTAGCTGACTAAAAATCGCCGTTGTACAACTCTGCTACAGACTGAGACCTTACCGAGAGCAAACAAGGAGCTAACTAGGAGCCACCAGTCAGCAGGCCGAACTTCCCGTCTGCCACATGTCAATCAAAAGGACACACTCTTAATCATGTGTAATCAGTCAGTCATTTTCTGTACCGCTTATCCAGTTCAGGGTTGCGGGGGTTGCTGGAGCCTATCCCAGCTATTATCAGGCAAGAGGCAGGGTACACCCTGGACAGGTCGCCAGTCTGTCGCAGGGCCAACACAGAGAGACAGACAACCATTCACACTCACATTCATACCTAAGGACAATTTAAAATGACCAATTAACCTAACACGCATGTCTTTGGAGGAAGCTGGAGTACCCAGAGAGAACACACACATACACGGGGAGAACATGCAAACTCCACACAGGAAGACCACTGTTGGAATTGTTCGAACCCCCTCCCCAGCTGGGAATCGAACAAATTTTTACTTTGTTGACTTAGTTGTTAATTTTTTTTTTATATATATAACTCATCTGTTAAGATGTTATTTAAAATTATGTGTAATTTCAAGATCAAATAACATCTTAACAGATGAGTTATAAAAAAATGAACCCCCTCACAGTTGACATGAAGGTAAACATGACCTGTTAAACCTAAAATGATTTTTTGAACCAGGCTGTAAACATGTTTATTTTTGCTGTGAAGTTGGCGTTTTTAACATGGGAGTCTGTGGGGATTTGCTCTGTTTTGCTGCCAGCCCCTAGTGGATCAAGGGAAAACTACAAAAAATGACTTCTTCGAGGTAGCCTCATAGTTGGCCACCAGAGGATGCCGCGAGTTTCAGGAGCACTTCCATCTGAAGTGCATTATTATCTTTAACCCCTTGTATTTGGTGTGACAGCAGATCAGTCTGGTCTTACAAACAGAGGAAGAGACGCTGAGGTGTCTAAATGACACAGGCGTAAACATTAGAAAAACATGACTAAGAAAAAAACATTTTCTATTATTATTATTATGACCTCCTTGTCTGCATGGTTTCCTGCCTACGTGTCCTTGTGTGTATTTTTACACATATGACCACACAATAGGTGTGAATGTGTAAGTATGCTTACGTGTTAATGTGCTTACATCAGTGTTTGTGTGTTTCATTTAAAAATTTGGGTATTTTTTTTATATCTGTATTAAGCACTTTGTGCGACCATGGTCATTGTAAGCGTGCTATACAAATAAACCGGAACTTGAACCTGAACTATGTGGGTTTCTTAACAGTCTACTCTAAACACATGCATGTTGAGGAAATAGGCAAATCCTAACTTCCAACGTTTTATTCCAACTTATTGTTTTCCCTCTTCTAATGAAGTCTACTTCCTGCTTTGCTGCTATGCAATCGCTTCCCGCTTCACTCTCCCTTCTGCTTGCATTTTTATGCTAATGTTTCCCCCTTTTTTCCCTTATATTTCTCATTATTATTCAATTCTATTTGCAGTAACTTTTGAATACTTATAAATCATAAGAACTAAGAAATTAAAACTACAATTTTTCAGAGTTCTTTTATCTTTAGAGCTCCATGTGCTTTTCAGCTCAAGCCTGATCTACAGTCTGAGTACTTAGCACTCAGCTAAAGCTATATAGCTTGGAAAGGCTATATAGCCAACACTCAGCTACAGCAACTAGATGGCTTCCCTTTCCACAGTTGACTACCAAGACCTTCAACAGAAGATAAAACTACTAGAGATGAAAGTTCACTACACAGAAGTTTATGTGGATGTAAATGGACAGTGTGGAAATGAAACAACTTTACCATTGGTTTACAACAGTGGAGATGAGCAACCTAACACACGGCTAAAAGGCAAAAATGCCACAACAAAGAAAGAAGCTGCTTCTGTGTGTAACACTTAATCATAGAGTGATAATCTTGTCTGGAACTGTCCTCGTGGAAAGTCAAAAGTAAACCATGTCTCCTGAAAATGGGTGGATGCAGTGCAGGCTGGACACAGCGAGTCAAATCTGTGAGGAGACCAACTGGCCTCCACTTCCTATGAGACAATGGACCTTTTCTACCCCGATGCATGGGAGGACTCTGGACAGGACAACTGTGGATGAGAAGGTTAACCACAGACCTCCAAAACAACTGAATGTGAAACTGCAGAAATTATTTGCTCTGCTGTCGGTGCACCCTGGATCTCTCATGACCATCTATCCCAAGGCAGCGGGGTGAGGACTGACAGCCTGTCAGAAAGTGAGAGGCCGCACAGAAAGCTAAAGGCTGGCCCTGAAACTCTGACTGTAGGCAATTCTGCTATAAAAAATGTTCAATGGATGTGTGGAAAGAACACCCAAGTCCTCTGTTTCCTAAGGATATGGTCAGCGACATGTCCTGACTGAATGTCCAACTATGAGAAACATTGTTATACACACAGGGTCAAATGAAGTGTCCAAACAACAATTTGAGGTTCTGAAGCAGGACTCTGAGGTCTCTGAATGCAGCTGTATTCATCAGTGGACCTTTACCACCCATTAGAGGAGAGGAAAGATTAAGCAGGCTGATCGCACTGAATAAGTGGCTTTTATCAGCATGTGCCAACAACAAACTGTGATGATCAACAACTGCCATATTTTTTAGGAAAGCGGGCATCTGTTTAAGGCAAATGGATTCAGTTTTAACAAGTAAGGGTGTAACTGTTAACCCCAAACCTATTTTAGCTCCCGAGTCATCCCTTTGTGTTCAGTGTCAAGACTGATACACAAAGAATAATCTCAAAGGGAAGACCAAACAAAGCTCGGTAGAAGCCCAGAAGAGGAGCTGCAGCTGCCAACACACAGGGAGTTTTGAATAAAAGAAGCATCACAGGCAAAGCAAGGATCTTTATTTACCCTAAACAGTACAAGCAGCCAGGGTGGTGGACCTTCTTCACCTCCCCAAACACCTAACAGGTCAGCATCTTCCCCAACTCTCCCCCTTTCCCTTTCTCCTTCCATCTGAAATTCACTGCGCAGCAGATGATGGAGCAGGTCATGGGCTCAGATCTACCCTTCCAGACCAATACTTTTTTATCTGCCATAGAGTGATCAAGGTAGGGTGCCCAGCCAGCTCCCTTCTACCCCACCACGCCAGTTTCATGTTCTATCTCCACAGCCAGATGTATGATGGGGAACCAGTTTAGACCATTCCATCATTTCTGTTTTGTCCAGTAACAGAAGGTGAAATGCAGCTCTGTCAAAACACAGTGAGCTGCATTCCAAAAGTTTTTTTTTTTTTTTTTTATTAAACATATCCTGTAAACTACAGCCTGCCTCCAAACATAAGGGAAATAGAAGTACCTTTAAAACTCTTAAGTTGGCCATATTCAGTGTTGGGTCTTATTACCAAGCACAGCCTTGATTTTATGCTTTTAACTGAGAATTGGGAGACTGAAAATAGTGAAGCAGCTATTATCTAGGAACTTCATTTAATTTTAATCAGTGAGACCAGAGTGAATGGGGGTGGGTGGGGTTATTGAATTGTTTCAGTGCAAACAGTTATCTCTCTGAAGTTTTCATTGTTTTGAATATGTGGCTTTACAGCTAAAGGCCTCATGTTTCTAAATATTTACCAGCCACCCAAGTACTGTGTACACTTTAATGTGAACTGCTGGCTATGAACTGTGTTGATTTTGACTGTATTTTTTACTGTAATTAAAAGGTAGAGTCCGGAGGTTCCCCCTAAAAAAAAAGCTAGACTTGTACAAGTGAATTCTGTCTCAATCCGCGCCTTTGGGCCTTTGGGCCTTTGGGCCTCTGCTCTCATGCGGTGGTCAGTTTGTCTGCTGACTCAGTTTGTTTGCCTTTTCCCTTTGTTTTGGTGAGTTCGGGACGTTTCTGGGCAAAGATTTTTGTATATGTCGCCAACTAATGACAGAGCTAAGGGCTTGACGCTGTGTGGGAATAAGCTCATGACTGGAGCAAACGCCAGTCACTCGAACTCTCAAAGAAAAAGAAAAAAGAAAAAAAAACAAAACAACGGTGGACGCAGTGAAGTAAAGGAAGTACTCTGCAATAAGAGGTAGATGGCACATGTTGGAAAACCAGGGTTACATTGGTTTGGCTTACCCGCTTCCGAGCTTTGAAGAAGAGGCTTGAAGCTGAATAGACTGAGGAGTGATGTGGCCATTAGCCCAACGGGAGGGGCGCTCAGTTTGAATAGTGTTGTTTACAAACATAAACTGTGGGAGGACTCCAGACTCTACCTTTAACATCCATGTTGATAATCCTCAGGAAAAAGGGACAAAGACCTAAGTAACACTCTGGACAACTTTGAGCCGACTCGGCATATACAGTTGTGTGGAAAAGTGCTTGCCCCCTTCCTGATTTCTTTTTTTTTTTTTTTTTGCATGTTTGATACACTTATACGTTTTAGATCATCAAACAAATTTAAAGCCAGAGTTGGTAATCTTGCTCAGAAACACTTTTTGTTGTACTGGGTAAAATGGTCCTTCCATCCTGACAGTAGTCAATACATCATGTATTCATAAAAAGGAAGGAGAAAAGTCAGACTTCTGTGCAAGCTGCAGTTCTGTAAAAACTCTGACCAACTCCTGCCAGAAAGGCAGGAATTGATAATTCACAACTTATAGAAAGAACGAATCGATGCCTTGTCTCGTCTCTGCCCCTCCCCACTGTCCCCCACCTGGTCCCCACGTGAACCTCTCTGTGCACCGCTCACTGTAAACAAATATAGCTAACAGACTGCTAACTGTTGCTGCGCCAACAAACCAAAACAAAGCAAAATAACAGATAAGGATTAAGTCTTGGAGGCGTTGACATTTGCTGTGTGGACTTTTCACACTGCAGAAGGAGTGGAAGGCAAGTGGATTTATACTTTTAGAAATGTAGTTTGTCAGCTGTTTGCTATCAAGCTAACGAGCTATGCACTTGGCTGTTATCGTTAACCTACTTGTAAAACATCAATGTGTGCGCCGATGTTTTACCTTGCGCTCTGAAGGCGTGGTTTTGGATGGTGGTTTTTTTTTTTTTTTATGTAGCTTGCTCGAACCGTTTTTCCAACATTGCCAACCCTGGCTTAACATATTAGACAAAGATAACAAAAGTAAACACAAAATGCAGTTTTTAAATGAATATTTTTCTTAGTAACTGAGGAAAAAAATCCAAACTTACATGGCCCTGTGTGAAAAAGTGATTGCCCCCTGTTAAAACATAAATCAACTGTGGTTTATCACATCTTGGGAAAGCTGAGTTCAATTTCTCTAGCCACACCCAGGCCTGATTACTGCCACACCTGTTCTCAATCAAGAAATCACTTAAATAGGACCTGCTTGACAGAGTGAAGTGGACCAAAAAGATCCTCAGAAGCTAGATATCATGCTGCGATCCAAAGAAATTCAGGAAAAAATGAGAATCAAAGTAATAGAGATCTATCAGTTCGGAAAAGGTTACAAAGCCATTTCTAAAGCTTTGGGACTCCAGCGAACCACAGTGAGAGCCATTATCCACAAATGGTGAAAACATGGAACAGTGGTGAACCTTCCCAGGAGCGGCCGACCGACCAAAATTACCCCAAGAGCACAGCGACGACTCATCCAAGAATTCACAAAAGACCCCAGAACAACATCCAAGAACTGCAGGCCTCACTTGCCTCAATTAAGGTCAGTGTTCATGACTCCACCATAAGAAAGAGACTGGGCAAAAATGGCCTGCATGGCAGAGTTCCAAGACCAAAACCACTGCTGAGCAAAAAGAACATAAAGGTTCATCTCAGTTTTGCCAGAAAGCATCTTGATGATCCCCAAGACTTTTGGGAAAATACTCAAGACAAAGGTTTTTGGAAGGTGTAGGTCCCATTACATCTGGCGTAAAAGTAACACGGCATTTCAGAAAAGGAACATTTTACCAACAGTAAAATATGGTGGTGGTAGTGTGATGGTCTGGGGCCGTTTGCTGCTTCAGGACCTGGAAGACTTGCTATGGTTAATGGAACATGAACATACTGTGTGTGATGTGGGCCTGTCTGATCATTGTTGTATTTTATTTCCAAGTTCTATTTCAGAGCACACAAATGTTTCAACGGAGGTGATAACAAAACTATGTAAAACTGAAAACACCAGTGAGATTTTTAACCAGGTCTTTTCTCTAAAACCTGCCCTCCCTTAGCAGAAAGTAGTATACATTAAGTTTATTTTATCAAATACACCTGAGTATAAGTATACTGTACCAAGTACACTAAGCACCATGTACTTTTAGTATACTAGAAAGTATACTACCTAAATACTACTTCTAGTGAAATTGAAACATTTTAAGTTTATAAAAGTACACTTCAAGAATACAATAATATATAATGCACACTAGGATAATACTTTCCAGCATGTCAAGAATGCCATGACAGGGACTCAAACCCAGGTTTCTGGGACCATAGCCCATCTCAGTAAGCACTAAACTACCACTCTACCTCTTTGTTGTTGCTATACTTGAAGTATACTTATAAGTTTACTTAGCATATTAATTGTGGCATACTATTTATATTCTTGAAATATGGCAAAGTATTCTTCATGTTAACTCGCACAGTATTTACACTAGACTGCAATGCAATATATTTACAAAATCAAGAGATAAAATGTTGTGAACAAATAAACTTGCCTTGCCCCATGAAATTAAAATGAGGGTTATAGGGATCAGCATTTCACAGGTGACTCAGAGTGTGAGGGAGTATCAGCCAAAATCAGTGAAATGTGGCACAAATTAGAGAAAAAAGTACCGGATCTGTAGGTAAGAATCCATAGGAGTCCAGCAGTACGACAGCTTCCACCATATCAGGGTACAAAGCGCTGAACTGTGGAAAACACCGGATGGATGTTGACACCTCCCAACACCATTGTCTCTACTACATGTTGGCTGTAATATAATCAGTAACTTACCATTCCGGCTACGTTACCACCTAAAATGGAAATGGGAACATGAATAAAACATGCCAAAGACATTTTAAAGCTCTAATTCTTTTCTATAGTTGCACTCACCCATGCTGTGGCCTATGATGGAGAATCTGCTCCACTGCAGAGCTGCGGGAGTAATTTCACACATCATCAACCAGGTTCAGTATCTCATCACAAAAAACACAGGCCATTTTTACTTTAAAGGAACCATCACTGCTTCCAGATGCTCTGGAGCTCTGTCTTTATTTTTTTTAAAAAAGAAAAAAAAAACATTTTTAATGTATCATAATGCTACTTTACCATATTTCACACAGATTAATTTCTAATCTGAAACTAAATCTAATCATCACATTGAGTGTAAACAAATTTGGATGTTGTTTTGGCTGTTTAGACTCTCGTTGTCAAAACCAATTACATCAATGAGAAAGACTTACATTCAGTCCTTAGCTATATTTTACAAGAATTTAAAATACATCAAAATGAGAGGCTTTATTTATTTGCGCTAATGTTATAACTTAGCAAAGCTGATTGTAAGCAGGAACACAGAGCTACATTTTAACATTGAGCCTCTTCTGCCATCTACAGGCTAAAAAACAAATAGCTAAGAAGCAACTTATGACAGAATCCCATGTCTTCATCTATCTTACAAGTGATGCAAAACAGTTTATATAGCCAGACCACTAATGATGAGTGACGATATAATAACTTCAATAAGTAATGATTTTGGACATAATTTAGGGAAAATTTAACAGTTTTTTCAGTATCTCTAAACACCAGAAGTGTGATGCTAACACAACTGAAGCCACCTCAGTATTGAGCCCCAATTTTCTGCAATCCCTTTAGACCATGAGATGACTTGTAACCACGGAAACTACAAATACCTATATGTACTATCACGTCTTAAAGGTTAACAAAGCTGCTTTAGTTTACTTTGACATGAACAGTAAGGAGAAACTCACCATTGATTAGGGAAATCCATGGGAGCATGCAATACATTTTTCCAAAATGTTAAAAGGTTTTTTTCCTTTTTTTAAAGTTTGTAAAGTAAAATCATATATTAATACACAAGCTGTGTCTCATTCTGAAGTCAACACACTTCAAAGTGCGCAGACTACGCAGGCTACGAAGTGTGCTACGTATTCTGCGCACTCCAAAGCAGCCTTCTGAAACGATAGACTGCTAAAATGGGACAGTCTAGCCAAAGAGCATATCCCATAGTTCTCCAGTCCTGTTGCCTAGCAATTGCAGACTCCACAGCAATCTAGTGACGGCATTCTTTCCACTTATTCCATCAGATATTTTGTAAGAACTAAACAGAGTCGGGCTTTTCATTTATCTGTCATTATTTGAACATTAACACCCCATTAACTGCTCGTTAACACCTGAATAATGTAAAAATAAATAAATAAAAACATTTTCTGAGGCAAAAACTCCCATTTGAAGCTTGGACACATATTTTCACATTTTTTCCATAGACTACTTGTTGCTTTCAACCGGTAAACACTTCATTAGACCCTTAAAATCCATGAATATATCTAAATGGGGAGGGAGTGGGTAGCCTAGTGGTAATGGTAATGTCGTGGGCTTTGGCGCAGAAGACCTGGGTTCGAGTCCCCTGAGCAAGGTCCTGCTCCCTGGGCACTTTAAGCAGCAGCCCACTGCTCTCTGACACTTACAGTACAGAGATGGGTGAAATGCAGAGCCCCAATTTCCCCTCAGTGATCTCAACAGTATATCAAAAAATAAATAAATAAATATAAAATATATATATATATATATATATACACACTCGGAACTCTGCCGCCTATTACCTCCCATCTTGTGTGCAATGAATTCTGGGACAGGCGAGTTCATGAAGGATACATCGTCAGTATATTTTGTTGCAGGTCAAACGGAGTGCGGGTTTGGAGGGTGGATTTGGAGGCTCCTTCAGAGGCTTTGAAATGGGACAGTTTTTGACACGCTGCTGTGATGTATGCAGCTGACAAATCAGCACTTCGAAGTGCGTTGACTTCAGAATGAGACACAGCCACAGTCTGGCCCAAAAGAAAAAAGCCACCACCAAACGATGCTCCTCAAAATGCTTTTTTACTGTACTTATGTTGTTGCTCAACTTGTTGTTTGTCTGCATGCCATTTGTGTTAGGCTTGCAATTGGAAGTGGAAGCCCAGTTGGGCTTCATTCCCCTCATTGTACTGTATCATGTGTGATATGTGGGCAGAACAAATAAAACCTAAAACCTAAATATAGAGTTTAACCACTGCACAAAGTCCTCTCGACCAGCACATCCCAAAGATTCTCAGTGCGATTCAGGTCTGGACCATAGACCTTTAATAGAGAGGGACCAACCTTCCGCTCACGCGACCCATTGGCTTCTGAAGAGCTGAAAGTGAAGCCAGTTGGGCGTGTTCCACCGTTCCCATTTGCCATGTCACGTGTGTCATCACTCCCTGAAAATAGTAAAATGGGCAAAGGCAAGGCCGCTCTGAGCCGCGGGGCAAATGATTGACAGCTGACGTACTCTGGGCTAAGCGCTAACCAAACTAACTCGAGCTAACGAAGATTAGCCCCCTAAGCGGCGCAGTAAAGGTAAGATACGCTTAGACTTGTAATTAGCTGACTAAAAACCACCGTTGTGCTACTCTGCTACAAACTAAGACCTTACTGAGAGCAAACAAGGAGCTAACGAGGAGCCACCGGTCTGCCGCATGTCAATCGAAAGGACACAACCTTAAATATGTGCAATTTCAAGATTAAATAACTTTTAAACGTTAGAAAAATAAAATTCACCCCCCTCACAGCTGACACACAGACAATGTTTCCCCACTATCCTTACAATTTTAATAATGCGTTGGACAGCTCTTGACCACTTTTAATAGTGTCAGAATCTCTTTATAATGTTTCCTCTGATTCATGTCAATAATTTGACCCTACTTAAAGACCAATATCTCTTCCATGATAACCAACTGAAAGACAATCACTCTTTCAATAATTATCTAATAAGAAGTTGGCATCTGTTTGCCTAATTAAATCAAGGTGGCGACTTTTCTTTTTGGCTAGGCGGAGTATATTCAACAAGCAATACATTTCCATTGAAAGTGGATAACCAGTGACACTCAATAATCTACCATCACTGGAATGTTTCAACCTGCTGACTTTAAACAAACTGATATTTGATTTAGTAGCCAAACATGTCCCTGAAACTTCTCATACTCACACACCGTCAACAACTCTGCATACATCCAAAATGTACGAGGGGAAGGTGTACAAAACTCCAGGAGGGCGATGCGATGAGCAGCCGTGGCCTGCCAGGTCCACCGCTACATATCTGCATTCTGTCAAAAGGACGGAGACAAACTGGGTTGAACTTTTCGCTGGGCAATAAACAAACAGTTCTTAATTTTTTGGCAGACTGAAGTTGAAATCTTGGCAAATGTTGGAAATCTAAAGTCTTAATATCATTATGGAATTAGGTGATTCTTTTGTTTGTTTGTTTTATTAAGTTATGTGCAGGAGATACTTAAAATAGCTGATACTTGTGTTAAAGACAGAAACTGTACAGATAATATTTTCCCAAAAGATTTAACATCGGGTTCTCCACTTTCCACTCCAGGATAAATTTGGAGAAAAGGAGTGAGTGAATGAAGACTTTCGCAGCATTCTCAACTGAATAACTATTCAGCTTGTGACAAATCTGAAACTGTAATAAAGTGAGGAGTAAAACTAGGTGTAAGAAATCTGTGTCATGTTTATGTTTCCTCCAATAGGAGTTACCTTTTGGTAGAAGGGGAAGGAGGTTGTTGAATGAACCACAGTTGTCAGCCCAGCCGTGCAGGCACAGAACTGGACGGCCGTGATCAGGGCCCCAGATTTTACCTTTGATCTCTCCCCATGGAACTGGGACGGACAGTTCTGAAACTGAACACAGAGAAAATTAGAGGCATGGTGAGCCAAATTCCTGATTTACAGAAAATTATCTATAGAAATTTTAGCCGCCCAGTCTACACGGATTTGCATATTTTTCCGTTAGATTACATATTTCAAATCAAGCATTAAAAAAAAAAGACTTCACTGAAGAATTAAATGCCAGTGCATGAAGTTTAAGGGAAAGTTATTTTTAATGCAGTGATTGCTATGTAAAAATTTAAATAGAATTAGCAGAGGCTTTATTTTGCTACATCATGGGAAACGGGGGTAAGGATTTTACTGTGGCTGTGATTTCTTGTGTGGCCGTCTAGATCATTTGTGATATCATTATTGCAATATATATTTTTTAAAATATGGGATACCTCTTTAGGTGATATCGCCCACCCCTAACTAATCTCGATAGTTTCCTTACAGAACAGAGAATCTATAAAGTTTTTTAGTCCAATGCATTAAAACTGGCAGTACTAAAAACATTTTCTTAAAAGAAAAATCAAGACTGGAAAATCAGAAAAAATGCATCATGATCTCTCTCTCTTTTCTTTTTTTACATATCGTCCAGCTAAAAGCATACAGTAAAAGATACACTACTGGTCAAATCCCCCCCCTTTTACTTTGTGGTTGTAATTCAATCAGTTCAAGGCCAACATTGATACAAAGGTAAATGATGAGCTGCCAGAGGTTAAAAAGGATAAGGTCTCCCATGTACTGAAAAATAGTGTTAATTTCAGAATTATACAAAAACCCCTTTTCAGGCAGCAAAATATGACTCAACAATTAAAATCTGTTCTGCAACAATATAAGTTGCTCAAGCCTTGATAAGTGGTGCTACCATTTCCCAGAACTCTCCCAACTTTTCTTGATTACATACAACCCCATCAATCTAGGATTTCTAAAACTTTTGACCGGTAGTGTACAGTATACTTTGTCTACAGTGTACAGCGCTTTGTGATTTTATCTTGAAAGGTGCTGTACAAATAAAGATTACTTACTTACTTACTATACAAGACTTACAGCTGCAGAACTTGCGCTGTTATCATTTTAGTATTAATGTTTACAATTATCCAGCTTACTGTCTCGCACTGATTTCCACTTATGTAAGCCAGTGAGATCTTTATCGCATCACGTAGTTTTTATATTTTATAATGCCCACCACTTTGATTACCTTTGTCATGACACATTATATACAAATCTTGTTTTCTTTATCTGGTTACTCAAAAAAACTTCCCCACAGGGACAAATAAAGTGTTTTGGAATTAGAATAAACAGAGATAAAACAGTATCTGGAAAGTTTCCAGCTTCTTGAAAAGAAGAAGATAATTCCTAAACACGCACAACATGTGAACAACGGTATGTTTCGCTGCAATGGCGCCTGTGGATGGAATATATCAAACAGACAGAGCAACAAGTTGTTAAAGCTGATGTGCTTAAAGCAGGAAAAATGAGCTTCTTCTTTTATTAGATTTTTTTCTTTGGAAAAAAAAAAAAAAGGTTGGAGAATCTCCAAAATAAATATGTCATATTTTGCCAACCAACAGAAATACGGGTATACCAGAAACTAGGTGACAGATGCCCAAGGTAAAAACCCACCTGTGTGGTCCATTTTTATAGGAGACAAGCAAAAACTACCAGACACCAAAATACAGGCTACAACAAGAAGGTGTCAGCCTGCTATAAACAGAACTGCAAAGCTAAAGACTACTTGGTGTCCACGCAGACTCCTGTACTCCTAAATCAGCATGAGAATGACAGACCTTGACTACAGAGCAAAACAAAAAAAGGGAGCTGGTCTGATAAACACTTCTTTACATCAGAGGGGCAACGGTGTGCATGTGCATCGTTTAAAAGGGAAAGGAGATAGACTTTGAGGACAAAGCAAACTAGCAAACGCAGTGATATGTTACTTCAAGAGTCTCCACCTATGTTTATTTATATTGCACCTTTATGCAACCAAGGCCTCCAAAGTGCTATACACAATTAACACAAAACACAGGTACAACAAAGGTTCAGTGTAAAACCTGATAGGATGCCTGTAATTAGCCAAAGGTCAAGATAAAGAAGTGCGTCTTAAACTCAGACAGACTGTTTGCAGACTGCACAGTTACAGGCGAAGTGTTTCACAGAGTGAGAGACACACTTAAGGTGAATTTAAGGAACCTCCAAGACCATCTGACTGGCTGAAGCACTTTGCAGGGCTGATGCAGCACAGTGAGATCAGACAGAAAAATTCGGAAGCCGGACACAAAAAAAAAAAAAACACCAAAGTAATCTTGAAATCAATCCTATGCTTGACTGAAAGCCAGTGGAGTGAAAAAAAGCACAAGAGTTGTGTGCCCACTTTGTCCCAGTGAGGAGACTGGCTGCTGCAGGCGATGGAGCTCTGACTGTTCAACTCCCTCCAACAGGGAGTTACAATAGTCTAAGCAAGAGGTTAATAGAAAAAAATAATCCTTAATACACTGCCATACTGGATGCATCCCTGAATGTGTCATTTCATGGAGACGCAACCTCACATCTTACTGTACAACACTGATGAGGAATCAGCTTTGAGAGGAAAAAAAAATGCCTCAAAGCTATTTTGACAGCAGACTTTTCATATCATGTTAAATGTTTGCACCCGTGTCACTCATGCTGCTATCTTTCATTCACTGGGTGCAACGAGTTCACACTTATTATTCTTGTTAAAATACCTTTTTTTAAGAGACTAAAATAACTCATTAATAAAGAACCATATAAACCAAATAAATTTAACTTTTGGGTAAATCATTTCAGACTTATTTTACTTTTTGTCTTTTGTAAGTCAGCAGAGGGAACAGACAGAATTACCTGCTTGTTTCACTGAACTGGACGTCATGTGTCTAACACCTTTTAACGCTTGTATCATCACGGAAAACGTCTCCACCGACAAACAACAGTCGACCACAATCTACAAAAGAAAGACTACAACTTGCTGAAAACTTCAAAGTGAACAAATTTTCCGCACCGGCCTTTCGAAGGTTTACAGTTGTCTTCCGCGTGTTGAAGACCACGTGAGGTCATTCGAAGCTGCTATTGGTTTGA
This sequence comes from Atherinomorus stipes, assembly GCA_023101725.1. Lineage (NCBI taxonomy): Eukaryota > Metazoa > Chordata > Actinopteri > Atheriniformes > Atherinidae > Atherinomorus > Atherinomorus stipes. The sequence goes on from JALJCO010011927.1 coordinate 211,500, forward strand.
CTTGTATGTGGTGAATGAAATCTGACCCAATCAGCGTTCACAAGAGGAGGGGCTTACCTTTCACCCAGTGTGATGTCAAACTTAAACCAGCAGATGGCGTTTTCAGCACCTGCTTGCAGCCAACAACTTTTATTATTGTAGTGGTCACCAAACTAGGGGGCTGGGGGGGGGGGGCAGTCGGACTAAAAAGTACAGTTTTTGCCCTTCCAACAAAAAATGGGCATATTTCTTTAAAATACTAATGAATAAATGATGATGACTCAACTAAGGGCATTTCCCCCTTACCCCAATGCTGTGCTTTTTTTTATGCATCTCATTATAAATGTTTGGGTGAATGTGGTAACGGTGGCGGGATGGGGGGGCCTTGACATTATAACTGCTAATGAAAAGGGGACCCTGCAGAAAAAGTTTGGGAACCACTGTATTAATGTAATGCAACAGGTGGAAAACAAATGAAGATGGGTGACATGACAACAGTTTTCAGCCTTTTTGGGCTCTCATGTGATACCAAAAGCTGTGTTGAAGTGAGAGAGACATCACACAGGAGGTCTGCAAGCTGCAGTCCCAGCAACTGCATCAATTTTCCCCTCATTATTTCAATCAGTCACCACTCTAATGCTCCAATGTTTTTTTTAAGAAAATATTGGAATGAGTCTTAAAAAAAAAACAAAAAACAAAACCTCAATGAATGTAATCATACCTTCTCAGATTCAGGACCTTTGGATTGGTCCTAAAAAACATAAAGGGATAAACTGAACAATAATAAAAAAAAAAAAAAAAAAAGAAGAAGAAGTCTGGAGGAAAACATCAGGTTGCAGAATATCCTCTTGAAGGCATTCAAATCGCTGAATTTCCCGAGTTAACAGGGAACAGCATCAAAAACTGTTGTGGTCCAGAGCCAGATTGCCCCCCCCCCCCCCCCGAAGAGGTCAGAAGTGATGAAAAATACTTTATTCACCTTTGAATGTAATTTCAAAGTTGTCAGGCGATCTACATTAGCATTAGTAGGCTAATTACATTAGTCTTTAAACATTATAACCTATACAGCCCTGAACACTTTATTTTGATATTTTGCACAAATTTTGCTCTACCCCCTATCACATCAGTCCAGTTCTGAGGTCTTTCCACTGGCTGCCTGTCTGACAGAGGATAAACTATAAAGTTCTGTTGCTGGTCTATGAATCTCTGAATGGCTTAGGACCAACATACATCAGTGACCTCCTGACCCAGTATAAACCTACCAGATCCCTCAGGTCATCTGGATCCAGTCTTTTATCAGTTCCAGGAGTCAGAACCAGACATGGAGAAGCTGTATTCAGCTTTTATGCTTCACATGTCTGGAACAAACTCCCAGAAAGCCTCAGATCAGCTGAAACACTTATTTACATCCAGGTTAAAGACCCATCTGTTGTCAGCTACATTTAAATAAAGTTTAATTCTGCACTGCCTCTTTTAAGCTTGAATTTTTATGTTTGTTTTTTATTTCTGTTTTTAACTGAAAAATTGTGATTTTTGTTCATTTACTTTTTAATGCAAATTAATTGTTTCCCAAGTAATTTAAAGGACAACTAAACAATTAACAATAATCCATTTTATTTATAGAGTGCTGAAGCTCAAAGACACTTTGCAAAAGGGATAAAACAACAGTATAAAACAACAGTCTGGTAAAAATGTAAAAGAAACGTATTAAAATATATTCATACAACAAAATAAAGGGGAAAGACAAAAAAGAGAGAGAGAGAAGAGAACAACTAATAAATGGTAAAAAGGAGAGGGGGCAATGAGAACATTTCATACGTTAAAAGCGGATCTAAAGAGGTGGGTCTTCAGGAGGGATTTGAAGGAGTTGAGTTCAGTGCAGTCACGGAGGGTTTGGGGGACGAGTTCCAAAGGGCAGGGGCAGCAACTGAGAAGGCTCGGTCCCCCCAGGTTCAGCGTTTGGTCCTAAGAGGAGTAGAGAGGAGGTTGTCACTGGCTGAGGGGAAGGTACGGGTTGACAGATCAGTGAGGTAGGAGGGGGTGAGATTTGAAGCTGAGAAGGAGCAGTTTGAACTGAACGTGGTGGGAGATGGGGAGCCAATGCAGGTTCTGGAGGACAGGGGTGATGTGGTCATGGGAACGGGAATGAGTGAGGAGGCGGGCAGCAGAATTCTGGATGTACTTGAGTTTATTGAGAGCTTTGGAGGTGAAGTTATTTAATAAGTTTTCTTCTTCCCACTCCTTTTCAGGCATGTTGAATCTATTGTTTGTTACATATAGCTATGGTTATATTTGTTGTATTTATTTCATTTTGTTTTCTTTTGTGATAAGATGGCAGCAGTGTATCATCTATCGTCATCGTCTTATTTTCTTGTATGACAAAGTGTTGCCTGAAACAAATGAATAAATACAAAAAAAGAATACAATTAAATTTTTCCTCTGCACTCTGCTGTAATGTTTTGAATGTTTTATGAAATAAAATGTTTTTGAAATAAATGTTTTCACCTTTCACATTCAGTGGACCTCCATCACATCCAGGTCAATTTGATGGTGTTATTGAACATTTTCACTTTGAAAACCAGCAAAACATGTTCAGTTCATATTCTTATGAGTTCAAATCCAATAATGATCTGTTTTCTAAAACAAAAACAAAAGGAAATGAACTTGTCTTTGTCATAAAGATGGAAAAACAGTTTAAAAACATTTATGGAAAACTATCAGAAAGCTCGAGATGACTACAAAAGGGACTTGAAGGCAAATATTTACACATGATCACTAGCTTGTATTTATAGCAGAAAATGCAACAACATGCCCACTGGTGAGTAATATTACAGCCTGCTTGTGCAGGAAAAACCTACACGTTTTAATATTTTTTTCATTAGATGAAATCCAGTAACTCCTTATAAAGTTTTGTCAATGTAATCCAAACTCCTCTTCATTGGATGGGGAACTAAAATAAATTAGAGCAATTGTGTGGGCATAATTATAAATAAAAAAGACCAAACTAAGAACCATTCTCATTACGAGCACACTTATGTTTAGGAATTAAGGAATTAAAAGTGAAACATTGCTGTGAAACACAGAGGTTGATGCTCCAGGGCTTAACTTGATCATACACAAAACAGCAGCCAAACAATAAGAACATCAAGCATCTATGAAGCAAACTGCATGTATGAGAGAAGAGAATGATTGAAATAATTTATACAATATGTATATTTTAGATGTATACAGTATGTGTGTGTGTGTGTGTGTGTATACAGCATACATGCATACATATGTACACACACACACGCACATGTCTGGTTTTCTGTCCCCGTGGGGTATATTCATTGACATAATGCATTCCCTAGCCCCTTACCCTAAACCTAACACCCATAACTGATTGCCTAGACCTAAAACTAACCCTTGCCCTAACCCTAACCAAAACCTAATTGTAAGTTAATCTCTAAAATCTAATCTTGACCCTTAAGACGGGGTTTGGATCCGTGGGGACAGGAAAAATGTCCCCACAAGTGCAAAACGTCCTCACAGTGATGGTAAAATATGAAAAATGTCCCCCATAATGTAGCAGAAATGTGCCCACACATTACACACACACACATATGTATATACATATATATGTATATATATATATATATATATATATATATATATATATATATATATATATATATATATATATATATATATATATATATATATATATATATATATATATATATATATATATTGTGTGTGTGTGTGTGTGTGTATGACAAAGATGCACAGATGCAGGATGTGAAGACTTTGCAAAACACCAGCATCTCAGGCTTTTAATATGAACCAGCTGCAGTCTTTTGTATGAAATCCTAAATTTCATGGATCACTAACCATGCATGAGAAATAAATAACTATAATATAAAACCACCCACATCATCAAAGGTCCTGTGGAAATTTGCATCCTTCACATGAAACCACGTGCATTTACCCTGTCTTCATACTACCAAGTAAATTATTTTCTATTTTGCAAATAGTGGACAGATAATCAGGCAACAGGCCCTGAGGCACAGACATGCTAAGAGTCACATTCCTAACCACAGAGGAGCAGGATACTGAGGAAGATGCAAAATGCTTGCTTTCTCTCTCTTGATTACCTTTTTGCATCTCAGCTGCTACCTCCAAATATGACTTATGTGATGAATCAACAGCTCTCTCAACAAATTTGAATAATCTGTGAATTATATTAACATTAAAATCTGATTCATTGTAGAAATTGCAAAGAAATTGACTTGCGTATTGTTTTGGACTGAACCACTTTCTGCTCTATTTAGTAAAGATTTAAATGTAGTCATTGGAAGTTAGTCACTGCAAACATCACAGTGATTTAGTCTAGAGACATAACGATTAAAGATTTGTTCTCAAAGAAATTCAGAAAGCATCAACGATGCATAGATCTCTGAGAAATGATCAAATTAAACATTTATTTTCTGGAATATGTGCTCAGTATTATGTACACAGTGAGGAAAATTTTCCTCATAATTTCAAAAAAATGAAAAAGACTATGTTTCATGAGGTTCTTAACAGAACATAAGGAGATTTCCCAGCTAATAACCGCCTGATCACCCCAGAGTCCATGTGTGCATGGAAGCAGAGGTTTCCAGATTAGGTGTGGAGGTGCTGAGAATATTTTAGGAGACGTGCAGTGAGTGAGGTAGACTGATGGGAGTGCTGGAAAAAAATTGGCTGCTGCACAACGGGAGGGAGTATAAAAGGTCAGCTTTGAGGGGAGAAGTCAGGCCAAAAAGAATTTGGGTTAATCACAGAGGATTGTTTTACTTCGCTGCAGGTAGGTGATTTCTTTCTGAACTGTTTACGTACGTGCTGATTTAGACTATATTGGCCTTCAATTAAACTGAAAAAGAGGACAACAACAAATACAAGTTCACTGAAGAAAACTATGCATTTAAAAAATCTTCTATGAAGAAGCACTAGTTTATATAAATGATCTAATTGGAATTTAATTAGACATTTAATTTGCAAAGGAAATATCTCACAATGTGACACTAAATTAACAATAAAAGTGCCAAGGTTATTGAAATAACAAGCAATCCTCTGCCCATGCAAAACTAACATTTGAAAAAAAAAAAAAAAAGTAAAAAAAAAAAATGTAATCAAAAGTAAGCATTTCCTATTTTCATGGTTTTCTGCAGCTATGTGGCAGATTTTAGAGCAAACCAACCATGCATCTCATTTCACTTTATATGAATTATACAGAACGGCACTGAGGTTAGATTACAGAAAACACTCAGGGCAAAAGAAGTAATGTATTCAACTCCCTCTGGTAATGAGTTGCCCTTGAGTGAAGTGGCTCTTGGTCTGAGACCATCAAATCAAACAGTAGAAATGCAAAACCAAACAACCAGATAACACTGTTTACAGAACACTCATATGTGTAATAAACTCGTCCTTTTCTCGTTTTAAAAGGACAGAATCATGATTATAATCCACAGGTGAGTGTTTTTCCTAAAGTTTTATTCACCTCTCTGTCATCAGACTCCATCTCCCAGGATCATGGCAGACTACGACTTGGTTTTGAAGCACTGGGGTCCAGTGGAAGCGGACTATTCTGCCCATGGGAATATGGTTCTGACCCGGTTAGTGGTTCAGTAAAGATGAGGCTTCTCATATTTCTGTAGGTCCGGCTGTTTGCAGAGAATCAGTAAATACTGTATTTCAAAAGGACCGAATGCTGTAATTCAAATTAAGATACTTTTATTAAAAATAGTTTGGGTTTCTTCAAATTTTTCTAAACGTAATTGTTTAGCTGCGCACTCAATGACCACATCTACAAATGAATTCATCCATTTTTCATGTAAAAGAATCAAATAAATGTAAATATTTCTCACTAAGTAAAAATGATTATAAGAGATTTAATAAAGGTGTAATTGGAAACAGAACTGAACAAACATGTTAAAGCAACATCTGAATGTGCTTTCTGTTAATTTTATTCCTTCCATGTGCATATAAATCATCAAAGCCTTCTCAGCATTGTCAGGAGTAATATGATCTACCTCCCTGTGAGGTGCAGAAATGCAAACATGTCCACACACACTTATCAGTGTTGCTTCACATCACTTTTTCTCAACAGTCTCTTCACGGAGCACCCGGACACCCAGAAGCTGTTCCCCAAGTTTGTGGGCATCGCCCAGGGTGACCTGGTTGGTAACGCCGCCATTTCTGCCCACGGTGCCACCGTGCTGAAGAAACTCGGTGAGCTGCTGAAAACCAAAGGAAACCACGCTCCCATCCTCAAACCGATGGCTACCAGCCATGCGACCAAGCATAAGATCCCCATCAATAACTTCAAGGTGAGACATGAGGCCACATTTGTATGTAAATGGTCCTTCTCCATTAGCACCACTAGACTGCTGTTTAACCTTCAGTGAAGGCGGGGTCCATCATTACCTCTTGTTTTCCTCCCCTTCAGCTGATTTCTGAGGTGATTGGTAAGGTCATGGAGGAGAAAGCAGGACTCGATGCTGCTGGGCAGCAGGCCCTGAGGAACGTGATGGCGACTATCATTGCTGACCTCGAAGCTTCCTACAAAGAGCTCGGCTTCACCGGCTGAAGATCATGAGTCATGCTGGGATTTTACAAGTCAATTGACTTGCAACTACTTTTGATTTGAATAAAAAAAGCATCTCTATAACCTCTGTCATGTAATCAGACTGCAGATAATTGTCATGTTGCTCATTTGCTTATTGAAGGATTATTGGAGCTACTCATTGTTGCATTGAACTGGATAGATTTTCTAGATTTTCTTTGAAATTGAGAAACGAGTCTAACTTGCTGTAAATCATTGACTCCTCTTACCAATAAAACTCTTTTGCTTTCCTCTGCTTATTACTTTTTGGTCACATCCCAGTGTTTTATTCTCTGACACAATGGACATCTTTTATTTGGAGTGACTGGACTTCCAAATCAGCTTATGTAATAATGCTTTTATTGTTTTCATAGCACAAGGGGTCAGCTATGATATTAGCCAGTATAAATAGATCATCTGTCAGCATCTCTGGTTCCCCTCACACAAACAAATGGACATCGGTTCACTAGTGTATCAACAAACAAAGATATTCATGAACTGTATGATATTTCAGACTCTCTCAGTCATGTGATCCATCGGACGTGACTTTGGTCCCTCACAGATGGGACTATTAGCAGGCTTATCAGTCCCTCTGCATCCTGCAAGGGAACGATAAGCCCTGCATGGGAATGATAAGGAAGCATAATGAAATTAAAATGAAAACATACATTCAATCTTATTCTTAATTTTAAGCATGATTTTTGTTCTGTTTATGATCCACCGTGAATCCAGTCATTATGAAGTTTTAAGCTGTTACTTACTTAGCAGAGAGCAGATCTTTTTTTCCCTCTGTTTTTGGTGTCTCTCTCACATTTTCTTCAAACATGACAAAATATCTGAGCTTTGACAAAGTTAATGAATTCAGTATTTAATTAATTAAAAAAGCAGTTGTTTGGCAAGTCTAATTAGAACAAGAAAACAAACAAAAAAAGACATCCGAGGAGTTTATTGCTGTTTCATTTCAAGTCCAACAAACAGAAGAAGTGAACAATGACACATTGCCTTAGACTCTTTTAATCTGCTATTTCATCAAGTAGCTGAGTAATCATACCCAATCACAGCAAAAAAAAAAAAAAAAAAAAGTAAAGCATCTCCACTTTCAAAAAGACAAATAAAAACTTCACATTTGACCAGTTTATTCAACTCACGTCACAGAGAAATGCTTGTTTCAACACAGTGTCTCAAAGTAGACAAGGTCATCCATGGGGTCAATAAAAGGCCACTGGTACTCCACTGGTGTCAATGTGACCTAATTAGCCAAGAGCCAGTCATCTTACTCATCTCAGTGTTGAAAATGAAAGTCAATCCCAACAACATGATGCAGCAATTTAAAGTCCATTCCAATTCCAGTCCTGTTGAGGGTCACAGCTCCCAGCGGGGAGGAGGATGGGTACAGCAGTCCATCACAGGAAATCCATACCAGTTCATACTTACGCTCAGATTTACTTTAGATTCACAAGTCAATAATATACATACACTGCTCACAAAAATGAGGAATATTCAACTTCCGGGTGAAATTTATGGAAAATGTAAAAAGTCGACGATACACTATTACAGTATATCATGAGTGTAAGGTATTTGAGTAAAATCACGCAATGATCATTTCTTCACGTATAACTGTTACATCCCAGCTCTGCTAGGGATCAGACGTGTGAACAAAAAGACTGGTTATAGATGGAATGGAGGAGTAAAAATGTTCTTATTGTTCTGATGGCAAATTAAGGCAAACAAAAACACTGGCAAACAGAAAACCTGACAAAGGACATGGGTTTAGTAGTGCTGCTCAAAAAAACAATCAAAAGATAGAAAGCCTAACTAAAGAGCTAAAAGGGGGAGTGGGAGGGTGGTGGGGGACCAACACAAACCTAAACTAGGATTTCTACAAACCAAAGGGGAAGCACCAATAAGCTAAAAACTAACAAAAACCCAACTATAACAAAAGCCAAGCCAAGTTTATTTATAAAAGCACTTTCAAGACAGCAACAGCTGAACAAAGAGCTGTACAGGCACAATAAACAAAATCAAATAATCAAGAATCAATTAACAAATTGGAACACAATACAACCTATAAAAAGCAATAAAATAAGATGGCTCAAGATGGATAAAACGCCAGGGAAAAAAGGTGGGTTTTAAAACTAGGCAAAGATGGAGCTTGCCTAACTTGTAGTGGGAGCAAGTTCCATAGTTTTGGTCCCACCACGGAGAAAGCTCTATCCCAACCTAAAAGGTCGAGCTATCTCAACTCCAAACTACCAGTGTAAAACACCAACGTAACTCAAGACCTAAACTACTAACAACTAAATCCATTAACCAACAGAAACACAACAAAAACCAAAACTAAAAAAAAAAAAAAAGGAACCAAAAAAAAAAAAAAAAAAAAAAAAAAAAGGGGGGACCAAAGAAACAAAGGGGGAGGCGGGAAAAACAAAGACAGGACAAAAGGGGGCGAAATATGAAAAAAAATAGAAGAAAAAAAAGAAGGAAAGAAAAAAAAAAAAAAGAAAAAAAAAAAAAAAAAAAAAAAAAAAAAAAAAAAAAAAAAAAAAAAAAAAAAAAAAAAAAAAAAAAAAAAAAAAAAGAAAAAAAAAAAAAAAAAAAAAAAAAAAAAAAAAAAAAAAAAAAAAAAAAAAAAAAACACACTAAGGGAAAATTTTTCCCAGGCCAAACAGTTCCCAAAGAGTGAATATCTGCTGGGTCCTTTTATAGCAGCATGCCAGCAGCTCCAGGTGAGACCAATCAGTCGTTAGCAGGTGGGAAGGAAGGAGATAATGGTGGTGTGGTGCCAGGCCAATCACAACAGAGGGTTGGAATGGGGAAGTTTGCATGTGAAATAAAGAGATGAGGTTAATATACAGGCGGCTGTAACAATAACTATTAAAACAAACGCTGACAACAGTGGCAGGCATATACCACAACATAAAAATGTCAAGGTCTCAATAACTTGTGATAGGTATCGTCTTGGTCTCATGATGTCAAATATGTGAACAGAATGATGAAGAGGATACAAGCCATCATTCCACCAGAACATTTAGTAGTCGATTGATGGTTCAGACACTTCTCTTTTTTTTAGTCTACAGATCTTCTGTGCTGGCTCTCGGGCTGCAGCCTACTCCAGCTCCTGGTTGCAAGTGAATTCATATTTTTCACTTAATTCTTTTTGTACAATTAATTACTTTATGAATAAATTGTTTTTTTTTATCTTAAACTTAGCATGGCTCATTTCTTCAACTTTCTTCCACGTCAGGATGTTACAGTGCATTTTAGGTGCATGCTGGCATCATACAAAAAGCCAAATTTTCCTCACTTTCTGTGAGTGGTATAAAGGTTGTGATAGAAAATCAATACAAACTTCACATGACTGGAATCTGAACCTTTTTGGCATGGGACCAAATAGCAAACCTGCTTATAAATCTTAATGCTAAAAACATTTAAGCCTGACCAAAATATGTGATAAATGCATAATAGACTGGCAAAGGCTTTCTCACAGACATTCTAAACATCTCCTTTGACCTGGGTTCTCCTCCGCTCACGTGACCCATTGGTTTCCGAAGAGCTAAAAGTGAAGCCAGTTGGGCGTGTCCCACCGTCGCCATTTTGCCATGACACGTGTGTTGTCACTCCTGGAATATACTAAAATGGGCAAAGGCAAGGCCGCTCCGAGCCGTGGGGCAAATGATTGACAGCTGATGTACTCTGGGCTAAACGCTAACCAAGCTAACTCAAAACTAACAGGAGCTAATAAAGATAAGCCCCCTAAGCGGCGGGGTAAAGGTAAGACATGTTTAGACTTGCTATTGTCTGACTAAAAACCACTGTTGTGCTACTCTGCTACAAACTGAGACCTGACTGAGAGCAAACAAGGAGCTAACTAGGAGCCACCGGTCCGCAGGCTGGGCTGCCACATGTCAATCAATAGTACATGCCTCTGCATGACTGTATCACCACGGAGCACCCTTTATTATGCATGTTGACACTGTGACGCTGCTTCCCGTTGCGCTGACTAGGTTTTACCTCTTCTCTGCGTAGTTCTGCATGTGTTTGTATGATCTGAGGATACTCAAGCCACCTGCCGGTCCTCCTGTAGGGGATTGCTTGTTTTGTTTTCCAACAGAGACCTTATAATGTTGTTTAGGGATTTCTGTACAGATGCACCAGTGAACTGTGTAAGTGGATTCATGTTTTCTCTCCTCTATCTCTCTCTTCCCCTTCCTCACTCCTTTCTCTCTGTTCCACTTTCTATCATTACCTCTGTTAACTTTTGTTTCTCCCTCGTCAAGCGCAGCAGTATGATATGGAATGCTGTTATAGACAAATGTTTAATCAAAGAAATAAAATGAATAAACAGGATATCAAGGGGAGCCTTGTGTTCATAAAGCTCCCCTTGGCAAAGCAAAACTGTTCAACACAATAAAGCAATCGGATTTCCATTCTGCTTGCTATGATGCTGGACAGGACAAGTAGAAAAGAAAGAAAAAAAAAGAACAAGAAAAAAAAACAAGAGAAGAAAAAGAAAAGAGAGAGAAAAAAGAAGAAAAAATGCAGAGCTATGAAAAAAAAGTTCACCCCCTCACAATAGGTAGTTAAACTTGACCTATTAAACCTAAAATGATTTTTTGAACCAGGCTGTAAACATGTTTATTTCTGCTGTGAAGTTTGTGTTTTTAACATGGGATTCTATGGGGATTTGCTCTGTTTTGCAGCCAGCCCCTAGCGGAGAGAACTCAGAACTCAAGGGAGAACTACAAAAAATGACTTCTTCCGGGTAGCCTCATAGTTGGCCACCGGAGGTTGCCGCTTGGTTCTCCTACAACATCACTTCCTCTATTGGTGCCTTCTTTGATGAAGGTTGCATTTCATTCACATGCTGTTTTATGCTCCAGTACCCAATATGTTTTAGGGATTGTTTGCTTGTCCAACATGGGATGTGAATTTTCTTTCGTCAAAGACTGGGATCTCAAACTCTGGTCCTCCAGAACTGCTGTCCTGGAGGTTTGAGGTGCTTCATTGCTGCAATACACCCGATTCAAACAAAAATGGACACAACAGCTTGTTAAGTTTTGTTCATGGAAGATTCATTTGGATCAGGTGTGTTGAAGCAGGGGAATATAAAACCTGCAGTACAGTTGCCCTTGAAGACTGAAGTCTAGACCTCTGATCTATGAGACTGATCTGGTATTTGAACTTCCACATCTGTACACCTGCTTCCCATAAAAATCCGCTGCTTTGAAAGCTGTTTGAAAGTCAGCCAAGATGTAAATCTTAATCTGCAGGAATATTGGAAAATAATCATTGATATAAAATGTAAATGGAAGAGTCAGGAAAGTGTAATAACTTGTCTGGGATGGAAATAAAGCCAAAAACCGGAGGAAGATGTCAAGCTTATGCATACATGTTAATCTGAATTAACTGCACTCTGAATCTAGTTAAAGTCCATCCAACCCCACAGAGTATTGGAGGGGAATCCCAAATCAGACAAAGATGCACCCAAAAACATTTTCTCCCTGCCTCTGGATGCATCAATAAGACAACCTAATCACATTTCCACAGCAGCGTTTGTCAAAGTGGAAAAACAGGATCATTTCCTTTAGCAGGAACGGTCAAGTGCTTCTGCCGATGAGGACAGACATACAGTACGTGAAAGAGCCAAGAGTTAAAGATATCAGCGTTATCACTGACATTCCTCAGTCCCAGTGACTGCTTGTTGTCCTTCCAGTTCCTCACTTCATGCCAAAACATTGTTTGCTCAACTTGTCTGACAGACACATGCCGTGATGATAACCTTTTATTAGTGTGCGTGTATGCAGACGTGACACCCGGCACAGTTCATCAAGGGCAGACACACCTCTGCCTCCACTTCTCCTCTTCATCCTCTGAAGTCTGCAGCTGCTCTCTGAGCTGAGGTCAAACTCGTGCTGACACCAAACAGGGCGAGAGACTGCAGTTATTTGTCCACTTACAGCAGGTCAAGCTGCCTTTTTCAGAGTTTTCTCAGGAGTTGATAATACATTTATGACATTACTTTTTGTGTGGCCATTGTCATCATGGTTACTGAGGTCAGATACACCTGGATTAATCAGTTTGTTTAGTAATTAAAGACAGGAGACAAAGGAGCTGGGTTAAGTTCAGGAATTTGTGGTGGTGTGCATGTAACCCATTGAAATTAACATGCATATCTTTGGACGGTGGGAGGAAGCTGGAGTACCTGGGGAGAACATGCAAACTCCTAATCACTAAAATTTGTTTTAGAAAGCATTTCCTTCCAGTACTTGTGTTCTTGAGTTATTTTCCACATTTCCCTATATAAAATCATAATGCACATTGTACAGTTATCACGGTCAAAATGCACCAAATACATTAGCCTATATAGAATAAAATAAAATAATAAAATCAATAAAAAAAGAAACACCACTCAGCAGTTCTGTGCAAAAACACAACCCCCAAAACACACACAACTGGTAAATATTTGGTTTTGTTTAAAAGTTTGATGCAGGGATGAAGGAATTTTTAAATCTGTTTAACCTGCAGTGAGGGACTCTGAACTGCCTACTAGAGGGGTGCAGTTTGCACTCTGTGCAAAACATGGGATGCATCGCTTAAATCTTATTAGCCTGATGCAGCACAGAAAAGTTACCAAACCAGACTGGAATACTGCATCTGACCAGACTTTCTAAAACTGCTTGCTAAAATATTAGCATGTTTAGTATCCACTACATGAAAACTCAGATGACGTAAAAAGCGCCAACGTTGTTGTAATCTGCAACAGACGAGTGCAATAAGTGAGTTATCAATAAAAACTCCAAGATATATAGGAGTGAACCTGGGTGATTACCTGGTTGTGTACCACCCTCACCAAAGGCTCTCAGCCCTTTATAATAAGGATAAAGTTGCAGTGTCGCCTGAGAATTGAATGATCCGAATTATCTGACTGAAATCTCCTGCCCTCATCTGTAGGCTTATGCAATAATGTAAACAGAGCTAACACAGCCTTGTAGCGCTCCTGTTAGATTCCAACATAATCTCAATTATGTGATTTTCCTTTCAAGGGAAAAAAAAGTATTGATATCATATGAAAAAGTATCAGAAACTAATATTAATAATGGACAGAAAATATTCTGTTATTGTCCATCCAACTAGGTTGCTAGTTCGAGTCCAGGCTGGGAAAGGGTGTTCGAACAATTCCAACAGTGGCCTTCCTGTGTGGAGTTTGCATGTTCTTCCCGTGAGTGTGGGGGTTCTCTCCGGGTCCTCCGGCTTCCTCCCACCGTCCAAAGACATGCATGTTAGGTTAATTGGTCATTCTAAATTGTCCCTATGAGTGAATGTGAGTGTGAATAGTTGTCTGTTTCTCTGTGTCAGCCCTGCGATAGACTGGTGACCTGTCCAGGGTGTACCCTGCCTCTCGCCTGATAATAGCTGGGATAGGCTCCAGCAACCCTGAACTGGACTAAGCAGTACGGAAAATGAATGAATGAATGTCCATCCTTAGTTAAAATCCTGCATCAGACCAGAATGGGACAACATTCCTCTCTTAAAACTCCAGCAACTGGTCTCCTCACGTCCCTGACGTATACAGCTGTTAGAAGAGAGGATGCTACGCAATGGTAAACATCACACTGTATGTTAAAATGTCTCAGTTAAACATTTTAAATTCTATGTTCTGTTGAAAATAAAGCTTATGAGATTTGCAAATGATCACATTTTCTTTTCATTTCCTTTTAGACAACATTCCAACTTTTACATAGAAAGTTCAAAATATATTACAATTGTATATACTAGAGATGGGCAATACAGACAAAATGATTCCCCAGTAATTTCAGACAAACTGGCAACACAAGTCTGTATTTCTATGAACACTGATATGAGCATTAACAATTTGCATTCAGCCTGCTATTGACCAGTTTCAGTGGTAATCTGCTACTCTCCTAATATTTCTGCTCACATACACTGCACTTGTTTTCTCTTATCAGACAGAAACAGCTAGTGAAATAACACCTGTTAAGACAACACATAAAACCAACAGTAACTGACTGATGAATGCAATTCCTCTGATGACATCCCCTTTGGCAGAGTGTGTGCTTTGATTTTGGCTGCACTTTCACGTAGAAGGACTCGGACAATGTTAGTCCAACACTCACAGACAGCTGCTGCTCTGCAGGGCAGAGAGAGGTGAAAGAGGAAACCAGAGGACTCAGTCGAAGCCATAACGGTGATTAACGGACCTGCATGATGGCCGACTGCCACAATGATAACCTAACTATTATTAGTGTGTGTCTTGGTGTACACACAAAAGAATGATAAATGGCAAAGTGCCTCTGGTCACACTCTACATGACACACTTCTACCTCTTTGGTGCCACTGAATTAAAAATGCCAGAGCTGAGGTCATGTGCCTCTGCTATTCAACACAGCAGATCTTTTCATATCACAGATTTCTAAATCATAGACGCTTATGTTTGGCTCTTAAATCTTAATCAAAGCTGGGCTGGTCGATGTCTGGAGGCAGCGTGCATCTGGTCAGGTTTGACAGGTACAGAGCAGTGGTGATGGGAACGACGCCGGCCGCTGTCTTCAGGATAATCAACAGCCTCTCTGCAGCGCTGGTCACACCCTCTGGAGTCTGGAGGGGAGGAGGAATACACACCACAGCTCATCAAGAAGAGAGAAAAA
Organism: Atherinomorus stipes; assembly: GCA_023101725.1. NCBI lineage: Eukaryota > Metazoa > Chordata > Actinopteri > Atheriniformes > Atherinidae > Atherinomorus > Atherinomorus stipes. The sequence continues at coordinate 226,767 of JALJCO010011927.1, forward strand.
CTGAACCTTAACTTTAAACAATCACACAGGCTCTGGACAGTCAAAGCCTTGTGGGATTCTTTTGAAGAGTCAGTGGCCCCTGGTTGCCAACGTGCCAACTCTACCAAGTTAACAGCTACTGTTTCTAATTCCATCATAATCATTTGTGAAAGGCCCCATTACGGTGGGATTAGGCCGACTTGTTCGGTTCACTTGTGAATGGACAACGCTAGCTAAGATCTGTGGGGATACATGGTGGAGCAGATGAAAAGCATTTTAGGAGTAAATATACCTGATCCTCTGCAAACAACAGGGGGCAGTGGAGCGATGCCGCCAGCTTTCTGACAGCATCTAGGCGTTCTGTTGGGACCAAGGCATTACGAGCTGCAACATGCAGAAGCAGAGAAAAAAAACCATCAGCAAGAAGATTGCATAACATACTATGCATAACATACTATGTGAGAGATCCGTTGTATGATAATGCATTAATCCCCCCTAAACAGATTTTTTTTTTTTAAAATCTTTTTTCTGTCCTTGTTGATTTCATTCAGGAAGGTTGGCCTACCATTAGTGACCATGAAGCAGACTTTTCCGAGGAAATATCCAGGATCCAGATATTTTAGGGAAGCATCTGCTGACTGGAGACTGTGACAAAACAAAAAAGCATAACAGATTTAATTGCTTCAGCATATGATGTTTAACATCTAAAACACTTACGATGCATTATAGTGAGTAAAGCATGCTGGAAACAGAGAGGGTTCCTGCTGACATTGTGATGTAAGCTACAGTAAAATAATGGTTTCAATATAACAAAAATCTGTTTGTCATGCTTTTAAATTGTTCTAAAAGCTAATATAGGCAAGTGATTTTCCTTTAAACAACCTCCACACACATAACGTTCAGGAAGGTAGAAATTAAAACGGATCAGAAAGTTACCCTAGCTCTGAGTTGAGATTAATAATAAACACAACCAGGTCGATCCTTGGACGGCTTTCATCGTTTTCCATGGGCAGAGGGAGATTCTTAGCTAGCCTCCTGTTGGGTACAATGAAGGTGTTTGTGGTCAGCTTCAAAACAATCACATGTGCAACAAACAAAGATGGCAGAGACCTGTGATGATCTAATATCACAACTCACAGTGGCTGTATAAGGAATACTTTGCAGTGAAACTACCACTCAATGACAGTTATTGATAAATTAGAATTAGTTATTTAGTTCAAAATGTAAATTACACTGTAATGTATACAACATAATCTGTAGCTGAGCAATTATGACAATTAATATACTGTACAAGGACCTTAAGCCACCCCTCATTTCCAGACATAATCTTAATTGTTATTTTGAAACGGTTCTCCAGGTTGTCTGGCAGTCACTAAAGTTTTTCTTTGGACATTGGCTGGTTTCTCACTCATTTTCAGTCCAATCCTCGTATCTGACCACTTTCAGAGGAATGTATTCTATGTTAACCCACTTAGCATTAAAATGGTGCAAAACTCAAGGGCTGAACCAGTGTTTTATGAGTTTACAAATGACAGACAAGTTAGCAATGAACCAATATTAAATGGTATACTTAGACAATTTGTTACTTGCAGCCTGTTGGTAAAACATATTTTCCAGATAGCTCAGCTTAACGCACATAAAATACTTTTTGTGGGTATGTTTTGAAAGCAGCACTATGATTTAAATAAACTATATACTAATTTCATTTTGGCAAACATCAAACTTAATTATAGCCAAGGTGGGAGAAATCTCTCCGAACAAGCAGGACCATAGTTTATCTTATTTTGTTATTTGGTCTCTTTTTAATCTCAGTGTCTGTTTTAGAACTAATGACAAGAGTATAAGTACTACTATACATATATAAGTAGGCTACTACAAATCATCTGAAATTTCTGCAGTCATCATCATCACACTCACAATGTTGAAAAGTTTTAGAAAGAACTATTTTCTTTAGAAAATGAGACAGCTTGCACAAACATGAAATGATATAATCACTACTAACAATGTTATAATCAAGCAAAATTCAGATTTACAATGAACCTGAAGTAAACACGCATGCTGCATGAGGTGAGAACCAGTAGACTCAATCACAAATGCGCAATCAGGGAGTTAGTTCAGTAAATATGAACTCTACACTAACCTGAAGACAATAATGACCCTGCTAAGCATTGCTGTTTCAGGTAAGTTGCTCTTAATGATCTCTGATGTGTAAAAATAATTACTCTGCATACTTGAAGTCTAAAAAAAAAATAACGGGGATTTGCTGTGTGGATGATTGATCACTGATCAGTGACTGAGCGGCCAGCTGATGGGGCACAGTGTTGCACCTTGGCAGGTGGAAGAAGTAGTTCAAAGTTATTTGTACGATTTCATTAGTTTTAACTGTGTTCATGTTAATGATGATAATATGAAAATCAGATTTAGCTTGAGAATCAGTTCTATAATACAGGTGGCTGGTCAAGGAACAATCTCTATTTCAGCATCAATACGCACAGAAATTGTCTTCTCAGGTAAAAGCTTTTGAGCCTCATGGTTTTTTGGTTAATTTTATTATAAATACCGAGGTCCTGGTCCAGACCTTGGTGTCCTCAATGGTAACTACAGTCATGCTAACTAGTTCACACAGTGAACCTTTCGGCTCGCGCCTCTCTGGGTGCAGGTGCGCGCAGGAGGTGCTTGGTCACAGTCGCAGTGCAGCTGCAGGGAGACGTGTTTTTAAGTTATTAGCTGGTTTTAAGAGGCTCCTTTTCCACTCATCAGCAGCTAAGTAAGGGACAAAAAGCCTCTCAGCAATGGTCTCGACCGGTCTCGTTCAAAAATCCAGAGACTGCCCAGTCCGAGACAAGACCGAGACAAAATGTAGTAGATACCAAGACGAGACCAAGAACCAAAAAAATGGTCTCGAGACCAAGACCGAACTCGAGTACTACAACACTAGTAGTACATGCACCTAAAAGAAAATCAACTGTGAGGGTGGGACCACATTACCCACACGCTTGTTTTTATATCCCCGTGGGGTATATCCATTGACATAATGCATTCCCTAGCCCCTTACCCTAAACCTAATGCCCATAACTGATTCCCTAAACCTAACCCTTGTCCTAATCCTAAACAAAACCTAATTGTAACTTAATCTCTAAAACCTAATCTTGACCCTTAAAACGGGTATTGTACCCGTGGGGACCAGGAAAATGTCCCCACGAGGGCAAGACGTCCCCACAGTGATGGTAAAAATCCGGAACATGGTCCCCACAATGTTGCAAAAACACGCCCACACGCACACATTACCCTAGCCCTTGTTATAAAAGCACAAATTCACATGTAATCAGAGCACGAAGTGATCTACATATCATCGTACCTGTGATAAAGTGATCAGAACACACTTTGGAGTGTTTTGAGGCCTGGGAGTTTTTACAGTTAAAGAGCTAGTCACAACATCTGTCTAAAAAAATCTTCCGTCCGCGCGTCTTCGGTCAAACGTATGGCTGGAATGGACAAAAACTTTCACTGCACGGGGTCAGTAGAACAGCTTTTACATCCACTGACAACACAACCATTGTTGATGTTTTACAACTAGGACTACCGACGAAACACAACGTCTATCCACAGGTGGCCGGTTGTTGTGATCATTTAACCCCAAAAATGGCGATGCACACGGTGATGACGTCAAGTGGAAAGGCTCTATTCCAGGTGCTCTAATTTGAAGCAGGTGCTGCTCAAAGTCATTCAAGATTACTGCTAGCAGACAGATGATGTGCAGTTTGCACAATGCAGTGCTACTCACACATTCACAATGATGTCGGTCTCCTCCACCAGAGCATCTGCTAAGCTCTGCTGAAATTGCTCCTCACTTTCCACCAACTGCAGAGAAAAACACAATTACCACACTGTGTGCATCATCAAAAAGTAGAACAAGGAATCTTGTAAATGTGTGGTCAGAAAACAAGATGTGCTGTAGACTTTCTTCAGAATTTTCATAGTGCCCTGATTTCTTATATAGTTTTTCCTCATATTACCTGAAAGCTGCTGTTACGATGACGTTTAATACTCTTAAAGGGCACACAGTAGCACCGTAAAAAGTTGTAGAAAAACCGCACATTTCCTGAAATGTAGCGTTTCTGTGCATGAGCTATGGCTATTATCATTCAGGCAGCCTTTTCCGGTAATGTGTGCCTCTCCAAGTCCTCCTTATATGTTGTTAGTGGAGATACTGAATTGTCAATTACTTTGCAGTTAAAACCATTTTAAAATGGTTTTTCTGCTGCACCAAAAAGCAGCAGAAATGTGTTCTTCCCTCTTTCTACCAGTTAATGTTTATGTATAACCTCTGTAGCCTCCAGACGCTGTAAACAACAGTTGGGTGAATGTTTCCAATAACTTTTTGAGCTCCCGTTTCAGAAAAGTGTTAACTTAAAAAGTAGTTTTAAGCACACATATGACACGATATGGGGCCAGACTACAAGATCACCACTAGCTTACAAACGTGTTTTGTTAAAAACATTGCAACCCTTTTCACGTAGTTGAGCAACGGTTTACCCACACTAGACGTCCGTAAACTTAGCTAATATAGCTAATGTTTTAATGCAGCGATTCTTTTAGTCCAACGCATAATACTGCCAGTCGAAGTTGGCAACTTGAGTTATCAGCTCAGCCTGAAAGATTGTGCTGTCATGGTCGCGCCCTCCCTCATAGCCTTCTTTGTCGCCGTCAACTCAAGGGTGTACAGAGGGGGGGAAAGACGAAAAATGAACTCACCAAGATATTCGCTGTGTTCAGACCAGGGAGTTTATTAAACGGTTTCAGAAGTGACATCCTTACATTAAGATTCTTGAGGAAGAGTCAGGTGAAATTTAGCTTGAAAAGCCTAGACGCTTCCTTAACCCGCGCTTCTTTTTGAGCGTGCGTCTGACGTCATTACGTAAAAGCTTTAGAAAAGTTTGTGCCACCTACAGGCTGCCAGCTGCTCTGCACAACCTTTATTTGAGCATGTGGCACTTCAAATAAATAAAAGTCAACTCAGTCTCCACGCCAAATTCAAAATTATTTTTTTCCATGAATCTAGATCTTCTTTCACCTAGAAGTGAAGAAAGAATTTTTTACAGTTCTGTTTAAGCCTTACCCATTCAGAAGAAACCCCTCTAGAAAAATCACCATAAGCTGAAACGCCTGGTGTAGATTTTAAAATCCTAACGATAATCTACAAATCACAGAACTTTAGGCCAAGAATACATCTGAGATGCATTTGGAGAATATAAACCTGGTAGGGCTATTAGATCCAAGGACTCAGGTCAGCTAGTCCAGACTTCAGACTAAACATGGAGAAGCAGCTTTTAGCTACTGCCAAAAAGTGGAACAAACAGCCAGTGGAGATTAAACTTTCACCAGATGTAGACACCAACATCCAGGATATAAACACACACACACACACACATATATATATATATATATATATATATATATACACACACACACACACACACACATATATACGTATATATATATGTATATATAATATACATATACACACACACACATATATAAATGATCTTTGCAAATGGCTTTGTCTTAAGACTTAGTTTCTTTATCAATTTATTAATGCATCTCCTGTACCTTGCTGTAATGCTTTCAATGTTTTATGTAAAGCACTTTGAATTGTCTTTACATGACTTGTGCTATACATATAATCTTGTATAGCCTTTGGTAACTGGTACCACAGGCATTGCTTGTGGTAACCATCTCTGATGCTAAATAGAGCAGAGGAGATTGAGCAGATTATCATGGCACCAAAATGTTGCATTCAAGATTAAAAAGAAAAAAAAAAGTTTAATAGAAATCATTACATGTATTTGAACAGAAGTTTTATTCACAGAGTGGTGGCACTGCAAAGTAGACATCTCTACCCAACAAGGCTGGGCTGCATCACAGCAAAGTATCTGTGTAATCACACGTCATGTAGAACCTGTCCAGATTTGAGAGCAAATATTCAAATAACTTTTTAGGACAAGCGAGTTCATTTTCAAAGTACATGTTCATCACTGCATGTCAGAGGATGTTTTTCAGATTTCCCACAATGAAACTGTTATGGTAGAAGGCAACAAATAACCCACAAACATAAGTGGCTTCAGTCAGTCACAGCTTGTGTGTAGTAGCACTGCGAGGTAAGTGCCACACCTTCTGAAAAATGAAAAATGTATTAAGATTAAAAATCCAACTAAATGAATCAAGGAAGAAAAAACAAAAATGTAAGAAAAATGAAAAAAAAATGACCTAAAGAAGTGTTGTCTGTTTACTCTCTTCCCTTGTCACTGTGTAAATAACTGTACATAAGATAGACTAGATGACACAAAAATGATGACTTCACTGATCCCATGCGAGTCTGCTTCACATAATCTGATGAGTCACCACCGCTGAAGCCGGTCCCCTCAACCCCATCGCCAACATGTACATGTCCCACTCTGAACGTGCATACAGCGATGACAAACAAGTACATTCGCACCAGGACACTCATCATTCCATGCTCCTTTTTACTCAATATCTCCAAAACCAGTAACAGAACTGTTCATATCTCCCCGGACTCCCGCTCTTCAGAGCTGGAGCGTCGGTCCCGCTCGTATGACAGGGATCTCTCTCGTTCCCTGCCCTTGGCCATGTTTGGAGAAGTGGACTTCTCCCTGTCCTCCCAGTGTCCATACTCGGCTCTTTCGTCACGCCATCCCTCCCCAGCACCCTCTCTCCATCTGTCCTGGGATGGTGAGCGCTCTCTGTCACGGGTGTGAGATGATCTGTCCCTGGAGGATCTGAGAGAGAAACAACCATGTTTATAATAGGGGTGGGGGGCGGGCTATGGGAAGTTTTTTTTTTTCCTTCTTTTTTTTTTTTTTTTTTAAGATGTAATGCGATGTGGACAATTCAAAATTGATGTAAAATATACATGTATGCATCCATGCTGTGGTGAACTTTGGTCCTGGAGGGCCACAGTCCTGCAAGCTTTCAATGTTTCCCTGCTCCAACACACTTGATTCAAATCAAATGCATCAAACAGTTTGTAAATTTCGCACAGTAGCTCATTACTTTGACTCAGGTGTGTTTGAGCAGGGAAATATTAAAAACTTGCAGGACAAACGCCAAGCTTTCCCGCCATTGCTTTTACTGTTCATTAATAACAATGGACCTGCAGCTTGCATGTAACAGACACGATGGCTGAGCGCGAAATCTGTCCAGCAGACTCTGCATCGTAAGTATGTGGAAGTTCTTCTGTTTCTATGGGTGGCTTTGTTTTCTCAGAAAGTCCAGTTCATTTGGGGAGGTGTGAATGTGCAAAGAAACTGATGTGGATCAAAGAAGTGAACCCTGGTCCGCCGACAAACCTAGGTCTCCATTTGCTTCAAGTGAATCAAATACAGGAAGCAGACAACACAAAAGGCATTGTGGGTAAAAACAACCAAAACATTGGTAAGATGATAGGCAGATCTGTCTGGGAGAAATGACTTGCAGTCAGATGTGTAGTGAGAATGCAGTAAAAATAGAAACATAACCAAACTAAGACCGCTTAGATTCGGTGCAACTTCACGTTTTGCAGAAACAGAAGTTGTCCTGGAATAACCAATAGATGAGCAGATTTTCTTCTTTGTTGGTTATCATGAAAAATTTGAGAAACCATTTTACACAATTCCAATTAGAAATCTGTAAAGTTGCCACACACGGGAAAAAAAAAATGCATCAGTATTTGTTTCATTATCGCACTGCAGCCATCTGAATCATAACAGAACTGAACTGTGATGAGTCATCTCCCATCCCTAGTTTATAAACAGCATAAGTTCTTTAATTATCACCAACTGGGGTTTATAAATCCCACTTGACTCATGCATGCATAAATCACACCATTTGCAACAAATCATGCCGTCTATGTAAATAACCTGTCTCAGGGCAATGTCCTTTACAAAAACAGAATACACTAGAGGGGAGCTGATTATTATTTGAGGTGGAATGATACATCGACTACACTAATAAACTCATGATCAATGAGACAATAGCATCATTCAAAACATTTTAATCATTTATCCAATACATAAATCATTATTAAGTGCTTAAAAGTAACCATGTAGAACAGTTTACATTTACCTTGTTCTGAAATCCAAAATGTCTTATTGTAATTTGATGAGGAAAATACTGATATCTAAAGGTGTTATATCCAACTAGGAAGCCAGGCTGGTTGCTTATTGACGATAACCAAGTCCTAAAAAATTTGGTTTGAGACCTGAAAAGGAGCACAATTTACAACATATTCTGCCTTAATGCCTCCAAATAGTCATTTGTTTTATTTAATGTGAATTTTTAGAGCTCAATATACAAGACATGGCACAGTATAGTTTGTTAAAAGAACAGATTTTTTTTTTTATTCAAATGTCTAATTGAGCTCAAAAGTAAAAATATATTTTGATATTTTTATTTTTTTTGTTTTGAATGGAAGTATCTAATCAGCATACCATATTGTCTGATGCTGATCGCTGGGCTCCTGAGTCCAACGATCCAAATCACAAAAGGCAGAACTTGTGACATATTGCTGAACATAGGACGGTTATACATTCATTCATTAGATCATAAAATAATCAAATTATTTACACCTTTGAGTTGTAGACTGGAAAAGAGACCTCTAAAGTGACGTAATCTGTAATGACCCTGGCCGCAGGGAGAAACTAGTTGTTAGGCTTTCAAGTTAAACCAGTTCTGAAGGAACTCCAGCACCACCACCAGGTTAAAAATGGGTATGGCAAGAAAAGTCTCAGAAATCTATGACAAAGTTCCTGCAGTCCAAAATGTCAGACCAGCAGGATTTTAGATACATTTAAGAGTCAGAGTATTGTGAGCTTAAAACTGGACACAACTCTAAGGCTTCGTGGTATCACTGATGAGTAAAATCACACCTCTTCTTTTTGCGTCTGTGGGAGTGGGAGCGCGAACGATGTCTGTCCTTGTGTCGATGCTTCCTCTCTCGCTCCCTATCCCGATCTGCCCCGTCTTCTCGGGAACGAGAGGAGCGGTGGCGTCTTGAATGATGGGACGATGAGCTGCCTCCATCCCTGGATAAATAATTACATGAAGAAAAATTCTTTTGTTGAACAGGTACATATACAGTAGTCACAAAAAGTTAGGGACATTTGTCTTTCTGTATGACGTCAGAATGAGCTTAAAATGCACGGTTTCTTTTTTTAATTTATCGCCTGACCACAGAACTTCTGCCGGCTCCCAGGGCATTTTTTTTTAGCACTACAGCATTTGGCTATCAAGCCCCCCTATTGTGGAACCAGCTACCAATTCAGGTTCGGGAGGCAGACACCCTCTCTACCTTTGAGATTAGGCTTAAAACCTTCCTCTTTGATAAGTCTTATAGTAAAGGATGGTTAGCCATGCCTTAGTTAAGCTGCTATAGGTTTAGACTGCTGCAGGATGTTCATGATGCACTGGGCTCTTCCTTTCCCATCATCTCTGCTTCTCCATGTAGAAACTTGTGACAGTATTGCATCATTAACCGTTTTTCTCCTCTCTCAGCAGGTCTGGCTGGATAAAAGTTGCAGTATCTGTTGGTCTCTCTTTCTGGCTTCTCCACCCCCAGCCGGTATAGGCAGATGGCCGCCCTACCTGAGCCGGGTTCTGCTGGAGGTTTTTCCTCCCTGTTAAAAGGGTGTTTTCCTTCCCACTGTCGCCACCACTCCGTGCTTGCTCAGGATGGGGTATTGGACCGGGTCAAGTCTAGATTAGATCCAATCTGTTGGTTTCCTTAGCTAGGCTATTATGAATCTGATCGGAATTTTTCTGACTGTTAAGCACCCTGAGGTGACATTGTCATGAATGGACGCTATACAAATAAAGTTGAATTGAATTGAACTGAATTACACCAAGTGTGGTGCTGAAAAATGCCCCCAGGGGCCAACATACTTTACAAATAATTGTTGTCGAGTCTGCATCTGTCTTTTTATACTCAAGCCACATCCATGGGACAGAAGTTGCCCCTCTTTTAGGTAAAATCACCTCGGTTTGGGTCGGCTGGTCATTTTGTTGAGAATTAATTACCCCTGTCTGATTACCCCGCCATAGTTTTCCTTCATGTTTGCTTGCACCGTACGTGGGCACATGGTGTATCTTGACACAAAATACTGCAGCATAGTGACTAGTACAGCGTAGACGATAATTCGTAATATGAAACGATGGACATTTCTTATCGTCCAGATGACATACATCGTTCTATTGCCCAGCCCTAATCAAGTTGTGTTTGTTATCTTTTACTACTTTTTAATGTAGCAAAAAGTAAACCCTGTGGAAACCCCGTTACTGTGATAGCAGTTTCAGAAACTTGGCTCAGTCCAGATAAGGGGATGGATTTTGAGCTAAATGGTTATGGAATGAAAGCTAAAAACAAAAAAAGACAGGCTATGGCTTTGCATATGGATAAAAATATTAAATACAAGGTAGTGGAAAATATGATATTGTGGAATTTTTTTCCTGTAAAAATCTACAAGGAAAATAGGAAAAAAAAAAAAAAAAAAAAAGTTAGCTCTGTATACAAAACACCAAGTTCCATCACAGATATTTGTAATCATTCAGAAAAAATGTCTGTAAAGTCTCGTGTAGAGATTAGACATGATTACTTCATGCAGACAGAGAGGGTGAGATAAAACTCAATCATAATATCAAAGCTTTTCGTACAACACCATCCGTCACTCTGCTCTTTCCCAAATAGTAATGAGGACGCTACTATTATCTTTGCATACAAACAACTGTTTGTGGCAACAAACCACATCTCACCTACATACAATAGAGGCAGCTGGAGCTTGTTTGTTTGTAAATATCATTATAAATGACTGCATAGTGTGTACAGCACTTTTAGTTGACTTAATCATGAAACTTATCAATTAAAAAAAATGTATGTGCCTTGATTATAGGCCACTAACAAACATCTGAAAAACAAACTTATCAAGCGATTCAACTCAGAGGGCTTACCTGTATCGGTCTCCGCTTCTAGATCTTGACCTAGGACAGTAACACAAATAAAATCAAGTTTCTGAATGATGACAAGCATTTTCCCTTATATGTTGGCTCTTTCCTACCTCCTTCGATCCCTTTCCCGCTCTCTCTCCCATTCTCTCTGCCGTTCCCGTTCCCTCTCTCGTTCTCGCTCTAGCTCCCACTGTCGCTCCCTTTCATCTTCTCTTTCACGTTCCTCTCTTCTTCTCATACGCATTCTCTCTTGTTTCTCTACAACAGCTTTCTGGATTTAAAAAGTCAAATCAATAATCGGTCACAGGTCAAACTGATTAGTACTCCAGAAGCTTTTATTACATCCACGCGGTCCTCACCCTTAGCTTTTCCAGCTTCTCGCGGATTTCTATGAAACCGAGGTGAAGCTTGCCTCCAAAGTGGTCGGCCAGACGCCGGTCGTTGTCGTGGAGACCCAGATAGGCTGAACAAACCTCACACACGCGTAGTTTTTGCTGTTGAAAGCTGGAGGCAGGCATAGAGTTTCTGTACACATCCTGCAAGAGCAAAGATTATAGAATTAGGGAGCATTTTCTGGTGTTTCATAGAAATACTAATTTAACTGTATAAACTAAACAGGGGAAAAAAAAAAAGATTCATAATCTTAACAGTTTGACCAAACATCATGTCTTATTGTTTACAACATGTCATGCTCAAAACCTGAACTTTTAACAACACATTTATATTACTCTATTACACTAAACCTACACAAAGACTTACCTCTGCTTCCTTCTTTAAGGCCCTGGTCTTCTCCACCTTCTCCAGAACCTGCTGGGCTTCATCCACGTTTCCCTCACCCCCCAGCTGCTCTGCTTTGGCCAGCAGCTTGCCGATCTCTTCGTTCAGCTCGTGGACACGCTCAGCCTTATCATCACAGGCCAGAGGCAGCATAATTAGACCCAAGCAGGGAAAAACTGCACTGATTATTATCAATCAAGCTGATGTGAAATGAACCTTTTCCAAAGAGATTTATGACTTGCTGCCATGAGGAGCAGCTATATGAAACACCTGGTAGCAATATCACCAACAACGTCAACAGAGTCTTCCTCACCTTCGCAGCCACTTCAGCGCTGATCTCATCCTGAGTCTCCGCTAGTCTCTTCTTGGCCAGCTCAGTTCTCCGGTCACAGTCAGCGATGAAAGACTGAAGGTGTTCGGCAGCCTGTGAGAAAAACCACACAGATATCTCAGGAACGTTACAGGGTCATTCATAATGTTGCATATATCACCTGAACGTGCAAAAACTTTGTATGAGCCTGTTAGTGTGTCAAGCCTCTACAGCTGGACACACCCTGTTAGCTGGACAGCTTTTTAATGTCTAGAAAAAACAACCACGAGTTAACGCTTGAGTACTAGTGACCAATTCCTACCACCAGTGACTTACTTGCATTAAAAAAAACGGGCATTAGAGGGATACATTACGTTAAGGCTGAAATTCAAACATCTAAATGGAAATCATGCAAGCTGCATTTGTGGGTGTGTGTGTGTGTGTGTGTGTGTAGTACGTACATCAAGTTCAAAGAAGTGTTCGTGCTCCTTAGAGGCAATCTCGTAATCTGCTCTTAGGGCCAAGTCATGTACTTTGACACACTCTCCTAGATCCATTCTCTGCAAGAAAGATGATCACAGTGCAATATGTTGAAGTACTTTACTTCATACTTCACTCTGAAAGTGGATTTATACTTGCGCGGCGTCTGCATACAGTAGGGCAGGGTGAAATGTGCTCTTGCACTCAACCGTGGGGGTACTGCATCGTGTTATGGTTTCTCATCTACATTTAACCACAGAAATTCAGCAAGAACTTCCAGAAATCCAGAAACAGATAATTGCATACTGACAAATCACAAGGAAGTACTTCCACGTAACTGTGAGGAGTGAAGTGCACATTGGGTTTGGAAGACGTCAAGCCTCCACAAACCTACGCAGAACCAATGGAGGTGACGGCGTAACAGACTTCAGGCAGATGCTGCGAGAGTATAAATCCAGCTTTACACATTTGAAAGAAATGTAACATCTACTAAGCCTCCACATACATTTGTTTACAGAGCCTAAAACAGTCGAATACTCATTGTTTGAGCTGATTCTAATAGGCTGTTATTCTCTATAAGATGTATGCATATACTTGTACTATGACTAAGGTTAGGCTGTCATAGTGATGCTAAAAATGTTTGTTTTTTTTTAATCTATAACTGCAATCATTAATTTGTATTACAGTCATCTATTAAAAACATCTGAAAAAGGACAGCAATCTATTTCACCAAGTTAAAACAATTCTAGCCATGTCACCAACATCACTGAGAAATTCAGAAATAAAGAGGTCATAAATACATAAACAGCATCATAACAGATGTAGCTGATACACATCAGAGAATTTTCAGCATGTTTTTAGGTGACGTTTTCATCTGATGCGGAGAAAAACAACCTTTTATTCCACACCAATTATTTACCATCCTCAGTTTTCCTCTGTAAACAAAACACATAACATCTCTTTCCCCTTTATTTCTAAAATCCAAAGACGTTTAGTGAACTCCAAGAAAATCAAAAGGAAATGTGAATATGCATTTTATGCAGAATAAACCATATCTGTAGCATAATGTAACTTTTACCCCATTCAAGCATAAGATCTGTGTAAAACAAAGATCTCTGGTTGACTGACTGTGCATATATGAACTCACGGTTCCTGACAGGATGTCATGAGGACATGAATCCAAAAGGTGGCTTTTGCAGACTCGATCATCTGTGAATTTGATTCTCTGCCGCATGGTGTCTCCTGAAACAGATACAGATGTTGAAGTTAGTCTTGTGCTGAGTTAGCATATGCATTAAAATATCTCCCTAAAAGATATAAGAAAAATGAAGCGATGATGAATAAATGGCACCAAGGCAGAGTCACACAGCTACTCGTTTTTTATTCACCTTAACTGCATATCTCTAAACAGGTAGCTACTCGAAAGAAACACAACCAATAACTCCTGCTTGTAAGAAACGGTGCAAATGCACATGAAACATGACAGAGTACAACTTTATGCTGCTGTTCAGATGAGGGCGAAGTCATGGCAAGCTTATAAACTGGAATACAACAGGTAGCTCTGATGCTAGCGGCTCCTTATGCTAGTTAGCTTGTTTGTGAAGCATGCTTCGCTATCACTGACCGTCATTCAGGTTAGCGTGCTGGCTAATGCTAGTTACAATCAACAACTCCTGGAAATAATGGCAGTCTTTGACATGAAATACAAACGGGCTCTGCTCACCGTCTCTCCCCGTTCCCATGAGCTGGTCCAGCATTGCTCGCATCTGTGCCTGGGCCGACATGTTTGTATAAGGTTGTGTGAGTCACTCCTCGCAGCAACGGTCTTCACACATGCAGCTTTCCCAAACTGAAGGCCTCTCTGGTTCCTCCAACAACAGCACGAACAACTTTTCCCACGAGGAGAAAAGTCCCAGGTCCTCCAGAACCAATACTCTTTATGTATTTATTGTTTGTTCAGTTTACAGGATGTTACAGCACTTTAACAGAAGCTAACAGTAACTTTGTAAAGGTGAACGGCTTCGGGTCGGCAGCAAGTGCACCGTCTGTTTGAGAACTGCGGGGTCCACTGGTCGGATCGACTCGCGTGGCGAGTTAAGACAGTGGTGACTTAATTTGATCAGGGCGTTTAGTTCGCTAATAAATATGTTTCAAAATAAGAAAAAGAATCTGCAATTAACATAGTATCTAAACGTATTTTCTAGCCCATCAGCTAGAAATCAAGTTTGTTCTGCGTCCTCTCTTCCGCCTTTCTAGTTCCTCTCCGTGCACGTCGCCGCGAAGCGCGCTCCTTACGCCGTCAACCTCGAGGAAGTGCTGCAGCCTCCCGCGAAATAGTGAGGGATTTATTTATTTATTTATTTAAAAGAAAATTGTATGTGTTATTGTGCCGATTAACAACATATGGTTCTTCTATTAAAAAAATTGATCCTTTTCATTCACGATTTACTACGACTACTACTTCTGTAGCAGACGCGATTTTCCAAAGCAACTTACATCTTAGAGAAAACACAAGCAAGACATAAAATGGGAGGGTATAGTTTGGTAAATGCTGGTCAGACTATTTATTTATCTGTCAATTCCTCCATACCATTAATGAGCAAAGACCTACAAAGAACACCGTCGTCCTCCGTCATTATTTTTAAAAGGCTATAGTATTATAGCCTACTATATAGTATTATGTAGGCCTATACATTTAACTAAACTATAATTTAGTAAGTTTGTAGTATCAGTATTGTTTTATTTGAATAACTCGTATTGTGAATTTAGCCTTGTCTTCAATAGGATATATACAGTCGTCCTGAAAATGAAAATGAACTGAAATGTTATTTATATATATATATATGTATATATATATATATATATATATATATATATATATATATATATATATATATATATATATATATAAATACATAAATATATATCCATTTCTCCATCTGGTAATCTGATGGACGACGAGTCTTGGTTTGGCAGTTGCCAGGACAACGGTACTTGTCTGACTGCACTGTGCCAAGTGTAAAGTTTGGTGGAGGGGGGATTATGGTGTGGGGTTGTTTTTCAGGAGCTGGGCTTGGCCCCAATGCTTCAGCATATCAAGACATTTTGGACAATTCCATGCTCCCAATTTTGTGTGGACAGCTTGGAGTTTGCCCCTTTCTCTTCCAACATGACTGTGCACCAGTGCGCAAAGCAGGTCCATAAAGACATGGATGGCAGAGTCTGGTGTGGATGAACTTCACTGGCCTTGACCTCAACCCGAGAACACCTTTGGGATGAATTAGAGCGGAGACTGAGAGCCAGGCCTTCTCATCCAACATCAGTGTGTGACCTCACAAATGCGCTTCTGGAAGAATGGTCAAAAATTCCCATAAACACGCTCCTAAACCTTGTGGACAGCCTTCCCAGAAGAGTTGAAGCTGTTAGCTGCAAAGGGTGGACCAACGTCATATTGAATCCCATGGATTAGGAATGGGATGTTAAGCTCATATGTGAGTCAAAGCAAGTGAGCGAATACTTTTGGCAATATAGTGTATTTAACGATAAAACCACATAATTAAACAACAATAAAATAATAGAAAGATAACTGGTAAAAGGATGATCTAATATTATTATCTGTTCCTCAATGAAATCATAAAATGTTTTTAAAAGTGATATAAGGATTCGATCTAAAAGGCTGGGTTTACTTTGGAGAAAACTCGACCAAGTGTCCTTGTGTGTTTTATGTGGTCTAGAAAATGAAAAAAAAAGAAACCACTCTCTTTTAGCAGCAGATGGCAGTGTGGTATTTCTTTACTGGTTATACAGCTAAGATTTGGAAGCACACAACTGTAATAACTTCCTCTAACTGTGAAAAATCGAGAGTGTGGAAAAATCAGACTTTGCCATACATCAGTAATCCGTGTTGGTATGGTTCGTTCTTTGGTTTTTTCATTTAAAATAAAATTGCAAAAACAAAATAATATGTTTTTTTTTCTTTCTGTTTTTAAGCCCTAGATTAAAAAATATAAAACCGAAATAATTAAAATCCACAGTGTGTGATATTTACTCCAGCCATTTAAATCCAAAATAAATCATGTTTTGTTTGTTTTGTACAGACAAGCCAGGTACCCCAGGAGTCGTCAGATGGGTGAATATAATCATAGAAATGGAGAAATCTAAGATGTATAGTGGAAGCTATATCAGAGGTGAAACTAAAACCTGAGTTTGAGCTGGAATAGGCAAAAGCATAATTTTCCTGCACTGTAAATAGCATGGCATTCTTGTTGTCCTAATGTATTCAAATGTGTGGTTTAAAGGTTGTTTTTGCATTTTGGATGATGGAACAGTCTGTTTCAGTCCTAATATGGATAATGGAGATAATGGACCCTTGATTATAAGAACATATGATTTTACAACGATTTGTTTATTGTCTAAAAAACATCCTGGATCAAAATAATTAATTTTCGTGTTCAAGCAAATCACAAAACAAAACTTTTAAACCTATGTTAGTGCATTTAAACTTTTTGATTAACATTTTATAGTTTGTGTTTGTTTTGCTTGTAAAATTAATTGTTTATGGTTTATGTGTGACTATAATGTCTGTTTAGGTCAGTAATACAGTCTACACTTTTGGCAATTCATGACTGTTTTGTGACTTGAGTGTGATGGATAATTTTGTGTTAAATGGTTTAATATTTGTTGGTAAGGTTTCCTGTCAAAAGCCGAGTCACGCCCACAAATTCAACACAGTCCCACCAGCAACGTCCCACCCAATGCAGCTGGAGAAAAAAACACAGAAGAGGGAAAATGGCGACGACTGTGCTGCGGCTCCCACTGCGACTTTTCAGTAGGAATACGGGTATGATGACTCGTAACCCTGTTTTAAAATCATCTACCATACCCAGGACAACTCAGTGCAGGTCCGTGGTGTCTACGCAGTCTGGGGCAATCCTTCCCAAACCGGATAAAGTGAGTGTTTTTTCTACCTTGGTTGTTGTGAGAAACCAGACAAGAAGAGAAGTGGGAGGAGCTTAGTCCTAACTGACAGGAGTCTTGGCGAATAGAGCGGCAGTATACTGTGACGTTAGCCAATGAACGTGGGCTTAGACAAACAGACACACTTCCAGGAAGTAATTACCGCTAATTTATATATTTAAAATATGAATTTGACACTATTTTTTTAAGCTCTGAGGAGATGTTTTATGCAGGACTCTGTACAGTAGTTGGCCGTTTTGTTTGGCGAGTAATATTTTACCATAAACTGAATCCCATTTTTTTTCTTTTTTTTTCTCTTTTTTACCAGGAAGGGGACACCTAAACGATACTTAACACTATCACCGTAAATTACGTTCTTCTTTGAGCCGAAATGCTATAATTAGTTATTTAAATCCCTCACGTATCCCTCAGCTCTCTCCTTTTTTAACTGAAGAAATTTCCCTTAAAGCCAAAGAATGGGCCAAAGACTAGTTCAAACATAAGAAGGACACTGTGAAGGTTGGATACTCTTCTAAATTGTGTTGTCGATACAGCTTTGGCATCTTTCAACACTGTTGGCAGAAGCAGTTATAATAATGAATCTAGACCCAACTTCCCAGCTAGCTGAGGTGGGGCCTGGCTTAATTGAAACTTCTGACTTTTTCAGACACCTTTCGGTCTGATCCGCATGACGGCAGTGGTGATACCTTTCCTTTATGTGGGAACTCTGATCAGCAAGAACTTTGCTGCTCTCCTGGAGGAGCACGATATCTTTGTCCCTGAAGATGATGATGATGATGATTGAGCTAAGCTCGCAGCCTAATAAGAGGTACGGGTAATGTGTGTTCAAGCCACACCTAACATCGTCATGCACAATCTTTTCCTGTGTAAAGGGCGGATGAGGAGGAGCATGGGTTCAGGAATGCTTATGTGTAATGTCAGGTTTTAAAGGTGTGTTAAGGGGGGGGGGGGGGGCAGTTTGTAATATGTTTGCAAAGACATCAACCATTAACAGATTAAAATGTTTATCTACAGGGTGTTTTGCAATATCATCTGAAAAAATACCAGCCGTCACAAGAAAGGAAGATGGGGAAGATGGAGCCATTTGACCTCCCGAAACATCCTCTACCTCCACTTTTCTTCCTCCTTTCTCTGATATTTGTCTTGTTTTTCAGAAATTTCATATCATGTGAGGCTATCGTGTGGGGCTATAAGAACTACCGATGCTTTCACTCTTGTTTGCATGTTTGTGTGTGTCAGCTCAATAAACAGAGTCCATCACACACTGGAAAAAGTTCTTATTTATTTTTAACAGTCAACAGTCCAGTCATGGCATCATACAATTGTGATGTCATAATGGTATTATTACATTTAGTGAATGCCCTCTTGTAAAGCCTAAAATGTTGCCCTCATTTGTCAGGTTTGTCGCGCTCCTTCCTGAAGTGCAGCATTGGCCAGTCTCAAGTGTTCGTTGAGGGAACCCATCTCCAACTGGCTCCGACCCCTTGTGTCACTTAGCTTAACGTAGGCCTCTTGATAACGTTGGTAAGCTTCTTCTTTCTCCTGCAAGGAAAAATATGGCTAGAGGATCAAAATGAAACAGGAGCATATGTTTGAAGGTCCTAAAAACACATGAAGAAATGTTGGCATGATGCACACAGCTGGACCATGAGACATACCTTGGTGAGAGCTTGCACTTCATTTTGAAGGCAGCTGATTTCTTTTTTAAGATACTGCACCTCGTTTTCCTTTGCCCTTAGCAGTGTCTGGAAGATAGAAAACGTGACCTTGCTATAGAAAGGTGCAGACTGAAATGGCTGCTTGTAAATCTGCCAATAAGTTTTGATAGAAGTATTTTCTTAACGTGCATCAGCTGGTCACAAGTGGAGAAATTGAATTAATTTGGACAATTACTATTACTGAGAATGTAGTTGAATTAAAATAAATTTTAGGTCAATCACTGCAACCGACACTTTTATAGAGCCAGTCCCACAAAACTGGACAGATTCTTCATCCACGCTCTCCAAGTTTAGGGAAAGACTATCATTTTTGTGAAACTGCTGACATTCATAAACAATAGAAGAGCAAACAAATGAAAAGATAAAAGGTAACATGGCATTGTAATTGAATATTTTTTTAAACAATTGAGGATATACAGTGTTTTATAATTGTCATTAAACAGAAAAAGTCTATAAAAGAAACGACAGAGAAAGAAAGGCAAAGTTTATGAAGGGGTTTGTTTTGCCAAGAGTCAAGGTTACTCAAAGAATCATCAATTTTATTTCTTCTCATTTCTCATCTATATTATTCATGAACTGTATTTATTCATTTTAGTTTCTGGAGTCTAAGAAACTACGAAACATGCAAGTAAAATTTAGTTGAATAAATAACAAATTGTTGCATCTTAGTTTCAATGGAAAGCAAAAGATTTTAATAAATGTGCCACCAGATGTGTACCATGTCAAAAACATGTACTGTAATTCAGCCAGTAGGTGGCAGCATTTGCTTCAATATGAAGCCTCTGGACACACAAAGCCCACAAACATGAGGCCTAAAAAAAGAAAATATACAAAAGGGTATAGATGACATTGCAACTGTAGAGAGTCGAGACATTACTGGGGATACAAGACAAATCGTTGTGTCTATGATGCTGATGTCAAGAGACCAGACCCCAGAGGATCAAAATCAGAACCAATTTTTTTAAGTTAAA
Source organism: Atherinomorus stipes (assembly GCA_023101725.1). Taxonomy (NCBI): domain Eukaryota; kingdom Metazoa; phylum Chordata; class Actinopteri; order Atheriniformes; family Atherinidae; genus Atherinomorus; species Atherinomorus stipes. Next base: position 246,974 of record JALJCO010011927.1, read on the forward strand.
TTGGTTCTGATCTCATTAAGTGGGATAAGGACTAGTAACGATTCAGAAAGAAACAGATGTTTACGTGAAAGGAGACTGCCAACTAGATATATTTTTACTTTCAATACCTCTAAATCTGACGATGTGCGCTCAGTGTTGCCAAGGGAAACCACGTCCGACTTCTGGCCTGTGATGAAATAACGCATTCGGCTGATCTCTTCAGCCAGTTTGTTCTTAAGCTCCTGAAAAACACATTTTCAATCTTAAATTATGTTATGTAGAAATATTAAGAACACAGATATCAAATTCCTCAAAGCTGCGACCTTACAGTTTAACACTGAAACAGGATCTAACAACATGTTTCCAGAAACCTGGTTCTCTCTTTGGAGCTGCTCCATCTCCCTCTGCTTGCGATCCAGCTCAGTCTCTCGGCTCTTGCTGCTCTGCTCAGTGTGGCTCAGCTCCAGGCATTTCTGAGAGTAGCGCTCTGACAGCACATTTAACTCGCCATGCAAGACGTCCGCCTGAGGCCTGACACGAACAAACACACAAGTCCTGGGGTGAACTGTCATGGGCCCTCATGCATGCCGTCATTGTTGAGTGGAGAACATCTCAAGCCTGCAGCGAGAGCCAGTGAGGAAGTAGCTGTTCTCATCAGGATGACACGGCAGAGGGATGAAATAAACTTACATTTGTCCTCTATATGAAGAATCCATGTGTGCAGCTCCTCCATACAGACTCCTGGCCTTCTCCAGCTCCTCTCTGTGAGCTGCTCTAAGTGCCTCCATTGCTTTGATCAACACATTTTTAAATGAATTAGTCAACTTGATTCTTGTTATTAGAAAGCTTTAAGAGTAACTTATATAAGGAGACAAGTCAAGGACACAGCATCAGTGAACATCATGATCTTAAAGAGGTCATTGCTAATTCTTAGCTAACCCATAGCAGCTGCATGGCGCTCTTCCTGCAGCATCCGGTCACCCTTCTCCTCCAGTTCCTTAATCTCCCTGGCATGTTTTTCCTGCAGCTCCTTCAGTGCTTTCCTATGGGCTATCTCCATGGCTTCCAGCCTTTCCCTACAAGGGGCCCTGGGGCCACAAGGACTGTCCACCTCTATCCCCATGGCTGCACGCTCCTTCTTGATGCTGTCAACCTGCTTTCGGAGGGAGAGGGCCTGGGACACATCATTAGAGGGGAAATTGAAATGCACATTCTTTGTGAATATTCACATTTACTTGCAGGAATGACAACACACAAACTCCATACCAGCTCCCAAAGCAGCAGGACCAAGAGGGAAATTTAGACTGAGCCTATCTTACCTCTTTCTGAAGAGCTTCAGCTGTTGTACTTTGGAAGGTTTGGGTACCATTCATTGATTGAAAAGCCTCCTTTGAATTGGACATACAAGCTTGTGTGCTGGTGACAGACTGTCCAGCATCTTCAGGACTTGAGTGACAGGTTTGGGAAGTAGCTAGAGGCTCTGACACCTCTGTGGTGCCCGCCTTATAACCCTGGGCTCCAATGAGAGACTGTGCGCTCATGTCCCTAAATGACAATGCCTCAAATTCTGTCCACTTCCTGTTTACTTCGGTGTCCAGCGTTTCAATGACGGGGACAGGAACGCTTCCCTTCTTCAGCTCCATGGAGTCCCACCTGCTACCCATCTCACTCAGAGGAACCCCCTCCTCAAACCACTTGTTCCTCTCCTCCAGTCGCTTTGCTTGCTCACGGTCCCAGCCCTCCCCTTCTTCTCTCTGACTGGCAGGAGACAAGTCCACATCCAGATCTCCGTCGACTGTTCGGTGGCGGGGGTCTTCCTGGTTGGAGCTTGCAGCTGCAGTTGTGTAGGTGGAAGTGGCAGGTTCATAACCAGAGTCCTTGCAGGTGAGCCGAGCAGGCGGTTGGCATGACGACAGTCTCTGGGAGAGGAGGTTCTCTTTCTTGCTGCTGGAGTCTGATTGGCTGCAGTCAGAATGGGGGAAATGCAGGTGGATAGGGTTACATATCCGAAGAGAGACAAAAGGGGGGGTTCACTGCAGTCTGACCACCAAGTCAAAGTGCTCAGGTCTGTTGAGAACTTGTTTGTGGCATTAGATGATGGTTTTAGCCAAAACACGATTAACATCAGGTATTCATTATTTACAATTTTGTGATTTTTTTTTGGGGGGGGGGGGTGGGGGGGGTGATTTGTATATTAAAATGATTAATTTATTGAAATGATAACATATTTCTTCCTCTAAAAACCAAAACAAAAAAGGGACAGGACACAGGAGAGTCAGTGTTAATATCTACCCAATGTATCAACAAATAATTGTGACGTGTGTGTGTGTGTGTGTGTGTGTGTTGGGGGGGGGGGGGGGGGGGGTCATACTCTTTGCCTGTTTATATACTTATTCAATCATTTACATCTGTAAAACAAGTGGCGTCTAAAAAATATATTGTGATACTTTTACAGTGAATTACTTGACATTTGGGCTCTATGCACGACTCCACTACTTCCTGAACTTAAGGTAGCTCCTTTGTTTCCTGTCTTTCATTACTGGATGAACTGATTAATCCAGGTGTGTCTGGCCAGTTACTGAGGTCATTATTATATTATAGGTTGTTATTATAATAAAGATAATTAAGATATTCATAAAATATTATTCATGTTATTATGAATCTGGGTAATGTGATTTTTGCAGGGATTATAACCCCTCTAGCCCCCATGCAAATTACACAGTTGAGTCTATCCATATAGAGCATTTTAGGTGACTTATAAGGATGATGCTTATGTTGTTTTATCTGATAACTTTTAAGCAAAGGATTTAGACAATATCATCACTGAGTATCAAATCAAACTCACTGTATGTTGTTCTGGATAGTCCGTGTCAGTAATTTCACCCAGTTCCGCCGAATTCTGGATGTTATGGCAGAAAGAGTGAACACTGCTGTTTTTGTCTGAAAGAGATCAACACACACACAAAGTTAAACAGGAAGCAGCTATAATATTAAACTTACTATCTGTGAACATGGGAGGAAGGGGGAGGGGTGTTTGGCTGTGCATTACTCTGCACGTATATTTTGAAACATGAGAAACAACAGCGACTACAAACACATACTTGTATTTGAAGGCCATAGTTCTTCTCAACATTGCAGTCTGACACACACACACAGGATGTCAGATCAATCTCTCCATCCAAATCATCTGACTGCAGCAAGACATAAAGAGCTTAAAATTACTCAAAAAAGACTTCACGTCAAACAAATATGTTTGTAAAAGGAGTAACCAACCTCTTCATAGAAAATAAATCTAATGAAATATAATAGTGGTAAAAAAAACACTGCATAAAACAAACTATTAATGGATTGAAGGGTTTTCCTGTCTGGGGCTTCACCAGGTCTTACCTCAGTCTCTGAGTCTCTGTAGTACCTCAGGGAAGTGTCACCAAGAACAAACCAGTGCTTTTTCCACTGGAGAAAATAAACATGAAAACATATATCTAAAATATTGTGCAGATACTGAACAGAAGAAACATCATGTTATATAAAAGTCATTCAGTAGATATACACATCTATTTGTGTCCAGACACCAAGACATTTCAGCATCTTATTATGATCAATGACACAATGCTGATCTGAGTGGGGTTTAAATGGTTTACAGACAAACTTTTAAGACATGATGAATTCAGAAATTAATTCACATTTAGACATCCATAAATCCAGTTATGTTTTTAAAATTAGGGTTTATTGCCGTAGGTCTCATTTTTTGAGTTTTTCTGAGTGGATGTCAATGAGCAGTCAAGACAATGATCCAGAGCATACAGCTAAAGCTAAACAGAAATGGTTTGAAGACAACAAGGTGGATATTCTGGAGTGGCCAAGTTGAAGCCCAGACCTCAATCCCAAAGAGAATTTGTGGCTGGACTTGAAAAGGGCTGTTCACACATGATCCCCACCGCGCAAGCTGACAGAACGTGAACTGTTTTGCGAGGAAGAATGGGGTAATAGTGCAATGTCCAGTTGTGCAAGTCTCATTGAGATCTGCCCACACTGACTCCATGCTGTGATTGCAGTCAAAGGTGCAACTTTACAGTACTGACTTGAAGGGGGGGGGGGGGGGGGGTATTTATGATACTTGTTATGTTGAGCATGACTGATTTACTAACAGAGGTGTCAAACATAGAAGTAAAAGTAGTTTTTCAGTAGCAATCTTATCATGTTTTTGGATCTGCCAGTGCATTTAGAACAGGTGTTTTCACTAACGAACTCATCTACCTGGCAGAGGAGCTGATTAAACACAGCTGGTCCAGTGATTGGTTGTAAAAACTGCCAGACAGGATTTCTAATTTCTACTTCTAGCCCATTTCTGACACCTCTGTTTACTTAAAAGCACTCGAGAGCGCAGACCTCCGTCAAGCAGCTCTTGCAATGATAAAGAATCCTTTCTGGATCCAAAAAGTGATCTGGATCACCACCAAAATTTAATGGGTTTGTTTTTGGGCTGAGGCACACGGCTGGTGAAAATTTCAGGTCAATCCGTCCAGTACTTTTTCCGTAAAGTCGCCAACAGACAGACAAATCAACCCATACTACCGAAAACATTACCTCCTTGGTGGAGGTAATAAAAAGGTAGAAACATCCTAAGGAGTGAATACTTCTCATATGCATTGTATTAAATGGATCCAACAGCCTATGAAGTTCTGCACAATGACTCTTTGATTTGAGTGAGGTGTGTTGGAGCAAGAAAACTTAAAAAATCTGCGAGATTGTGGCCCTTGAGCACTGGAGATGGACACCCCTGGCATGTGAGATACTTACTGATTAAATGTGAGTATGGGTAAAGTGGGACAATGGGCAAACTGGGACAGTTAAGCTTAATCTTTACATGTGTTTACTTCTGTTACTAAAATCACCATTGAGCTCATCATAGGGCAGCATGAGATTAAAAGAAAAGGTTCTGTGTGGCAAGGTTATAATAGTTTTGGATTTTTCATTAGTTTCAGTTTTTATTTAGTTTTGACTTTTTGGTTTTTAGTTCAGTTAGTTTTAATTAGTTTTTGAGCAGTTTTACTAGTTTTTTTAAGTTTTTATTTTTTGGAAAATGCTTTGTTCTAGTTCAGTTTTTATTAGTTTAGTCTTAGTTTTAGCTTTTGGGAATTTCTTTTTCGTAAATTATAGGTATTTGTCTAGCGTGGCATTCAAAATACTTAGAAAGTCACTCAAAATAAAGCAAAGTAAATAGAGTAATTGGAAATAGATTTCATATCAACCCAAAAAGCTTATGTATCAAATAAATCTACAAAAACTAAAGCTAAGAATGATTTTGCAACGATTTTAGTTAGTTTTTTAAAGACACAATACAGTTTCAGTTAGTTATTGTTTTTTGAAAAACTGTCATTTTTATTTTTATTTCAGTTAACGAAAATGTTTTTTCAATTTTAGTTTTAGTTTTTTCGTTAGTTTTAGTTAACTATAATAACCTTGCTGTGTGGATGGTGTGGATGTTTGGTTCATAATCAGAATTTACATTGAGGTGACATTTTCAGAAAGTGTCCCAGTTTACCCATACTCACCCTATTTTAATAATGTTTTTAGATTCAGATTTAGTCTTTATTAGTTCCTGTTGGTAAGTGGCTGGCAGTCGGCTGAAAGGTAAAAGATTGAAAAAAAAAGGAACTTTTTCATACATTTTCCAGATCTGTAGACTATTATATGCTACTCTAGTGGATACAGAGACCTGCTCGTGCCCACAAGTTAAAGGGACTAGAGGCAGGAATTACGAAAGAATAAACAAGCATGTCCAATTTTTTTAATACTTATGGGTGATGAAGCGTTAAAAACCAAAAAGAACAAGCCCACCCACGTCTCTCTCCATTGCCTTGAACAGGCTATGTGCTGCATAAAGTGCTGCAATTCGGTGCCCGAATTTCCCGCGCTGCCCTGTGGATGTGACGTCAAATGACGCTGCATCCGCCGTTTTGATACAGGAAGTAGACGGTCACGGTAAATTCAAACACTGTAAGCGATAGTTATGGATTCTTCTGCCATCAGCAAATGATCCAGATCAACTGAAAGACACTAAAAAGTGTAACTACGAAGAAAAAGGTTAGTAAACAGCATTATAGCTTCAGTTTGTGGACGCTCCCGTGACGGCTTGGCTTGTGGGTGCAGTTTCCTGAAGCGCCAGTCGCGGCAGTCGCGAGTTTCGTTTCTTAATCTTGCCTCTAGCCTCTTTAAATTCAAACAGGTGGAAAGTGATGGTACAGCGTGAACTACTGGGAATAGAGCTGCTGACAGCCGCATGAAGGAATGATTTGTAGTGGCTCTCCTTCAGACACTGTGAATGGAGGAGTCTCATTTGATAAACTCCATTTCCAAAGAGTTAAGAAGTTTTTCGAAACGCAAAAAACCTTAAATCTCTAAAGTGTTGATCATGTTGAGATTTTTTGCATTTAGAAAATACGAGCAAGTCTATAGGACAGTAGGTTCAGGTCTAGGTTCGGAAACACTGAATGAGATTAGCTGACCCCCGTGAGCAGGTTGTTCTTTTTATAGTTTCTTTTCTTCCGTTATGGCACAGCATATTCCAAGATGTTAATGCCAGGATTCATGGGGCTCAAACTATAAGAGTGGTTCAGGTAGCATGAGACTTCAATTTCAATCATGGATTGGTCACTGCAGAGTCCAGACCTGAATCTCACTGAGAATCTTTGGGATGCACTAGAGAAGGCTGGTTGGACTCTCCCATCATCGATACAAGATCTTGGTGAAAAATGAATGCAACACTGGATGGAAATAAATCTTGTTGTATTGTAACGAATGCTGTCTTAATCAAAGCTAAAGGCAGTTTGATGAAAGTATGCACGCACGAAGTAAGATAATTCAAGTCTGTCTTGACTCAAGCCGTCTCAAACCGCACACTTGCTCGAGTGCACTGGAATTCAGTGCGTAGTGTGCACTGTGTACTTCATCTGTAGTGCACACTATTGTTGATAAATGCTGACCCAAACAGAGCACTTACAGGAAGTGACAGACTAGCATTGCTTGCTAACGTGAGCTAACTCTACTGAGCAGGTATAACCGCAGCCTCAAACACATGACCAGATCATAACTGTCATCAGGGAGTAAACAGCTTGGTAGCATACCACAATACACATTAGTAATTATATCGAAATCATTTCATAAACGTTACATAAACCAGTACAATACTGCCTCTGATGCAGCAGAGGTCACCCCCGCTTCGTTCACCGCCATTATGAAAGCAGTTCGAAAGTCCCGCCCCTTTTCTCTATGTCAGCAAGATGGTGTCCGTTTAGAGCAAGTAGTGTGCTTCGTTTTGCACTTCATTTTGGCCATTATTAGGGCAGCATCCTGGTACTTTCAGTGCACTAAATTTTTGCTAAAATGACCACATGAACGCACTACACACTCAAAAAGAGTGTTTGAAGTGCTCAAGTCTAGATTAATTAAGGCTGAACTGTGTTAGTAGAGCAACTTGAGGCTTAAATAGGAGATGGCCTTGTATGAGCCTGACTTTTTCAGCTATTTCTATTTCTTGAGTGACTTTCATGGAATTCAGGGAAAAATGGACACAGATTCCTCTGAAAAATTGAAATTTAGACTCATAAGCTCCATCTCACAGAGAAGATGATTAAAAGATGTAAATAAAAGGCAGATTGATGCAACACAATAATAAACATACTTCTCAACTTTGTTGAGTGTTGATGACATTAAATTATAGACTGGTAAAACAAATGACTGGCCTGTCTAGACACTGAAAATAATTTCCCTCATAATTGTGTTTGTTCAATAACAAAGTTCAAACAAGAAAACAAATTACAAGGTTAAATTTTTTTTTTAAATGTCATTAGACCATAAATAGCCTCAAAAATACTGGTTTGTATCAGAGCTGAGGCGTATTTTTATGGCATCTACTGTAGATTGTTTAGACTGTCTGATGGGCCCTGAAACTAACAATAGAGATGAGATCAGCTTTTATAAAACACAATAATACCAAACAACAGACATTTACCTTGCCTTGTTCATCCAGTCTGGACATCCATCCCTTCAAGTAACACCATCTGCATTTAAAGTATTAAAGACAAGTGCTGTAGAAGTGTTCAGCTGTGGTTTGTGTTTGACTATTGATTGTGAAACTAGAGGAAGCGGAAACTGTCAGTAGCAGACACAAACGTCTCTCTAAAGATAACTACACAATTGTGACGTGGGCACAGAGAGAGGGACTACACAGTGAAGTATGACAAATGGGAAACATCTTGCAGAATGGGAACATAAAACAAGAAGATGTGTAGTTTCTGTGAACAGTGATCAACATTTTGTATAGGAGGAGAAAAAGGAACTGAAACATTAGCAGAATCACTTAAAAGCATGTTAGCACAACATAAGCACTTACCGGGCACAAGGAGTCCAATATTGGTATTGTTGGATAGAGAGAGAGAGAGAGAGAGAGAGAGAGAGAGAGAGAGAGAGAGAGAGAGAGAGAGAGAGAGAAGTTGTTCTCAGTAAAAAAAAAGAAAAGCTAAAAGTTCTCAGTAAAGAAAAAAGAGAATTAAATTTTGTTTTGTGGTCATCCATCATTTTACAATGAATAAGCAGTTTTTAGCACGGACTCTGCAAGATACTTTTGCAAAACTTCCCTTGAATCTATTATTAAAGCTGATAAATCATATGAACACGCTGCCCTGCAACACAGAGTGCCAAGTAATGGCTTTTTGCCTGCAAGTGGTTTCAGTGTGAGTGTGGTCCAGGTAGGAGAGATGACATAAACATCAACAAGCTGCATTACAGTGAATGTATGAATGACCCATTTTCCTTCAAACGCTCGTGTAATTTACTCGTGATCATACTCACCTGTGTTGGTGGAAGCTCAGGAGGAGCTCGTTCCTTCTCCCTTGAAGATCTGTGCTTTCCACTTTGATTATCTGAGGCCTTTCATGGAATAAACAGCCTTTTTTAGTTGTTTCAACAAATTTATGATGCATTTGCAGCCATGTATTATACCTGTGTATGAAGAGAAGTTGTTGACTGTCGGCGAGATGATCGTCCAGTCTCAGGGTCCCGACATTTTTCTCGTCTGTCTCTCCCTCTCTCTCTGCCCCTTCCCCTCTCCTCTGACTCAAGCCTTGAACTGTAAGTATCTGTTTCGTCTTGATACCTGCAGAGACAAACATGTTGGTCCATTTTATTTAGTATTTTCTTGCAGAACTCTCATCTATCTCTGCAAAACTTGAGGAGCTTGCATCTTTTCCTTTGCTATAACTTGAGGCAGTAACTCCTGGTCAGATAAATCAACCTGGTTGGCCTTTCTATTTCCTAAACTAGTAGTTCCCAACCTTGGGTGACAGAGCCCCCCAAAGGGATCTCTAAAGAGCATAGGGGGTTTACGAGGTTTTGACTGTACAGAGCCTATGTGATTGTTAAAATTAAGATGATCTCAAGGAGACGATTGGAGGTGTATTCACTTCTCCATGGCTTCTTTGGTAGTTGCATGAAGGGGGTCCTCAAAGAAAACAGGATAGGAACCACTGTCCTACATCTAGCTGTAGTTGGAAAGAAATTCCACCTTCTCATTCCACCAACCTGTATGTCCTGGCTTTCTGGTCCCTGCATGGACTTGGGCTCTGGTTTCTCCATCTCAGTCCTGGAAACTCCTCTTCTGACTCCACCTGAATCTTTGGTATATCAGCCAGCACTATGTAGTCCTCTATGGTCATTCCCAGCTTGGATTCATAAAGAAAGAAAGATTGCTTTGTGACTTGTCTCTAACACAACACATCTGACTCATATGATCCATAGTTTACAAAACAGCTTCTTCAGTGAAACCCTTTAACATTGTGTTGGTATTGTTTTATAAGTACAGCCATGCAGGGAGCCTTCCGGGAGGAAGAGAATGTAATCCTATCTATGTTTATTAGAGCCAGAGACACAGCTTAGATTGACATTTACATTAGTTGTGCACACACAATGTTTAATTAAACAAAAATATTTGGTACAGATGGCATATCTGAGGTGGAATTTAAAGCTGATTGCATGAAATGTTCATGGTAATGGTCCAAATCTTTCTTTTAAACATATTTCTCCACATTATTCAGATTTTTTTTACCACAAGATTAAGAAATTCAAGAATAGTGTCATTTTTCAAAGCTATTTTACTCAAATTTAAAGTAGAGGTTCTTTACTAAAGTACCTGCTGAAGTATTGGTAGCTTTAATGATATACCAAAAAACAACAGGTTGACGATTATTTTACTACTACTACTACTACTGTCATTTAGCAGATGCTTTTATCCAAAACAACTTACATCTAAGCAAACAACACAAACATTTGTGCAAAAAATGCCATAACATTGAGTCGAATTTCATTGATTCTTGTACACAAAACACCTATCTGTCCAGTTTTAGACGGCAACTCCTAAAAAGGCTGAGATTCAGATTTTCAAAAGTTAATCACTCTTGAACTGAGCTGTTCTCCACCTCTGCTGAAACTGGGTCATACAGCATGACAGTGATCCCAGCAACAGCAAATTTATGAAGAATGGTTGAAAATGAAAAGATTCAAGGTGTTGCAATAATCCAGTTAAAATCCAGATGTCAACCTGATTGAAATGTGGTCAGACCTTCAGAGAGCTGTGCACAAATTTCTGCAAATCTCAGTGAACACGTATGCAAGGAGGGCACAGCCGGGATTTGATCATCAGACTTCCAGGTGAGACTCGCGCACGCTTACCAGCCAGCCAAAGAGATATCCCTGTGGCCAAGAAGCCAGGGCGTATAAACAATCAGAGGCATAGTGACAGGACCCCATACTGTCAAAATTGCAATAAGCAATATGACAGACTGATGCTACTTGCCATACAGAAAAGCATGACCTTAAATTGCTTTTAATAAAGGTGCCTCTACAAACTACTAATGGGCCTTTTCCATTGCAGCTGCACACAGCACGGTACAGCACCACACGCGAAAGACGACCAGGACGGTTTTTGTTTCCATACAGGAGAAGTAGTCGTCTACTACCTGGAAGTGGGCGGAGTTGGCGCGGTCGAGACTGCGGTGACGTCACTGCCGTGCCATGCGGTGGGCAGTAAAGTAAAAACAGCAATGGAGGCATTGGATAATATCGAGGTGTTACTGCTGTTGTTGTTTTCTCTGTGGCTTGTAGTCACTGAAAACTGAAAACAGAGCCAGATATTTTTAGAAGAGGCGAGGTGAAACACGTATGATGACAACTTTCTTTGGCCAATCAGTGGAGAGCCGTCAGGTACGTCACATTTTGTGTAGGTTAGAGCTAGCTCTGAAACAGGTGCGGAAAATCGTAACGGGTTCTCCCAGAGGAAACACAGATAAAGCGTGCCGTGTGGAAGGATTACGAAAATGGGCAGTGGAAAATGTCCATAAGTCATAGAAAAGATTTTATAACAGTCCATTCAACAGATGCTGATTGAGACACTTTAGTGTTTAGTGCTTCAGCATTTTCCTCTTTTTTTTTTTTAAAGGATTTTTGGGCTCTAGTGGCCTTTATGTGACAATGTATAGCGACAGGAAAGGGGCAGAGTGAGTGGGGAGTGACATGCAGCAAAGGGCCCTGGACCGGGAATTGAACCAGGGCCGACTGCGTCAAGAACTGTAGCCTCAGTTCATGGGGTGGCTGCTCAACCAACTGAGCTAAACACCACCCCAGCATTTTCCTCTTAATCATCTGTGTGAGACTGTGTAATTGGGGTGTGTGCAATATGTGTATTAGGGATATGTGCAGCTTGGAGTCCAAGACAAATTTCCTGAGAGGGACAACAAAGCATTGCATCGTATCGCATCGTATCGTATCGCATCGTATCGTATCGTATCGTATCGTATCGTATCGCACTGCATTGCTTTGCATCGTATCGTATCGCACTGCATTGCATCGTATCGTATCGTATCGCATCGCATCGCATCCCATTGCATCCCATCGCATCCCATCGCATCCCATCGCATCGCATCGCTGTCTTAAAGGGACTTGAGGCAAGATTAAGAAACGAAACTCGCGACTGCCGCGACTGCCTCTTCAGGTAACTGCAGCCACGGGCCAAGCCGTCACGGGAGCGTGCACAAACTGAAGCTATAATGTTGTATACTCACATTTTTCTCCGTAGTTACACTTTTTAGTGGTCTTTCAGTTGATCTGGATCGTTTGCTGAAGACAGAATAATCCATAACTATTGCTTACAGTGTTTGAATTTACCACGACCGGCTTCTTCCTATATCAAAACTGCGGATGTAGTGTCATTTGACGTCACGTCCGCATGGCAGAGCTGGAAAGCTATAATGTTGTTTACTAAGCTTTTCTTCGTAGTTACACTTTTTAGTGGTCTTTCAGTTGATCTAGATCGTATTCTGACGGCAGAATAATCCATAACTATCGCTTACAGTGTTTGAATTTAACGCAACCATCTTTTTCCTGCATCAAAACTGCGGATGTAGATCATTTGACGTCACGTCCGCAGGGCAGCGCGGGAAATTCGGATACAGAATTGCAGCGCACTTTGCAGGACACAGCCTGTTCAAGGCAACGGAGAGAAACATGGGTGGAAACGTTATTTTTGGTATTTAGCGCTTCATCACCCATTAGTATGAAAAAAAAAGGGACATTTATGTTTGATTTTTTTTAAATTCCTGCCTCAAGTCCCTTTAAGTCAGCAGGTTACAACAGATACACTCACCTCCTCAAGTTCTTCAGCAGTCTTTTTGGGTTCAGAGATCAACAAGGCCTCCATGCCCCGCCTTATGCTGCTCTTGCTTCGTTCACCATTGACATTATTACTTCCCTCATTGGCCTTATCTGTTTCTGTGACTGCAATAGGTGATAGTGATCCACCAAGGACTTGGGGATCTGGAGCCCGCCTTGAGGAAGATGAACCATGCGATGGTGGAAGACTAAGTACAGAGTGTGAAGACCCCTGCCAAGAACCTTGAGAGCGACTCAGTCTGCTGCCCCTGGAGTCTGTCTCTCTTTGTGAGGCATGGCTGTGAGGACTATAGCCATTCCTGGATGGTGATACTTCACGACTGTTGTGAGTTTGAGTGTTGGCTAAACTGCTGGCAGCTGTTCTGATTCGCGGTGATGCCTGATAGCCTTCACTTGATTTTTGTTGGACAGCTGAGGAGCCACGACGGGAGATAGACTCCAGATTTCTGTACAGCTTCTCAGAATCCAAACTGTGTTTGTTTGAAGCTTGGGATGGGCATCTTGACTCTCGGCTGTAACCCTTTTGAGCTTCGTATTCCCCTCTCTGTGAAAGCGATGAGTCTGTGCGTCTGTGAGAATTGGAGGTCCTAGAGGGTGATACTGTTCGTGAGGCTGTAGACCCCCTCCTGCGATTTGGACTGGACCTGCCTGAAGTGTGACATGAAGCACGACGAGATGGATGCTGAGAGGAGCCATGAGATGAAGTGTGAGCCCTAACCTGACTCCTGCTGAGGGAGCTCCCTCTCCTTGGTGCCACAGAAGATTCCGTCAGCTTGTAGCGGTCTGGACTCACAGAGCTGTGACGCGTTGGAGAATTTCTCTGTGAGTCAGCACCTCGTCTAAAGTTGGAGTGGTACGTGTACCTCTGTGGAGATTCACTTCTCCAAGTTTCCTGCATATATGTCTCTGGGTTTCTTCTTTCCGAGGGCAGTCCAAGGTTGACATTCCTGTAGGGCACGCAGGCCTTGGCCTCAGGGACATAGTTGCTTGGGAGGGGACGCCCCCTCTCATAGAAACGATATTTACGCTTGTTGACCTCTTCCATCTGCTGCGGAACATCACCTCTTCTGTCTGGGGAGAAGTAGCCACTCTCTTTTTCCCTTTCTCCTCTGGATTCTGAAAATCATACAAGCCTGTGATCATTCTCTTATTATGTAGCCTGCAAAAAGAACCAGCATCATGGATGACATCTTTGATTTTGCTTAAGAGATGAGAATGCTGTTAAGTTGTGACTAGGGTCAAGGTCAAGATGTTGCAGACTTAAGGATATACAGGTAGTATCCATCCAACTAACCTGAGGCACGGCGGGATCTGTCTCTACTCCTCCTTTCATCCATCCAAGAGCTTTCCGTTCCTCTGGGGGGAGACGGATCCAGTCGAGTCATTTCCCTTTCAGATGTACAGAGAGATCTGCTCTTTCCTGAACAAGCACGCTGATTTGAAGAGCTGGAGAAGGCAGAAGACAGTCAGTGGCTTTGAATATTACACTCGACATGAAAAGCTGAATCCAAAAGTCTCAATTCAGGTGGAAGTGTCTGCTTGTTTCTCCACAGCTAAAGTTGTTTGTTTTGGAAAGAATTTTCCATACATTGTGGTATATTTAACATTTTGTGGATTTCTTATAGCTTTTAGATGTGGAGGTTTTTTAAAAAAAAATGTTACAGTATGTCAGTCAGTCAGTCATTTTCTGTACCGCTTATCCAGTTCAGGGTCGCGGGGGTTGCTGGAGCCTATCCCAGCTATTATCAGGCGAAAGGCGGGGTACACCCTGGACAGGTCACCAGTCTGTCGCAGAGAGACAGACAACCATTCACGCTCACATTCATTCCTAGGGGCAAGTTAGAGTGATCAATTAACCTAACAAGGTCACTGGTTCGATTCCTGGCTGGGGAGGGGGTTCATACAATTCCAACCGTGGCCTTCCTGTGTGGAGTTTGCATGTTCTCCCCGTGTATGCGTGGGTTCTCTCCGGGTACTCCAGCTTCCTCCCACCATCCAAAGACATGCATGTTAGGTTAGGTTAATTGATGTTACAGTATGTCTAACGCCAAAACCAAAAAGCAGGGTACCTTCTACTGAATACAAAATTGTGTTCAAAATATAAATATTAAGACTGTGCGCATGCATAATAATTTAGAGAAATGAAATATTAGACCATGAACCAATATTACAGAAAACAATCATTTGACAGCCATTACTCTCAGAATAGCTGACTGACCTTAACCCTGTACTGTAAGACCCACGGTTGTAGGCTAATATTACATCACTTTTAAGTCATCCTAAAAAAAGATCTGCAAATGTTATTTTTACTCAACACCACATTTAAATGTTTATTGGATCTCATTGTTTGTTTTCAAAATGTTAAAAGACAGAAGATGTTTTATTGTCTCGGTAATTTATCCATTTAGTGTTTAATTGCTACTATATTTTCCATGGAGGATTCTTGACTTCTTACAAGACAAATGCTTTGAAACTTTGCAAGAGGTATGTCCAATCTGTGTTGCTAAGAGCCCCAGTAAAAATTTTGTTTTTTGTTATGTTTGTATTATATACACAGGAGCCCTGAGATTTATTCAAACATCAAGAAATGGAACGGCTGTTTTTCCTCAACTTTTTTAAAAGTGATAGTTCAAAACCAGCAGCATGCACTACCTGAGATAGCTAGCTAGCTAACTAGCTAGCAGGGAACCAAGTGTGTGTTTAACCAGTTAATATTTTTTTCCTATGTTGTTACTCAGACAGTAAACTGTGGCAGTAGTAAAAGACAAGCCTTCATTTCATAATTATCTGACTGAGGTGGTTACATTTACTAAGTGGATATGGGGAAGTAGGTATTTATCAAGACTTTATGCTGAGCACCATATATGCTAAGCAGCCTCTTAGCATACACATTGTTCACAAGGGGGAGAGCCTCTGTCCAAGGGTCCAGAGGATAGAGACGCAATAAACTTAACACATACTTCAAATTGTTGATCAGACTTTATGTCATAAGTGCTTTTCAGAGATGGTTTTACTGTTAGTAAACTGTTTGTAGTTGTATAATTAAGCTCATGTCCTGGAGCAGCTTGTTCAGATGTAGGTCAGCTATTAGTGAAAAGGTGGTTTCTAAAATCAGGCTAAGGGGTACAGTCACCTGGATTGTATGTCGGTGTCACAGTTCTCAAGTTCCCACTCAGGACTCAGGCTTCGCACCAGACTCCACTCATAAGTCCAACTGCCACTGATGTCATCACTACTGGCAGTTGTCACCTCAGACAAGGCATCATCATCATCATCATCTGCATCCTAGGTTGAGGAGCACAAAAGTTCATTTAAAGCATTTGGATAACTCAAGGAGAGGCTGAACCAAACAATATCCATATGAATATCAAAATTCTCAGCTGAATTAGTCTATTTAGCAAATGAAGCATTTGCAGCATTCTTATCTGTCTACTTTTAAACACACATGCACACGCACACACACGCACACACACACCCACACGCCACACACACACACACACACACACATACTTGTTCAGTTATATACTTATTTAGTTAAGGGTACACATACAGAACAGCTCATTTTTAAACATACCAGTCTTCTAAAATAACAGCATAATAACCAATCATTTACAAAAACACCATATTTTTTCTCTTTGTTCCAATGCAAAGAAGTACAAGTACATTATTAAGGTGTTTACATTCAATGAACTGTCCTTTTGGACAAGATATTAAAGAAAACTTGAAATTTCTTGATGAAAAATAAATTTACTTTCACCATTTACTTTCAGTTTATCTTTTACATGTGCATTAAAACTTAGTGCATTTAATTACAAGTATCTGGGACTGGAAAATATAGTTTTTTACATTATAATCGGAGTAATTTGTCAAGCGCTATAAGTTATTTTAATTTCACATACCTATACATTTCCACTTCTGCAGTAATCCTGACCACCTGAACTGACTCACCTTATAATACAAATTGAGATCAGATTTATTAAGTCAGAAAAATGTACAGGATATAACAAGCTATCCGCCTGCCTTTTAAATGTTTTAAAGAGTTTTTTTTTTTTTTTTTTAAATACAAGCTTACATGGACGAATTAGAAATTGCAGTTAAAATCTTCTGTCATTTTCACTTTTACCAAATCATCCTCTGGGCCATTCTGGAGCCTCTGGTGGGCTTGTTTTGGCCCTTGTTTTACATATGTTTGACATCTCTGGCGTACATAATCACTCACACCAGTGTTATCCTGGTAAAAGTAGTTTTTGTGTTGCCTGATATCTTTTGTTCAATAAATTATTTAAAGCCAACAGTTCAGAGCGACAAAAACTTCACACAAACACACAAAACTGTAAGCAACTTAGAAGTCTTCGTATTAAGACAGATTCACTTACTGCTTCTAAAACCAAATCTGCTGTCAAGGCTGTGGAGCCGTCCTCCTACTTTTCCTTTGATGCTTACGCCAGCTCAGCCAATACATCTAGACTGCACAGGACGTAACTCAAGCTAGTCTCTGCTCGTGCTCATCATTATTTCATTGCTCTAGTACTTTTGCCTTACCAGATCCGCCCACTCAGAGACTTTATCTTGATACCTATTTCAGTTCTACTTCTATTTCTCAGGCACAGACAAGAATAGTTTCAGTTGCTTTGATCAATGTTTAATTAATTTATTTAAGTATTGGATGTTGTTTTTGATCAGAATAAAGTGTAAATTTTTTTCCATAACGTCATCTTATTATAAGATTCTTAGTGATTCTCTACTAGGGTATTTCAGAGTGGGCCAGTGCTGCTCAAGGGTATGCGTTTGCATCTCGTAGGCATTAGATTGCAACCCATTCCCAGAGGACTGCCACAAGCTTTCATTTATTAATGATACAGAATCAAATGCCACGCTGTTATCTATCTCCCACCTACACACAAGTTTCACTTGGTGACTCTTATAGATTGACATCATCACCTCACTATGCAACCAGCTGAACAGCTCTTTGTTAATCACCAGTATCTAGTCAGTAAAATGTTCTTTGATCTTTCCCTCATTATTTTGAATGATACAGAATGAATACACTGTATCACTTTCAAAGGTAAAATAAAAAAATTGAAAAAACAAATTCCTGCATAAACTAGTAAATAGAAATAATGTTGGGTATGTTAACCAAGCAAGGTGATTTCCTTTGGTTGGAGATTTTTTCTTTGTCCACAAAGTAACCATTGTTACTTTTAAAACACATACATGGTTTGGCTTAGAGTATTGGAAGAAATTCCCAGGAACACAGTTTATTTGTTCCAGAATCACATGTTCCACTCACCCACGGGGGGCCACAAGGCTTAGTTCTTGGTCCTCTCCTTTTTCTGCTGTATCTGCTGCCCCTTGGGTCCATCATTGATAAGCACAACCTATCTTTCCATTTCTACACTGATGACATACAAATCTATCTTCCATTGCACCTAACCGGAAATCATAGTCCATCATACACAAAACTTTTGGACTGTCTAAATGATGTGAAGTCATGGCTTGCGCAGAATTTCTTGCATCTTAATGATGCTAAGACTGATTTTATTTTGTTTGGCACTCCACTCATGCTTAGCTCTTTCCCAGACTGCAGCACTTCAATTCCCTCCCCCAAGCCCTGTGCAAAAAATCTTAGAGTTATATTAGACAGTGGCCTCAAGTTTGAAAAACAGATCAGCGCCATTGTCTTCTTTCAACTCTGTCTCCTCTCAAAGGTTAAACCTTTTCTCAACCGTGGCGACCTGGAGAAGGCTGTACACGCTTTCATCAGTGCCAGGTTGGACTACTGTAACGCCTGTTTTGTTGGCCTGAACCAGGCTTCCATCGCCCGCCTGCAGCTTGTCCAGAACGCCGCTGCTCGATTTCTGGTGGACGCATCCAGGCAAGAACATATAACCCCCATCCTATCTTCCCTGCACTGGCTGCCCATCCACTTCCTAAATTGATTTTAAATGACTTTTGTTTGTTTTCAAGGCCCTCAACGGTCTGGCCCTCCCTTATCTGGCTGACCTCCTAGTCCGCCTGGACCCCAGCAGGGTCCTTCGTTCAGTTGACCAACTTCTTTTAGAAGTCCCAAGGATGAAGCTGAAACAGTGGGGCGACCGCTCGTTCTCAGCTGCTGGCCCGAGATTATGGAACTCGCTGCCTCCTGACATTCGAGTCACGACTGAACTGGGCTCTTTTAAATCTAAGCTAAAGACCAATTTTTTTCGTCTAGCTTTTAATTCTAACTAGTTTATTTCTTTAAAATTTTTATTCTCTTTAATGTACACCCTGCGCTCCCCCGAGTAGCCTGTTCTGATTCTCTGTTCTTTGTTGTTTTCATAGCTCTTAACTATTTTGTTCTTAATTTTCCAGTATTTAACTTTCCATTTTTTATGATGTTTTACTTTGTTGTCTCTTTCTCTGTTACCCCTGCTGTAAAGCACTTCGTGTGTCCATTGGGTACTGTAAAGGGCTATATAAATAAACTTGATTTGATATATTTGAGGCCATTTTATTGACTCAGGGTTTCCTGACTCAGCCTGACAGGAAGTTGAGACTTCAGTGTTTGTTTTTCAAACTGAAGTTATTTGACCTTATTTGTGGTGGTGCGCTATGATGTTGAAAAAACTGGAGCTACATCACACTGATAGATTTTTGTGTAAATGGCTGTTTTCAACAAACCAGTGATGTAAAACATTTCAAGTATTAAAGTATTATTTTTGCTCTTTAAAACTGCATAGATTCAAAAGAAAGTATCAAGGTGTAGAAATGTTTTTATCTCAAGGACAGCATGAAGTTAGCATGAAGTTGGGAACCACTGATTAGCATTAGTGATCTAAGTGGCTCTGGATTTCAGAAGGTGATGGAGGGTTGGGTGATGAACCTGCAGGATCATACAGTATGCCTAAGTTAATGTGATAGTGTGGGGTCCTGTCACTATGCCTACGACTGATCATGTGCCCTGGCTACTTGGCCACAGGGTTATCCCTTTGGCTGACTGGTAAGTGCGCATAATATGGAATTTGGGCGCTTTAAGAACAGGGGTAGGCAACTCTGGTTTTTGAGGGCTGGCATCCTGCCGGTACAGGCTTTATGCACATCTCCAGTACTTCCTAAATTTAAAACTGCACCTTTATTTCCTGTCTTGATGAACTGTTTAATCCAGGTGTGTCTGACTATTTGCTTAAAGGGACTTGAGGCAAGATTAAGAAACGAAACTCGCGACTGGCGCTTCAGGTAACTGCAGCCACGAGCCAAGCCGTCACGGGAGCGTGCACAAACTGAAGCTATAATGTTTTTTACTCACCCTTTTCTCCGTAGTTACACTTTTTAGTGTCTTTCAGTTGATCTGGATCGTTTGCTGACGGCAGAATAATCCATAACTATTGCTTACAGTGTTTGAATTTACCACGACCGGCTTCGTCCTATATCAAAACTGCGGATGTAGTGTCATTTGACGTCACGTCCGCATGGCAGAGCTGGAAAGCTATAATGTTGTTTACTAAGCTTTTCTTCGTAGTTACACTTTTTAGTGGTCTTTCAGTTGATCTGGATCGTTTGCTGACGGCAGAATAATCCATAACAATCGCTTACAGTGTTTGAATTTACCGCGACCGGCTTCTTCCTGTATCAAAACAGCGGATGTAGCGTCATGTGACATCACGTCCGCATGGCAGAGCTGGAAAACTATAATGTTGTTTACTAAGCTTTTTCTTCGTAGTTGCAATTTTTAGTGGTCTTTCAGTTGATCTAGATCGTATTCTGACAGCAGAATAATCCATAACTATCGCTTACAGTATTTTTATTTAACGTGACCGTCTTTTTCCTGCATCAAAACTGCGGATGTAGCGTCATTTGACGTCACGCCCGCAGGGCAGTGCGGGAAATTCGGACACCGAATTGCAGCGCATTTTGCAGCACACAGCCTGTTCAAGGCAACGGAGAGAAACATGGGTGGAAACGTTATTTTTGGTATTTAGCGCTTCATCACCCATTAGTATGAAAAAAAGGGACATTCATGTTTGGTTTTTTTTTAAATTCCTGCCTCAAGTCCCTTTAAGTCAAACATACCTGGATTAATCAGTTCATCATCCAATCATGTAAGACAGGAAATAAAGGTGCAGTATAAAGTTCAGGAAGTACTGGAGCTGTGCATAAAGCCCGTTAGGAGTTTCATTGCTATAACACACATGATTCCAATCAATGGGTAATTGGCAGAGTTGTACAGAGCTTGACATCAAGCTCTGTACAAGCTACAAGGTATGTTGCAGCAGGAAACTCCTAATGCCTGTAGGATGCTGGCCCTTGAGGACCGGAGTGTCCACCCCCTGCTTTAGAAGAAAGGCTGTGTGTTTGTGTATCTGGCGTGTTGGGTGGTTGTAAACAACTATACAGTGGTGCGTTATCACCATCAACAAGAGTTTGAAACTGATCGGGATGTGGAAGTGAACTCTGAACTCAGCACTGCCGACTAGTGGATAAACTGGCTCAACAACCATGGCAATGCAAAACATACATGGAAGTATGAAGGTAGTGATGCATGGCAACATTTGAAACAGATGTTGCTATTTACGTACAGTATGTAAGGGAGCACAAATGGGGCTTTATTTGTGAGAATGATGGGTATTATTCACAAGAGTGAGGTGTGTTCAACCTGTTCTCTCATGAAGACAAAAAATCGAACTTGAGCAAATTGAACGTGTGAAATGTATGGACTCCTTCAATCAAAATGGGGGGGGGGGGGGGGGGGATGTAAACGGACAGGTGCTATGCTGCTGGAATAGAGTAGTACAGTACAGCTGTAGTTTGCATCCTGGAGGGATATGCGGACACCTGTGCTCCCCAGCAGATTATCAAACTGGGGATGGGTGAGTCTGAAATATCCCTGGAAGTGGCCATTCAGATGCAACTCCTGGAATAGGTGATAAAATTCACTGAGCTCCTACGCCTCTGGAGTATCTGGTGGACCCAAACAGTCCAGCGTCTTCTGTTTTCTGACTTTCAAAGCAGGCACAGCACCGCAACACTCTTGAAGTATTGTCCTCAAAATAACCAGGCTCTGCCATGTTCATTGTTGACTGACGAGATACATGACAAACAACCCTTCCCACTCCTGAAAGTTTGACTTGATGTGCGAACTGAGCATTTACATTCTCACAATTAATACGCTCCATTCTTGGAAATAATATACCCAAATCAAGCAAGTAAACATCCAGTATCTGGGAGTTGAAATGTAGGCATATATGTGAATGGGTGCCTCTGGTTTGAACACAGGGTCAGAATGAATCACTAAATGGTGATTCATGATGGTTTACTGACCTGATATCAAAAACCATGATATATTAAGGTAGGGTTTTTTCTACTAGTCCTCATTACATGGCCTTTTTTCGTGTAGAACCAACCCCTGCTAGTCATCAGAAAAAAAAAGCAAGTAGAAGACACATCAGGATTGGCTTCACATTACAGGCCTCAAGGCTGCATCCATTTTCTTTTATATACAGCCCCATGGTAGCAAGCTGGGGCTCAGCAAACGATCTATTGAGTGGTTATTTGAGAGTTGCTCTCACAAGTTAATTTCACTTTGTTTTAAAGTGAGACGCTTGATAAATCTGTTTTTTCGTTTACCACAATTAATTTCTTTTGATAATACTTATTTAAGTAAATAACTGCTCAAATAATTTCAAAGAACTATGAAATGATTCATGCACATACCCACTCATGTAGAGTATCCAGTTGCTCTGCTTCTTCATGTGGTGCAGTGATGCTGCTGATGTGCATATGACTTGGCCGCAGGCAGGAGCTGCACCTAGATGGGTCAAATGTGTTCGGCTGGAACTTGTGGCAATAATAGTCTTCCCCAGGTGGTTCCATGTCTCTCCTGCCCTGTGGTTTGAAACATGAGGCAAGCTATTCTCAGACACCTTAGTACTAAAATAGCCTTTGATTGACTGGTTTCAATAGAACGGGTGCTCTGTCATTTCCCAGGAGGCTCTTGTTAGGCTTGGGGCACAATGATTAGCATTATATAATAACAACCGTCATAAAAACAATCGGATTCTTATTAGTTACAATTAGTTTGGCTCTAAGGGATAAGGGATTGCTTATTTAGATCTATGTATTTGAATTGCATATAAGCACTTAAAAAAACAACCTTGCCATGTTACTATAAACAGATCTCTATGAGTCATACCTCAATGTCACTCTTAATGTAATATTTGTTTGTAGATATCTGTAAGCACAGTTACTCAAATGTTCTGCTGAAGTAAACTGAAACACACACCACTATTGATGGTATAGTCTCACCATTTCATGGAAGTCCTCATCTGTAATGTGTCTCTGTTGCATGAACGTGAAAAAGTTTGCTAAATATTAAAATTCTTTATCTCAGCACTATGATCCAACGCTGTATTTTAAAAAAGAAAATAAGAAAAGCAAGAAAACCTTTTCAAATTACGTTATATTCACAAGGAGGTCCTTTATTGAGAGCTCTGCTTCAGTTTAATGGAAACAGTTTGTTCTGACGGGGGAGGCATTAGAGGTTGGGGTCTTTTGTGACAAAACAAACTTTCATTGGTTCTCACATCGGCGCAATACCGGGAGTATGCCATATCAGATATCATCATGCTTACCAAGTGAAACATAGTACTTACTCCTCTTAGCAGATGTCTTATGGATGGTTGGGGGCTGCTGCACAGATGGCTACTGTGACAGGGCTGTCACAAAGAGTGGACTTTAAAGGGCATAAAATCAGGAAGAGGAACATCATTGGGGAAGCAATTGAGTGAAATTAAATGCTTGTAAAAGGTTGATAATGAATGCTACCACAAGCATCAACTGATTACGTACGGATATCATTTGACACTGTGAGGAGTATTTATGGTTAAAAAGTAAGAACTCAAACTCATGACCAAAAGTTGACTTCTTACTGTTTACCTCTAAAGCAGTGTTTCTGAACCCCGGTCCTCAGGACCCACTGCCCTGCACTTTTAGGTGTTTTCCAACTCTGTCACACCTGAATTAGATTAATGGATCTCCTCAAAGTTTTTTGATAATGAATGAGCCAGTCATTATAACAAAGCACATTAAAATGCGGAAACATCTAAAACATGCAACATGCTACTGTTTATGTTTGTTTCTAGTATTTTCTCATATCACAATGTACATTGTTTTAAATTGTATGATAAAGCCACATAAAAGTGTAAAAGTAATCCCTGTGAGGATTCAGAGCATAAATGAATGCCCGGAACAAGGACGTTTCCACAAGCCAAGTTTGGACACCGTACGTGATGACATATTCGCGGGACAAATCGTTCAGCCAGTGATAGTAACAGTGCACTATGACTGCACCACTTCTGGCACAAAAAGGCGAAACTTTATCATAGTCACATCTGTATGGTGCAGTGTTTTTCCCACACAAGATTTCAAGGTTTGAACAAACCACAAGAGGGGGCTTTTTGTCCCAGAGGCAGTACAGAGCATGCAAAAATACAGTATACTGCTCAGGGATGTACACAAACCATGCTGCATTTTAATCCCTTTCCTTTGCTTGCCTTGCACGGACACTCACACACATACAACAAACATGGCAGTGCAACATCTGCTTGTATAATAACATCTACAAAGATGTGTATTTACTCGTGCTTTTTAGTTTTTGTATGTTCAAAAGTGAGAGTGTCTGCTCAGGTCCAACTCCTGTTACATAAATGTCTTGTTTTAGAACATGTCTGCAATTTGTGATGATTAATTACACTTTCCTAAGCCTACATTTTCTCAAGCAGTGCTATTTGTTCTTAAAGCACAGGAGTATAATTATACATTTTGGAACATGAAATGACAGATATTTTCGTCCTCCACAAGAATTCTGTACAAACTCAGCCTCTTGAGCCGAAGTTGCTGAGAAGGTTGAACCACTATGGAAATAGTGCCAGAAAGTTAACAGATAAGTAAACTATTAAATAACCATATTGAAGCTCCGTCATTGTTTTTTTTACCTTTTAATCAATCAAGATTTCTTTTATTCATTCTAAACTCATAGTTGCAAAGATATGAAATTTCTCATTCACTCTTTCACCGCTTTCTACGTTTGTATGAAACATAAACTAAGAGGTATGTTACATTCTGGATGCACTATGGATGCTACTTTTTATTGTACCTGCTACCCCTCTATTTCTTTACATGTCACAGAAAATAAAAAAGATAGGTGTAATTTGATTGAGAGATGTGCAAACATGGATGGAAACAAAAACAGTACAATTCAGTCTGAACCTTCAGAGACAAGCTTCCTTATCATTTTTGGAAAAGTTCTCCAGGCTTCATGAAGGACTTTCCAAAGCTCTTCTTTGTATACTGGCTGCCTTTGTTCTGCTCTCTGTCAAGGCATTGTAACATTGCTCCAACAATTCTGAGGTCCACACTCTGGGAAAGATTCATCACTCCTTCAGACCTGCTGCCACTAATTTTCAGTCCAGTTCTTGTCTCATTTGAAATACCTCATTCTTTTTCTACCTGTTTCTCTTCCTTAATATGATTGTTGGTGGTCCTGCCACCATCCCTCCAATTGATCATGCACCTTGGCTATTTGGCTACAAGAATGTCCCTTTGGTCAAATGGTCAGTGTGCATGGCTCTACATGGGAGACTGGAGGTCAAGCCCTGCCCGGGCCTTTCTTTGACCTGCCACAATAAGAATGTCTTTTTGACAGTGACTCTTCCACGGAGACCATTTCTGTAGAAGCTTCATTGAGCAGTAGATAGATCAACGCAGGATCCAGATGGATCTCTTGTGTCAGGTGTATGCTGGGTCTTTTTTCTTTCTCTTCAGGACATCGATCGCTTACATAATTGCGGTAGATTAAAAAAAAAAAAATGTTTTCAACTTCTTCTTTTGACCCACACTCGACAAGTCTCCCACACTGTTATGGGAATAGACATTCTGAACATTCACATATACATTTGTCTTCATATTGATACAATGACACATAATAATGTTGAGGTTAGGTTTCATCTGAGAGTAGTGCCAGACAGATCTGTTTATGAAGACTGCAGAACCCATTGTGAGTCCAGGCAAAGCTTAGTTGCTGTAGTTGGATTCAAGCTATAGTCATATTGACTTTTTGACTACTTCTGTTTTTTTATGCACGCGCTGTCCACTTGATCAGCACTAACAAGGACTGGCTGAGGGATGTGGGCCGAGACCTTGAGTAAAACACTCTGGGAGGAAGAATGAAGGGTAAACTACTTTTGCAGACTCTTGTACTCTGTTGAACCCATTTGCTGCTGCAGCATAATAAATTACATGAAAGAATACTAGAGCTTTATGGATGTGTTTTTCTTTCTGGTGGTCACACCATGCTGAGATGAGGCAAGTTCTCAGCTAATTGCTGGAGATGACTGAAGAAAAGAGACAATATCTGAAAGAAAAACTTTGAAAATACCATCAGAAACCTTTCAGAATTAAAAAAAAAAAAATAAAAATAGTAGCATTTGTGCAGTGTTGTACAGTATAAAGTACCAAGCCATACTTGAGTAAAAGTAAAAGTACCTTACTGGAAAATGACTCAAGTAAAAGTGAAAGTCGCCTGCTAGAATATTACTTGAGTAAAAGTAAAAAAGTAGTATTTACTGTACTTAAGTATCAAAAGTAAAAAGTACTGTTAATAAAACGCAATCTGAAATTTGAGTTTAACATTTTCTTTATTTCTGTTTAATTTAGTTTTTAAGTTTTAATTTGCAAAGTGTAAAGGAGTTTCAATTCCTACATAAACCCAACCATATAGAAAAATACACACAAACATGTCCTTACAGACCTGCGTGCATGCCTACCAACATTCACCCACGTGCATTCAATATAAACTCTTGGTGCTCGGAGGTAATGCAAACAAACAAAAAACTTGATTGGTTAAACTTTAACATGAAAGCAGTGCAACAGCACTTGAACTTTCCATCCAGTCATTACTGAACCCAGAAAAACATTTTGTTCAACCTCAAAAGAAGTTGTTTTCTCAAAATGGCGAGAACTCAATTGCTCTTCTTGGACTGAAGACCAGACCAGCGATGCTAAACAGCCTTTCACCTGCTGCTGAGGCAGGTAAAGGTATGTTTAGCTTCAGAGACGGCTGCACAAGGCTGCTACTAGTGGCTAATAGTCCCACTACAACAAAACAAAGATTGTCCGTTGACTATTACGTTCTATGTTATTTTGTAACGAGTAACTAAGATGCTCTGGTAAATGTAACGGAGTAAAAGTATTGATTTTTCTTGGAAAATGTAGTGAAGTAAAAGTAAAAGTAATCAGAAATAGAAGTAGTAAAGTAAAGCACAAATATAAAAAAATACTACTTAAGTAAAGTAACAAAGTATTTTTGCTTAGTTACTATACAACACTGCATTTGTGTTAGTAACAAAAAATCCAACAGTAAATGTAAAGACTGGAATAAATGCATATATTTTATTGATTATGTTAACTACATTACAGAACAAATAATATGTGGGCAGGACTTATTTTCATGCCTCAGTCCTCTCAGTTTGGATGCTTTAGTGAAAACATTCATCTTCATGGATAAGTACTGTAAAGGTGAAATATGATCAAAGATACAATACATATTATGTCAACACAGACACGTGGCTGCTGCTGGAGAAGTTTCGCTGTACCCCACTGTGCAGTGAAAATAGAGCTTTTGTTCTATTATTTTATCATTAAAGCCCAAAGGGCCAGGAAGCATCTTGTATCCCAAAAACATTTTTCCCAAATGAGATGCAAAAAAACCTTCCAAATGACAGAAAAAAATGTAATGAACCATAAAGACAAGAGACAAAGTGGCAAGAAAAGGATAAAAAACAACCAGAGATGTAAAATATCTTAGACACAAAAAAGCAATAGAGTCACAACATACACACGAAACAGATAGAATAGGAGCAAATTATGAGAATTATATATAAAAAATGTGACACAAATGTGCAGATGCAAAACAATCTAATCTGTGTCACAGAATGGCAACAAGAATAGGTTAAATGACCTAAATGAGATAACCTGACTCCACCAGATGGATTTGCTCCCGCATAGCTATCTGGGAATCATCCATTGGAGTAGTTTTGGGAAGGGGCGAAAATACTGGTTAGCTGATTGGATAAGGCATCTGTCTATCACCACCTATGTTGGTGATAGACGGGCCAAATCAACCAATCACATCAATGAAGCATATGACGTACTAACAGAGCGACAACAAAAACACAACCACAAGCCAGGCTACTCTTGCTGCTGCCGGCAATGGCTCGTTAGCTCAGCAAACAAGAAACATGTCGGCAGTACTTCCGATAAAACTTCAGTGATAGCCACACTGACGCTAGTTTCATCCGCTGAAGCCGCCATGTTGTTTAGATTGAACCGATGCTTCTCGTTGTGTCACACCTCAACCCGCCTCGAAACCAACGCTGATTGGACTTTCGTTTGGTGAAATGCTCCAAATTCTCTCGCAAAATCAGGATGGTCTCACGAGGCTATAAATGAGATACTAAACTATCAAACTGTTAAGGTTTAGAAGGGAGACCAGCCAGACCCTGGAAAGGGCAGAACGTTAAACAAGACAACATGGATTTCTTCACCTGGTATGGCAACGATCTGGCCATGAATGGACTGCAGACTGGAGCTTAAGAAGGCAGACTGAGGTGATCTACAGCAGGTGAGTTAAATCTCCCGTTAACACCACCACCATGCTTTGCAAGGAGTCACTGAGCCATAAAGGAAGCAAAGGAGGAAGGGAGGGAGGAAGAAAGGAAGACTTACCAAAATAAAAGCTGAACAAACAGCACCTGACACAAATGGCAACCCATCAGAGACCAGAGGTAGACAATCCAGGTGCCATAAAGTAGAAATCCTGCCATGTTGGATCTTCCTGTACATTTAGAACAGGTGTACATTTAGATCAGTCACGAACGGGCTCATCTACGTGCAGAAGCTGTGCCAAGCTGGTTTCGTGATTGGTTGGAACAACTGCCAGACAGTATTTTCACTTTCTGGACTAGGGATGTCCACATCTACCAGAGACCCATTGTGATCATGAAGTGACGTAAATTTATGTGGTGCTAAACAAAAACACAGCTGAAGACCCCACATATCAAATCTGCATGGTTTATAGTTTCTTTCATTCTCTGTGTCTTAAAGCTCAGCCAGACAACTGGAGGACCTTTACTGACATGCCTGTGCTCAATGTTTCATAATCTCCCCGTGAGTATGACAGCTGTTGGGAACTTATCACGCAAACACAGGCCCAGGCTGCAGCTCAGTGTTCTGTTTAATGTTTTCAAGCAGCAGATGCTCTTACAAGAGATTTTATTTTAGCAACTAAGAGATATTTCTGTTATTTTGTCTGCTCTGCTCAGCGCTTCATCAGCTATGAGAGTGCATGCCTATGTGCTCCGCTTTTTGGATGGAGGGTTTTACGTCAGAGTTACAAATCTTTTCACGTGTGATCGATTGTTTTGATCTGCATCACTCTGCACATCACTCTGCTTAAAGGGACAGAAAAGTTAGAATGCTATGAAATTAAAAACAAGGGGAACAGCAGGGCTCAATTGCAGAGGGGCCCTCTTAATATAATTCATTATATATGAATAGTTAAATTCCAATTAGCTATCAGCTCAATGTGGAAGACAAATACTGAGTGCTTCTACTCCCCTCCTCTAACCTGAGGCAAGTATTGATCATGACCACCCCCCTGCTCTCAACCTTTTGAACCCAACTTTTATCCACTTTGTTACTGCTAGAAGAACAGTTGCACACATTTGTATGATTCTTTATTTATTTTTCAAGTTTTTTTTTTTTTTAAAGAATTGTAGTTCTTTATCATGTGACAATGGACTGATAACTTTAGGAGTTTTACAGGAGAATCATGGATGTATCATTGTGTCCATCATGACTGGCAAGCAAACCCAAATCTTTTATAAAACAGCTAATTTCTGTGAGTTGCAGTATTTCAGCTGTAGAGTCACAGAGCAGTCATCATATTAAATGATACTATTGTGTCATAAAACATTCATTGTACCCACAAATTGTCAAAAGCATAAACAGTTCTGAATATCAGTATGAAAGGAGTCCTAATAAAACCTCAGCTCAGGGTTGTAGAGCATTTTGTGGAGTATACTCATATACTATGATGCCAATGTGTGTACAGTAGACAGCCATGAAAATTGTGGCTTCTCTCTAAGGTTTTGTAAACAGTGTTTCTATGGCAGCATAGAAACACAAATATTAATTATGAATGACAACAAATGCTACCCAGATTTTATGGATAATGTGTACAAAGTGACAAGGCAGCACTTTAATTACAGAAAAAATAAACTAAAATGAATAAACTAAAAAAAGAAATTAAAAAAAAAAATCCAATAACAAAAGCCAGTAATTAAGGCAGTTTATTAACAGATACGCTTCAGCCTCAATTAGGGTTTTATTGAAGTTTGCAAGTATCTTTTGTAGTTATTCTGCTATTTACTTGGATGTAGTTACAGTGGTGGATGAAAAATAACTGGTGACTCCTGTTGAACTTTATCAAACTGATATTATAGAATCATGAACGTGCATTAAAATTTTTGTTTTTACTTTTTGTTCACATAATAGCTGTTTATATCTTTAGTTGTTCCATAAACTGGAAAAGAAATTTAATTTCCAAGTATAGTAGTTAATTAGAAAAAATATCTGAGATCTGGCTGGAACATCGCAACATAGAGGATTTTTAACTAACACCAAATACCCGTGCTTTTCAAACCCAACCACACCATCAGACATAAATTGGCTCAACCAAAGGACCTGGCTACACGTCAGGATCCAGGTTTTTTTAGGCCTCCTCCCCAGAAATATGGTAGAGAAAAATGACAAAAATCTTTTAAAAATCCTGACAAAAGGCAATTACAAGGAACTGGCTGTGTCTGGAAGCTCCCATAATAGATCAGTGTATGGACATCATAGATGAAATCTATGATATGGAAAGACTTACCTTCTGCTTGTGACTCAAGAAACAGGACTTCAGGAAATGCTTGATAAAATGGTTGGTTTTTAAGCGCTGTAACAGACCTGTATTACCAGGTATCTGAAAGTTATGTGAATCCACCTGTGATCCCCCTTTGTTCCTTTCTTTTGTTCCTTTTCTTTGTCCCCCCCCCCCCCCCCCCCCCCTTTTTTTTATGTTTTTGTCTTTATGTAATTTACACTGATCTTAAATACATAAAAAGAAAGTTAAAAAAAAAAACAAACCCAAAAAGCAGAAGAAGCTCTTCTGGATGACAGTGAAATGTTTTCAATAGCAATATCCAATATTATCGGCCAAAATTTGCATCAAAATGTGATAATGGAAATTATTGTGCTCTTTTTTTTTCATACCGATATTTTTACGAATTAAATCTTGAGAGATCTTGTTCCATTACCACTGGTCCACCATTTAGAAAAGTCCCTGTTATTCTGTGTTTAACTACGGTGTAGCTGCTTCTGCTACAGACTGACTTGCTTTGAAGCTGCTTATGACTGGTTTTAAGTTGTTGGTTAAGTTACCAAGTTGTCGGAAACACAATAAGCCACATGTTAGCTTATACCTGCTATAATCTGATATATGGCAGCCAGATATCTGAAATGAACTCCTCTAAGTTACTGTAAGCCTACTTTGGGATCGTTGCTCTTGGAGCAGAATAGTTGTAGTTCTCAAGTTATGAGAGATACGACTTCACAATTGTCTGCATATTGATATATATCGGTTGATATTTGATATTGGAAATTAAGAGTTGGACAATATCGGACAAAAAATCGGTAAGAAAACAAAAAGCCAATACCAAACATCCCTATTTTTCAAGAAACTAAACCCAGTCTATCTGACTTTACTCAGCCTAGATTGGCGACCGTGATTGGGATGAATGAGAACCTTCACAGACAAAACATACACTCACTCAATTTTACATTATTTTATTTCTTTATATTTTTGCATGATATATTTTTTGTTTAATTTCAGATGGATTTTACAAAATCAATTGTAATTTTATGCAATAATATCCTTTTTCTTCTCTTTTTAGAAATCCACGACAAAACTGTGATTTAAAGTTGAAAGACCTTTATCCATGAACCATATTTAAAATATCAACTATATTGATCTATCAACTAACAACTAACTTGTTTCTTTCACTGTTCATCAAGTTTCATTCTTAACTAATTGATAAACTTCAAATAAAACAATGCTGTTACTCTTAAGCACCAGTTTATAACCGAGAGTGTTGTATATCTCTTCTTCTGCTGATGGTACCTTGCTTATGCTGAGCTGTCATCTGTTGTTCAGAGACATCAGCTAGAGTAAAAAAGCCATCTGGTTAAATATTGAATTTACAAGCATGAGCTGGATAGAAACAAAGATCCAAATGCACATGAATTTGCCCAATCAATTGGTAAATAAATGTGTAAAGGATTGCAACAAATTTAAAAGAGATGAATCGAATAAATCACTTTAAGGGAGATATGTCAGTGATAAGTTGTTTCTGCTTCCCCTTTGTGGCCAAAAAGATCTGCAGTTTAGCTCCGGCCCTCAAGGACTGACTTTGGAAACCCCTGACAGCTTGTTGGACAGCTTCTGGCTGCTGGGCATTTTTTCCACAAAACTTTTTTTTTTTTCTTTTCTACTTGTCCTGTCCAGCATCATAGCAAGCAGAATGGTGATCTTGTTGCTTTATTGTGTTGAACAGTTTTGCTTCGCCAAGAGGAGCTTTATGAACACAAGGCTCCCCTTGATATCCTGTTTATTCATTTTATTTCTTTAATTAAACATTTGTTTATAACAGCATTCCATACTATACTGCTGGGCTTGACAAGGGAAAAATGAAAGTCAACGGAGACAATAATAGAAAGTGGAACAGAGAGAAAAGAGTGAGGGAAGAGGGAGAGAGAGAGAGAGAGGGAGAGAGAGAGAGAGAGAGAGAGAGAGAGAAAACATGGATTCACGTACACAGTTCATTGGTGCATCTGTACAGAAACCCCTAAACAGCACAAAACTTTAAAGGATGGGGAATTTTTATGTTTTATTATTATTATTATCAACTTTTATCTTGTTGGTATTTTGGGATTGAGCTGATCATTGGGACCACACACACAATGATGTTGCAATTTTATGTTCTTTAGCTAATAGAAAAATAATAATTATGCATTTTATCTATAAAACACTTTACATAATAAAACAAATCGTAAAGTGCTACATTTTTAAAAAATAAAATAAAAACATACAAAGTGTAAATAAAAACACACAGGCTGTAATAAACAACAGTTTCAATAAAACCACAAACCATTAAAAACCACCATAAGCTTTTGACTTTTAGTAGTAAAGTTTTGAAAAGTTTCTTAAAAGAATCTACTGTCTTCGAAGCTGTCATGTGGCCAGGCAGAGCGTTAAGTCATGGAGCTGCTGCCTGGAAAGCTCGTCACTCGTTGTCTTTAATTTTGTTCTTGGGGCAATGAGGGGGTTTGTGTCAGTGGAGCAGAGGTTTCTGAAATCGAAGTTGATTGAAGTAAAGAACAGTGAACTGTGAAACCTCTATGATTATCACTATGTTTTATCTACTATGTACTACAGACAAGACACTGGCTGTTTAGGTGCAGCTACTTTACATACAGTAAAGTGGCTTCATGAAACACTGAAATAACTCTTTAAATGTCTAAAACAACCTTCTAGCAGCAGAATCCCTGGAGGATTTGACATGTCTGTGCTTATGAACCATGATAGTTTAAAAGTGCCCCAAAACCTGCCAGAAATGATTCCCTGATAGTTAACTAAATGCTCTATAAGCAGTGACGCGAAAGTGGTGTGATTGTGTTGATCCCTTTAAGAACAACACTGTTTACAGCTTTAATTTAGAATCTAATTTTATTACATTTATTCATCAACTAGGAGTTGCATATTGGCCCTCACCCCCTCCCTTCTCCGTCGGCCTGCTTTTCTGAAAACATGTTGACCTGGATCAGCTCTGAAAGTGAGAAATGAGGCAGCTGCTTCGAAGTAAATTGGCTCTCGTGGCATTCGAGGAGAGTCATCAAGTGGGCCCACAGAGACGGGCAGCACTACAGAAAATAGCTCATCAAAATTCAAAAAGGACTAAAGGGAAGAGTTATTATAAAGCTGTTTGGGGCTTTTGGTGGTGCTTTCCGTCATTGACCTCCTCTGTGAAGCTTTCAGAGAGAAAATGTGTGCATGCTCCTCTGTGTGTGATGAGGACGAGCGGCGTTTGCGCTTGAAAAACTGACATGCTTCTAGCAAAATGTAGTGCCATTAATATATCACTGCCACCAAGATCAGAGCTCTTTTCATCCACAGATGGCCATTTGGCAGCAAGGATGCACTTTCCTTTACCTCTCCCTGCATCATGCCCTGCTGCTAATTAGAGTGTTTTCCATCAGAAACATTTACAGGGTCGTTGCAGGAGTCTACTGAAGCCCAGGCTGATATAACCTTCATGTAACTTTATGCACACGAATCATCGAACTTCTAGGCCACTGAAAGAATAACACAAATTCTTTCATTCTGAATTGTCAAATAAAGGAGTTTGTGTTCAGCTAGGCTATTCTCGGCCCACTTAATCACTTTGCGCCCACATAATTAATCCCCCTAACCTCTGACTTGTGCCTACACTGTTCTGTTCCATATTGCACCCCCAACACCACCCCCACGCAATGTAACACCCACCTGTTGTCTCGTGAAACTAGAAAGAAAAGAACCTTAAAAATAAACTGAGGGGAAAGGAAGAGAGAGGATTTTATGTGTGAGAGACAGAAAATGAAGGAAAAAGGAGGTTTCCATGGAAACTAAAGAGTTGTGTCTAATTGGTAAAAGCCCTTCAAAGAGGTCTGAAATAAGAGGCGAGCAAGCTAGCCTCACACAGCCGTAAGGAACTGTTACATGGTGCTGCCATGCCAAATCAGTACTGTTTTTCCTGTATTAATGCTCTTAAAGAAAAATAAAATAAAATAAAATGTATTTGCACAGGCCAAAGGCATTCAATCTGTCCAGGGTAACACGTTTGAAATGGTTTTGGACTTTGTACTGTATGTCTATTTCTTGGCTGAATGCCTGAAAAACCAAAGCAGTAGAGATTATACTAATGGACAGGTTGCGTTCCAGCTCACAACCAGGCTCCCTGAGGAAAATCCTTTTTTTTTCATCATAAATATCCAAAGCAGCCTGCAATACTGCAGGTACATGTATTTATGTCATGACATCTCAGACCAGTTCAGCTGCAGAAAGCAGTCAAACATTTTAACACAGTCATGAGAAAAAGAAAGTATGCCCTGTTTCAATTCTAAGGTTTTACTTATCAGGAAAGAACGACAATCAGGTAAATATAAACACAGATAAACAAAAACTCATGACTGTAATGACTGTCATTATTTATTTAATGAAAAAAGAGCCAAACTTCATTACAATTTTACTGCTTGCATGGAAATTAAGAGGGTAAGTAGCAACCAGGTGCAACCAATCAAATGGATTTGATTCAATGAATAATTGATCAACAATATTGAGTCCATCATTCTACAGGGAGAAAGATTATTTAGGAGAGGAAAACATTCAGTCACCAATCTCCCCCAAAGTGGACCTCCAAGCAAATTTACAGACTGTGTAATGCTCAGAGGGAATTTAAAAAACAAACAAACAACCAGCCAAACAACAAACAAACAAACCAAGAGCTGCAGCTCAGATTTGACAGACCTACGTTTGTACAGTATATTCAATATTAGAGTACACAATTGTTTTGAAGCAGAACTTCTTTTGAGGAGTTTTACTCTTGCATTTTGTACATAAGGTATAAAATGTACAACTAGTGAGGGTACAACAGCAGTGGAAATCTTTTGTATCACAAAAAGTACAATTAGCTATATTCTGTGAGGGTTCACACACATTCATAGAGCACTAGTGTATACAGGATTCAATTTCACAGTCTATGCCATGCTTTTTACCTTTCATATATATGTCCAAACAAGCAATGGATGAATCTAAGCCAGTGTTGGTTCCGTGTCTTGTCCCAAAACTCTTCATCATGGTGAGGGGAGTCCAAATGGAAGATGGCAGTACAAGTGTTGCCCCGATTGCCGAAAGATATTCCATTTACTTTGACAAACAACTGTAGATATTCAAAACAACTAATATATTAGGAAAATGTATCAGTAATCATTATAAATATATTAGGCATTTATATTTACTAAATACTCAAATCACTTATACTAAAAATTTGGAACAAATCTGAACAATTTTGTTTTCCCATTGACTATTTTCTCAGCTTTAGATGTTTTTTTAAAACCTGAATATCCGCAGCATATGTTTAAATCCTCATTCCTTGCCGGGCTTATTTAAAGAATTAAGGTTCTAGGAATTGTAAAAGGATGTAAAATCACTGTTACGTAATCTCTGTAGTCATAACGTATGAAATGTCACTTAAGTAACTCGGGCTTAATCGGATGGCGTTCCATGTAAGTATTGCATGAGCTGAAGGGAACTGAATCATCAAGAGCAGCAGCACAAGTTCACTTTTCAGACATTGATGTTATTTTATGTTTAACAGAAATAACTGACTTAGACATTAAATTAAATGCATAGTTTGTTATTTGAAGGAGATTGTTGTCCTCATAGTGCAAGTACATTTGCATCCCTGAAAAATGCAAAACATTTAAGCCAATAAAATCCATTACTTTTTGTGAGTGACTATTGAACAAAAGAGACATTGTGATGTGAATGTTGTGATTGTAAATATGTTGAGAATTAGGTTAGAGGTGGAGCAGGGTGTTGGCAAACAAGTGGACAGATTTATTGAATTTTCGAATAACCTTAATATGATTTTAAAGCAGACAGATCCCGTGGCAAGTTATTCCTGTAAATGGCTGAATGTCCACCACAAAGCCATCTATTTATAGTCATCCTCAAAATTATTTATACCCTCTGACTGAAGAAGGAAAAAACATCTGCTGTCAGTGAAATAAGTTGAAATTTACAAAAGTAATAATAAATCAAAAATCTATGAAAATCGCGACACTGATTTTGAATTGTGATTCGAAAGAAATATATATAAAAAATAAAACAAAAAATAAAACAAGCAAACAAGCATGATGGAGCTCTGAAGCTAAAATTTTGTTGAGCAACATTTCGAGGCAATCGCTGCAATCAGGTGTTTTCTGTAATGTTCAAAAAGACTTCTGCACCTCTTGACAGGTATTTAGTCCACTGTTCATGGGAAAGGTGCTCTTATGTGTCTGGGATAGCTTTGTTTGTTTGTTTTTTAATCATTTTATTTACAACCACAATTCAAAAGCAATATTTTATTTCCCCAAATCAGAATTTTGTTAATTTTCTATTTATTAGCTTCTTTAGTTTCTTACTATTTGAATTACTTTTGTGACTTTAGTCTTTTCTTTAATTGGAATTTGAGGATGACATCTGTTGACAGCAGATCAGCACAGTCTTAGTATCCACATGTTCTTATCCAACACAGCCAAGAAAAGAAAAGAAAAGAAAAGAAACAAACAAACAAACCAAAAAAAAAAAAAACCTGACAGAGAAAGAATAAGTGATCCCAGTTGGTAGATCGATCGATCGATCGATCGATCGATCTATCTATCTATCTATCTATCTATCTATCTATCTATCTATCTATCTATCTATCTATCTATCTATCTATCTATCTATCTATCTATCTATCTATCTATCTATCTATCTATCTATCTATCTATCTATCTATCTATCTATCTATCTATCTATCTATCTATCTATCTATCTATCTATCTATCTATCTATCTATCTATCTATCTATCTATCTATCTATCTCTTTAGGGTGTACTCCCTACAACCTTGAACTGGGTTAAATGAGTATCAAAATGGATGGTCTATTCTAACAAACACAATATAAAGTTATTTCATGAGGAAACTCTGTGGTCCTACTGGGAAAATGGGATTGCACAGGTTGAATGGGGCATCTCATTCCGTCTGCTATGAAAATTTGTTGAGAAGCAAAATGTGAGCAATCTAGCTCTTTGTTTTGGGTTCTTGCTAAGCTATTACAAATTTTTAAAAAAAAATCAACACATAAACAAATGTGCGACTTGGATGGGGACATTCATTTTGTGAAGATTAGAAAAATAAGGTGGTCTTTAAAAAATGTTCAAACTTTCTTATAAAATATCAAACTGTGGAATATTTAGTATTGTGTAAATAATCATTTTAAGGTGAGAAAGACTCATGGTGCAGTCCCAAAGCAGCGTTTTTCAAAACCTCTTACTTCACAGTTCTCAAGGCATAAATAGAAAATTTGATCCACCCATACATCTTTCATTAATTTCTTCTTTATACCCACTAAATCTAGTTACAATTTCATTGCAAAACCATCTCTACATAAAACTTTTATTATTGTTTTATTTATTGATATTCATTTTGACTGTTTTATATACTTTTTTTTTTTTTTTTAAATCTCATGTGGATTAAAAGTATTCATCAGTCATCCATCCACCCATCTGGCCTTCTTCCTCTGTCCGTTGCAACGTACTGTAAAATGCCTAAGACACACAGTCCTAAATCTCTATAGGATTCAAAAAGGTTACAAAAGTCTTTGCTTATTTTTTCTATTGATTTATTGCATGTAAGTCCTAATCATCTGCCTTAGTTGGCAGTCTTGAATATATACTCCACATCTCCACTCTCTCGGGAAAACAATGGCACTTATAAATAGGCACATAATCAGAGCTCTCTCTCTCTCTCTCTCTCTCTCTCTCTCTCTCTCTCTCTCTCTCTCTCTCTCTCTCTCTCTCTCTCTCCCACTCACACACTAACACACACACACACCAGCAGGGACGGGGGGAGCTACACAACCACCAGGGAGTGAGAAAGGAGCGACTCGCTGCAGTGAGTATGGAGCAACAGGACAAGGCTCAGACTGGGGACATGAAGTTTGAGAACACAAAATCTGGGAGCAGATTGATGAAAAAGCTGTTTCTCTTTTAAGTTGCACAAGGGATAAAACAAAACAAGGGGAGTCACAGCAGCAAACGTACTTTAGTATCTTTTCATGAGGATGAAACCACTGTTAGTCTTCAAGTGATTCAGTCTGCAGTTACACAGAGGTAAGTGTTTACACTTTCATGTTCTTATTTCTAATGTTGATGAGAAAAATCTTAGACAGGAAAAGTTTTTTTTTTACTTAACCAAACCAAATTTGTAGAAAATTAAACTCATAAGGTTGTTAAACTGCATCATATGAAGTTCCCACCTCATTAAGTCATGCAATATAATGTATTCTAACATGAAACAAATCATCTAAGCACTCAGAAAATCTAATCAAATGTTTAAGCCAATCATTTAAGGTACCAAGCAAGTTCAAATGGGGAGGGGGTGCAAAGAGACACAACAGAAGATTTAAACATTTTCAGAGTTAGCTTTGAATTGAGCTCTCTCTCCCCCCTCCTCCTCCTCCTCCTCCTCCTCCTCCTCTTCATGCCTGCTGTCAATTATTCCTGTAGGGTTCGGATTGATTTTCAGCACTGGACAGCTCCCATGGCCTCAAAAGGGACGCACGTCACAGCTGCAGTTTAGTTCGCAACAGCTCCGTCATAACTTCTGCTCGCACTCTGTGACCCATTGATTAGCAATTTAGGAGTTCTTGCATGCTTAAAGATGAAATCTTTATTTTATCTTGATTTGTTTTACATTAACAGCTACAGAAATATTAACGCACACACATGGAGTTAGAGAGAGCTGATTGGGACTTGGATGATTAGGATGAGATAGTTTCCTCAGAACTTCTCTTTTCAGTGGGGCAAAAAATAAAGGAAAGAAGCTGAGATAGATGTATATATCTTGAATATTAGTGTATTTTATAAAGTAATTTTAAATTGTAAATATTTAATATATATAATTATAAATATATAATTAAAATTGGATTGTAATTTAAAAACTGACCAAAAGACTGATAGCAAATATTTTTTGAAGACAAAATTTAACTAAAAGTGTGGGGGCAAAAGCACAATATTTCCTGAAAGATAATGGAATCAAATTGTAAAGTAACATGAAATTTGAAAAAAAAAGAATTGTTGATTTATATACAGATAGATGAAAATGCAGTATCTTTATAATTCAGCATAGTATTTGTATGAGAACACACACTACTGTCCTTTGTTCCTCTCCAACTGTTTATCTATTGGATACTGGTGGTATTATTTGTGTGTGTGTGTGTGTGTGTATGAGTGGGAAGACTGAAGTTTTTGTATGGAAAATGAACACAGTCCTGCTGAGTCCACAGAGCCCCTATTTTTGCATCTCTGTAGGACTAGGGCACAGCATGAGGCCGGTTCTGCTGTCTTGTCTTTGGGGACATCTCATTTATGGCTCTTTCCTCAAAGAACTGTAACATTTTCACATCACACATTTCTTCACTTTTTAGAAATCAGATTTACACAGGAAAAGGAAAAATTGCAAAGAACAGATTGCATTTTTCCTGTGCATTCACACACTGCTTAGATCTTATTACATCCTCTGACATCATGATCTTTTAATCTTAATCTGCTTTTTTACACCCTGTCTTGCATAAAGGATTGTACACCTGTAAGAGTTTCTGTCTTTCTCTCTTTCTGTCGTCCCATCACAGCCTCTTTGTACCCCCACCCCCCCCCTCCCCCCTCAAGCCATCAGTTGACCGATTACACAAAAGGGCTTAAGCCAGGTCATGTAAGAGTCATCCACCTTTCATATCACTGTTTGGATCTAGAGATTACGGGAATCTGTATCTAACAAGGGCTTCCTCTGTCCTTCTCCTTAGATGGGATTACACTTTTAAAATATGTCTGTTTGCATATTCTGACGTTGTTGAATAAGACATCAGCAGCTGTCTCAGTGTTTTGACACACAATGCAGATTATTTTGTGAAGCATCATCAGGTACTGCAGGTTATCCCCGTTTAGTTTGTCTTGTGTCTTTGTGAGTTATGTGGAGGATTCTTCAGTCAGTTCATCTCCATTTTCCCGCATGATGAAACCATCACTGCTTACACATGCAGTGAACAACGACAAATCAGCCTCATAGGGAGATGAAAGATGTTCCTATGGAAACGGCTAGTACAGAAACTAAAATCATGATTAATTACTGCAACTCTCTCCCAGGGTTTCTGTCAGCTGGGAAAATATTTCAGGCTACATTCACACTAATAGCAATTTGCTGCCTTACGGACAATACATGAAGTTATTAATATTTAGTTTTCGTGGTATTTATTTATGTAGGCTTACACTCACTACATTACAGAAGTTGAGAGCAGCCAAACATGATAAAGACGTTTTAATCTTCAGATTAGGAGTTTATCAACTGTATGTCGAGATAGTTGGTCTCCTTTCCTTTTTTTTTTTTTTTTACATACGTTTAGGGATTCAGTAACCTTTACTTGATTGTAGCTTGGGAGGAAAGGGGTAAGAGAAAAGGAGAGAGAGAGAGAGAGAGAGAGAGAGGTATATAACATGCAGCAAAGGCAAAGACTGTATATACTGGACAGACCCTCCATGGTGCCACCTGTTTTATCTGAAGAGCTGAATTGAAGCTCACTGGATGGCTGCCGCCGTCACCATCTTGGCAGTGTTGCGTGTCTCGTCACTTCTGGAAAATACAAAAATGGGCAAATGAGCATGGGGGCAAATAATTGACACCGATCAAACTCTGAGCAACTTCTAGCTAAGAGCTAACTAAGCTAAACTGGAGGTAATGGGAGCTAATGGAGTTAGACGGACTAAAATTAAGGTGCGCTGTTAGCCAGCTAAAAATCGCAGCTATGCTACTCTGCTACCATCTGCCTTCATACCACCAGATACTGCTGCAGAAAAGATTGGTTAGTTAATATGTAACTCAAAATAATCTGTCCCATCTGTCACCTGTCAATCAAAAGGACAGGCCCCCAATGGTGCAAAATTTCAAGATTGAATAACATCTAAATGGAGGAATTAAAAAAAAATCTTACCTGGCCAACAGTGCTGGGAAGCTGCAGCTTCTTCACAGCAACTGGTCGACCACTCGAGGTGCACAACATAATTTACATTGTTTACACATTACTTCAGATAATGGAGTAGTTATTTTATAAATCAAGAAAGCAAGAGGTTTTTCTGAAAGCGAACAAAAATATTTGCATGGCTTGACTAAATCTTTATCAGTGGCTATAATGAAAAATGAAATTAGATGCTAATACACAAAATACAATTTTTTAAACTCACTTAGAATCATGTTGTGATCTTACAATAGCTTTTTAATTCTTGAAAAACATGCTTTAATGACAGTTTATAATTTTCTGGAAGGATTTAGGCTGTTACATGACATTATCATGGTGAAAAATGGAAACAGCCCATTTTTGGTTATATGTTAGAAATGGACCTTGCTTTATATTAAAATGCATTTTTACAGTGTAACATCAGCATCATGGACACCATTTTACTCCTACTATGCAGCTGTTCTCTCATTACCTCTAGATTAGAGATGCATTTTCCTAGAACATAATTATTGTCATTACCTGTCTACATGTACCTACACTATAAAATGTTTTTTAAAAAGATGACTGTCTTAATAAATTTTGTGTGTATACTTTCAATCAGACTCAAAGGAGCCAGGCCATGCTGCACGTGCCCCTAAGTTATACCCCTATGCAACACTGACTTTTATTTGTAAAAGAAAAAATGACTGTAAGGCATGCAGCTAAATTCCCAATTATGCTGCTGTCATTCAAATATTATTTTCCAGATTGTAGCTTGGATATAAAGTTCGGATATTTTTTAACCATAAATCACCTGACAAAATCACAGTTCAGCTAATACCAATACAGTGATTTGAGCTGCACGAACAATATCTTTCAAGAGAAAGTTAGAGGCAGCAGCAGAATGATTTGAACCCTTTTATCCACAGAGCCGAACATACTTGAGTCAAGAACTACTTTACCTTCCCATGCACACTAAGACAAGGTCAGTCGTCCAATTAATTGACAAAATCAAATTTATGCTGTAGAGCTCTTTTCAGAAACCAACAGATACACTAAGTGCTTTACAGTAGGGCAGTAGACAAGGAGAAAACAAAACAATTATAACATAGTCATTAAAATGCAGAAGTTCAAGGTGATAGAAAATAAAATGCTTAGTAATAAAAAGCTATAAAACTTGTAAAATCAGAGCAGGCTACTCAGGGGAGCACAGAGTTTACATAAAAACATAATAGTTAAAGAATTGAGCTTGTTAGAGTTAAAGCTGGGGTTGGCAATGTTGGAAAAATGGTTTGAGCAAGCGACAACACACCACCTGAAACCACGCCTTCAGAGCGCTGGGACATGTGCGCCGATGTTTTATAAGCAGGTTAACAATGGGGGATTATCACGCTTCCGTGTTCCGAACTTCCGGTTTGAAACAGTTAGACGGCCCACTTCCGGCCCAGTCTAATGTCCCTGCCTTACTTCGTAAATAACGTGAATAAACGCCAACCCTACTTAAATTTTCACGGATTCCAGACTGAAGTGATACTAAGGAAGAAGTGGATCAGAGCGATTCTCCAGAGTGAAGGGCCGCACTTTATAATAAAACAACGTAGCATGTTTGTTTGCAGCCGGTGGGGCACAACACCGGCATGCTAGCATTAGCCAGCTAGCGTTTACCGACGTGCTTAACTTTGTGCGTCTTAAAACACACATACATCTGAAAATCGGGTCTGTACCCCCCCGTTTCCAGTGGAACAACTGGGGACTGCCAAGAAAGGAGACACTTTCAGATGTTTGTGTGTTTTCAGCCGCACAAAGTTAGGCACGTCATCGAGCTGGCTAATGCTAGCCTGCTAACAGTAGTCCGCCAGCTACTACTCTGTTAAACTTTGTAAATCGGATAAACGCCAATGCCAAGTTTTCATTCCAGACTGAAGTGATGCTAAGGAAGAAGTGGATTAAAAAGACCGATTCGCCGCGGTGAAGGACTGAACTTTATAATAAAACGACAC
This sequence comes from Atherinomorus stipes, assembly GCA_023101725.1. NCBI lineage: Eukaryota > Metazoa > Chordata > Actinopteri > Atheriniformes > Atherinidae > Atherinomorus > Atherinomorus stipes. Next base: position 290,643 of record JALJCO010011927.1, read on the forward strand.
ACGTTTGTTTGTAGCCGGCAGTCTGCAAGTCGGTTGGAGGCTAGATTAGCCAGCTCGATGACGTGCTAACTTTGTGTGGCTGAAAACACACAAGCATCTGAAAGCGTCTCCTTTTTTGGCAGTCCCCAGTTGTTCCACTGGAAACAGGGAGGTACAGACCCGATTTTCAGATGTTTGTGTGTTTTAAGACGCACAATGTTAGCACGTCAGTAAACGCTAGCTGGCTAATGCTAGCATGCTGTGAAGTGCCGGTGTCGTGCGGTGTTGTGCCCCAAACAAACGTGTGTTTTATTATAAAGTTCGGCCCTTCACCACAGCGATCGCTTTGATCCAGCTTTTGATCCAGTATCACTTCAGTCTGGAATGAAAACTTAAGTATGTTTGGAGTTTATACGATTTAAACAGTATAACAGAGCAGGAACGGCTGTTGTTAACATGGCCCGGAAGAGGAAGTGCCCAAATACCGGGAAGTTTCGGTAAGCGTGATAATCCCCTATAACAGCCGAGTGGATAGCTCGTTAGCTTGATAGTAAACACCTGACAAACCACGCTTTTAAAAGCATTAATCCACTCACCTCCAACTCCTTCTGCAGTTTAAAAAGTCCACACTGCAAATGTCAGCGCCTCTGAGACTTAATCTTTATCTGTTGTTTTGTTTTTTTGGCACAGCAGCACTTAGCAGTGCGTTGGCTATATTTGTTTACAGTGAGCGGCGCACAGGGGGGTCACGTGGGGGACGGTGAGAGGGGAGGGACAGAAACAAGACATAAAGGCAATGATTTGTTCTTTTTGTAAGTTGCGAATTACCAATTCCTGCCTTTGCAGGAGTTGGTCAGAGTTTTTACAGAACTGCAGCTCTCATAGAGGTCTGACTTTTTTCCTTCCCTTTTATGAATATATGATGTATTGACTACTGTCAGGATGGAAGGACCATATCTCCCAGTATAACAAAAAGTGTTTCTGAGCAGGATTACTTACTCTGGCTTCAAAAGCCAAACGAAAAACTAATAACTGTAGTTTTTCCAAACCATGCATATAACACAGTCACTTATGGGATCTTAGTATTGTAATGGTTTTGTGTAAGAACTGTTTCTAGAGGGAAGAGAGTCCTTTAGTTTTTCACAGTTTGTGTTTCATACATTATTGTGCTACATGTTAGCATGGCAACAGCATTTTAGTTTTGCACTCTATTACCAAAGACTTAATATTATGGACAAACCGTCCATGGCACCACCTCACAGTTGACATGATGATGAACTTGACCTTTTCAACCTGAAATTATTTTTTGAACCAGGGTGTAAACATGTTTATTTCGAATTTGGCCTTTTTAACATGGGAGTCTATGGGGATTGACTCCTTTTTGGAGCCAGCACCTAGTGAATGAGGGTCATCACTTTTGCATCAGCTTCACTTTTCTCTGCAGGAGTTTCACTGCTTGTGCATTATACAGTAAATACAATAAAGTGAGTTTGAGATGTTAGATACATGGCCTGATAGCATGGCTAATAAACTGTAGAGGTCAACCTGAAGGCAGCCCACATATGCTGAGCCACTTATCAAGGCAGAACCTAGCTGGAACTCAGACAGAAAGCTGGCAATGAAAGCAGAACCACCATGAGGCTGCACTGAAGACTGGTGACAAAAGCAGAAGCCTTCCAAAGAGGAAGAGTTGGATGCTGGAATGCAGGCTGGTATGTGGAAAAGATTGAGCACTGGTAAAAAAAAAATCTGGTCAGCAGCAAGGCTGGATCTGAATTTGGCCAGATCTCAGCGAGGAGGGTAAATGACAAATAAAACTCTAAGGTCTTTAGAAGGGTGAAATCTGGAATTACACCATTGTCTGGAATACTCAATTCTGATTAGCTGCAGGGTGTCCATTAAAAAGTGATATAGGATACCTAGAAAAGAAGTTCTGGTCAAATAGCCTGATTGTTCTAAATCAATGTGCTTGCTCAAACACTAGTTGGTAACCGCAGCAACAGAATATCAGAGCATACTTTGACACACCTTATTTCACAGTTTTATTTATTACAACTGCAAGACAGTAGGCAAAGCATGAGTTATTACTGTTTCTTTAGGGTGGGTCTGTCGCAGATTTACACGAACCACAGCCTCCAGAGCTCAGCTGCGGGTCAACTCAGACGCTGAGCTGGAGATGCGCCAGATCATGTATGTGATGGCACATTGCTGTGAAAGCAGCCTGCAGGCTTATTGGGCTTCGTCAGTGCTCTGTGAAATAAACCTTTGTATCAATATAATGTTTAACATTCATCTCACTTCCTTCCACTGATCGGGCCTGATTAACAGCTGCAGACCGACCAAGCTCAACTGCAGGTCCTGTAGCCACATCATAACGAGAGATGTTAAGTAATCCGCTCAACCGCTTCTGGTGAAAAACTTACGATTTTAACAGTAAAAACAACATTAATGCATTCATAATTGATTTAATATTTGTTCTTTTGTAAGTGACCATGGTATAAACAGGATAATGCCCTTCAAGGTTGTCCACATTATCAGAAATTAATAGCCCTCGTGGAGCGTCGTTCATTGATTTCTGATAATGGACACCTTGTCGGGCAATATTCCTTACATAACTGATCACAAAGCAAAGAAGGAGGATCTGCCTCAGAGGCTTTAACACACAGGGAGTAACTGTCCACACATTTTGCCTGCCAGCAATAAGGAAATAACTTCACAGAGCAGCAGGCCAGCAGCTTGATGATTCAGCAGATGGTGTTGACAAGAAGTGCTTTTTTTGGCTGCAAGTTGTCCAATGGCATAAAGACAGCAGCCTCCATGCTGTTGTTAACTTAAAGGTGCAGTATGTAAAAACAAAACAAAACAAAGGTCAGTAGCAGAAAAATGTGATACAGTTATATATCACATAGATATATAGAAATACATATAGAAATAGATATATAGATATATAGAAATACAGTTTTATATAGATAAAACTGTATTTCTATTGATGTAGAATCGCTGCACTAGAACAGCTGTTACATGTTTATTTTCTTAGAATGAGTCATTTATATCTACTTGCTGGGTGGTGCACAAATGGAGGCTGCTATATTTGTTCCACCATTTTTACTATGGTGTCCCTGAATGGACAAAACAATGTGTGTGAAGTAAAAACCCTCTGAACTTTAAAATCGCATTACCAGCTTTGTTTACTAGGAGTCAGAGCACTGTTTGGGATAAGTAATTACCGTACCGTACCGTATTCTTCCGCTTATCCGGGATCGGGTCGCGGGGGCAGCTGCCTAAGCAGGGAAGCCCAGACTTCCCTCACCCCGGCCACAGCCGCCAGCCCATTCAGAGGGATCCCGAGGCGCTCCCAGGCCAGCCGGGAGACGTAGTCCCTCCAGTGTGTCCTGGGTCTCCCCCGGGGTCTTGTCCCGGTGGGATGTGCCTGGAACACCTCACCAGGGAGGTGTCCAGGAGGCATCCTGACCAGATGCCTGAGCCACCTCATCTGGCTCCTCTCTATACGGAGGAGCAGCGGCTCTACTTTGAGTCCCTCCCGGATGACCGAGCTCCTCACCCTATCTCTAAGGGAGAGCCCGGCCACCCTGCGGAGGAAACTCATTTTGGCCGCTTATAACCGCGATCTCGTTCTTTCGGTCATGACCCACAGCTCATGACCATAGGTGAGGGTAGGAACGTAGATGGACCAGTAAATCGAGAGCTTCGCCTTCTGGCTCAGCTCCTTTTTCACCACGATGGACCGATGCAGAGTTCGCATCACTGCAGACGCTGCACTGATCTGTCTGTCCATCTCCCGCTCCATTTTTCCCCCACTCGTGAACAAGACCCCGAGATACTTGAACTCCTCCACCTGGGGCAGGACCTCGCTCTCGACCCGGAGAGGACACTCCACCCTTTTCCGGGATAAGTAATTATTTTAAAGAAATATAAAAGTTATTCATAGTACAGTCATAGCTACACCTGAGACCACGGGATCCACTCACAGATGAAAATATCTTTGTGTCACTAATGGCCACCGTACATTCACAACAGTGCTTGGAATATGAAGTCATTTGAAATAAAACATCTTTTCTTTCAAATACCCATCTTTACCGCTAGATGTCAGTAATTCTTACATACTGTACCTTTAAGTCACTGTGAGAAAAAAGGAGACAAGTAAACTGTTCCTGAGATTACGAGTCCCAGCCAACAAATAAGCTATGCTTGTACCGTTCATAAGCCAGGGTTTTATCTCACACTGTTCTTACCGTTAAAGTTTCCTAAGTCAGCTGGCTCTTGCTGACTGTGAACCTTTCAATGTAAGAATGAATCCTTTCAAGGTGGGACTTTAAAAAGAAACCTGCTAAATGGTGATTAATTAATGCAAATACAGTATTTGTTATTTAAAAAGTCGAGCAAGAAACACAAGGCCCTTTCAAATACAGACATAAAAGGACATACAGTAGGCTTAAGGCAGAACATAACATAAAACAATGACAAATGACACAAATCATACAAAAATGAATATATAGCTGATAGTGAAACATGACACAGGAAATTCATTAAATATTTGAAAACACACAATTACAGATATTATTATTAACAATGTTTTTCACTGTAATGCAATGTGATCATTTTTAAAAGTGAGAATAATCAAAAATAAATATTCAGAATCATAAAATAATCCCTCTGAAACTGACCCAAGTTACCAGACATATTGCCTGGTGTCTTTAAGAGCTCTATTGAGGACACTCCTCCAGCTGCTGGAGTTAAGTGGCAGATGATTACATCATCTCGGATTATCTAGTCGAAGATCATCTTCATCCAGCCAATCAGCAACTAGTTCGTAACAGCTGTCCTTACAAAAGTCTGTAAAGATCACACTCAAGGGTTTGCACAAGGCCCATGTGTCGTGCCACCAAATCCCATCAACTTCTGTGCATGTGTATGAGTTAATGTGTGACGCAGTCTTTGGATTCGTTAGTGACGTGCAACCATTACTGAGAACCCATTACCAGCTATAGCATTAATGTGTGCATGTCAGTTATTTCACATAAGCAAAAGTGATTTACAAACAAGGAAAACATAAACCACTTGTGACCTTTAGCTTTGTATACAATTGGCCTTCTGGTTATGCAACCCAGTGCATTTTGGTTTTCCTGGTCCCTGGCTTGCTGACATAACCTTGTCATCGTGCCAAAGAGCAGATCAATTGTTCCTCTAACAGTGGATTACCACTGATTCATCTCCTTTTTAAACCTTTGTCCCTTCCCCTGCCTGTCTGGTTTTCCACCCGTGGTTGATCTGATGGGGCCTAAGGCTAATTACTGAGCAAGGATCTAATCAATAGGCTTTCATTACACAAAACTGTCTGGTCTGCTCCGTACATTAGGCAGGACTTCCAACTCTCACATATTGACTGTGAGATTCACACAAATTACACTTTTCACACGTTCTCACGCCATTCAGCATTTTCACATGCAGTTAAAAACAAATTCACAACTGATAACGTCATTGCACAAAATGAGGACATTGACAATTGAATGAAAACATGCCCAGAGAAGATTGATCATCACAATAGCAGAAGAAATGTGCTGCCTTGTTTTATTCTGACCCCAGAGAGAAACTGAGAAATAGACAAATGTCTAATGCAGCAATTTACATCCCTCTATGCTGCTTAGCGTAATCTTTCTGCTGGACTAGATTGGCAGTACCTTTTTGGGTCAGACTGATCAGATGTCTGGTCTAGTTTGCATTTTTGGTGTGGGTCAAAGGGAGGCTGCAACAACCATAGTTTTCTGATCCTGAGGCTGCGACCGTCTACAGTCCAGGTGGTAATCCAGAATCCGTGCCCTTACTTGGTCCAACTTCACTCTTCTTTGGGTTGGCATTGATAGTGAGCCCAGCCTGCATTAGCAACTGTACTGAGACCACCTGTGTATGCGTCATCTATATATCACCAAATACTGTAGATGCCAGTGCGATGCAGCTCGGCCTGAAGAATATTATCCACTGACAACTCCTTAAGTAAGAGAAGTTTTATTCCCAAGTCCAGGACATGATAAATTTCATTCTTACTTGGATTTGGACCTTCCTACCACCCATCTGTTTATGAGATCCAGTTCCTTGTTTCCTTCACATCTAAAGAAAATCCAGTGATCTTGTTATTAAAACTGAATTTTTCCAGTTTCTCCAAAGATTCCAGTTTACTTTTACACAGACAGGATTTGCCTTGAGTTTTAAGAAAATTACATATTTTAAATTTAGTTTTGTCCAGCCAAAATGTTGTTACTGTGTAAATGAGATGTCAAAACTCAAAACATTTGCATTTTACTGTCTCAGCATTGTGTAGACGGAGCTTAAGTCCTACAAGTTTGAAGCAACAGAGCAACATGATTCAGCTAAACTGGTAGTGATTGCCCTCCGGTCTTCAAGTGAAATACCCCCTCCTCTCCATGGCTTGCCCTCCTCCTCCAGTCACTGGCAGACTAGTTTGCCTTAACCAGTCACAGGCCACTGCCTCAAACATCTCTACAAATGACTGGGCTCATCTTTGCCATCTCGTCATCTGCTCATTCACCAGAGGGTGATGCAGGGGCCAAAATGGGGTCAGCAGCTCCCTCACCCCTGTCTCTGTCTGGTGTCAAGCAGCCTAAACTATCATTAACTTTTCTCTCAATGCATGGTCAAAATGTAAGTCAGCACATGGGGAAAGGCAGTAAGCTGAAGCTCTCACTGCAGTGACATCCTTAACCAAGAACTTTCTAGGTGCCAATGTAAACTGTGTTGTTGCTGTATGGATTCTTTGTCCCAATAATGGCTTTAAACATAGACTCCCTTTGGGGGGGTGGCTGGGGTCCGAGCCTCTGGGTGGCTGCTGGGGGCCCGGGTCTCGGGCTTTGCGGACTTCCTCCACCTTGCAGAGACGAGGCTGCATCTGCATGACCGCATCACCATAGAGCATCCTTTATTATGCATGTTGACACTGTGACGCTGCTTCCCGTTGCACTGACTAGGTTTTACCTCTTCTCTGCGTAGTTCTGCGTGTGTTTGTATAATCTGAGGATACTTAAGCCACGTGCAGGTCCTCCTGTAGGGGATTGCTTGTTTTGTTTTCCAGCAGAGACCTTGGAATGTTGTTTAGGGGTTTCTGTACAGATGCACCAGTATGGATCCATGTTTTCTCTCCTCTTTCTCTCCTCTCTCTCTCCCTCTCCCTCACTCCTTTCTCTCTGTTCCACTTTCTATTGTTGCTTCTGTTAACTTTCATTTTTCACCTGTCAAGCCCAACAGTATGGCATGGAATGCTGTTATAAATAAATGTTTAATTAAAGAAATAAAATGAATAAACAGGATATCAAAGGGAGCCTTTTGTTCATAAAGCTCCCCTTGGCAAAGCAAAACTGTTCAACACAATAAAGCAACAAGATCACCATTCTGCTTGCTATGCTGCTGGACAGGACAAGTTAATAAAAAACAAAAACAACAACAACAAAAAAAACATAGACTGCATTGATGGTGGCTGATGAGACACTTTACATTGCTATAAATACTCAAAATAACCACAAGAAAGAAGTGCAGGCAGTAGTCTGACACTGTCAGGCTAGTCTACATGTATGGCTGTAGTCTGTCTCAAAAAAACTACAGCATATGAAATCAATAGGAATTGAAAATTTGCAGCAGCTGCACCAATTGGCCACACTTGGTCTTTGGGCAACTGATCCACCTCTCCCCCTGCAGCTGAACCCTAACTACACAAATCATACATGCTAAATCCTACATGTAAATAATGTGATGTTTCAGCAATAAATTCACAAAATTCGCAGAATTTGTATCTTTGTATCTTTAACGTTTTAAATGTTACTGACATGGTCTCAGTTTTTTTTTTTTTAGACTGTTAAACGTCAGCCTCTAAAATAAATACTTTTTCAGAAAAAAAAATAAAATGCATATTAAAAAGGCCAACTTCACAGCAAAAATAAACATGTTTACAGCCTGGTTAGGTGGCGTGGTGGTTGACCGCAGCCTACAGTAAGAGGTCGCTGATTCGATTCCGGCTGGGGAGGGGGTTTGAACAATTCCAACTGTGGCCTTCTGTGTGGGTTTGCATGTTCTCCCCGTGTGTGCGGGGTTCTCTCCGGGTACCCGGCTTCCTCCCACAGTCCAAAGACATGCATGTTAGGTTAATTGATCACTTAAATTGTCCCTAGGAATGAATGTGAGCATGAATGGTTGTCTGCTCTCTGTGTTGGCCCTGTGACAGACTGGCGACCTGTCCAGGTGTACCCCGCCTCTCGCCTGATAATAGCTGGGATAGGCTCCAGCAACCCCCGCGACCCTGAACTGGATAAGCGGTACAGAAAATGACTGACTGACTGACAGCCTGGTTCAATAGATTTAATAGGTCAAGTTTACCTTCATGTCATGTGAGGGGGGTAATTTCTTCCTTTTTTTTTAACTGATCTTGTTATTTAATCTTGAAATTAGACATAAATCAGATTTTTTCATCAGTGATTTTAGTGGACAATCATGTTGGATGTTTAATATGTGAGAGAGGATTTTCCATTGTTGTTGTTCTTTGAACCTGTGTGCAAAAAGTTTCCCATTAGGGACAATACAATATCATTTAATTAGGGGCGTGTCCTTTTGATTGACAGACAGCAGACAGGCCACCATTGGGAAGCCCCTATCCCGGTTTTACACAGGGTTCATGCACACTGCAAACTGACTGCACCATGGCTTTACCCTGACCTGGCAAGTGTGGCAGTTGACGGTCCTGTCACTATGCCTCCAAGTGATCATGCACCCTGGCTACTTAGCCACAGGGATGTCCCTTTGGCTGAATGGTCAGCACGCATGACTCTCACCTGGGAGTCTGGGGATCAATTCCCACCCGGGCCCTCTGTAGCGTACCTTGCCACATTCTGGTATTGTCAGCAGGATCCATGTGCAATGCTGGTAAACAGTCCATGGATTCATAATTTGTTGGCACCCTGCACGGAGCATGAAGACATGCTTGTGGAAAGAGGGGGAGAGATGTGGCAGTTGACGGTCCTGTCACTATGCCTCCGAGTGATCATGCGCCCTGGCAACTTGGCCGCAGGGATGTCCCTTTGGCTGAATGGTTAGTGCGCATGACTCTCACCCTGGAGTCTGGGGATCAAATTTATGCGGTCTGGGTCCGTGCTCCATCAAAAATAGAGCTGGAGCATATACAGTATTTAGCGCAGTGGCATGACATGACAGAGCGACGACAGACCGAACACGCACTGCGGCGTGCTCAATGGAAATCAAACTAATGACTAAAACAGCTGCAATAAGGTGCGCATGGCATGGTGCAACGCTGCACTGTGACCAAAGACTGTAAAAAAAACATGGACGTAGTATCCAGTCTCGTCTGAAGAGCTGAAAGTGAAGCCAGTTGGGCGTGTCCCACCATTGCCATCTCAAAAGGATCTGCCCCTAATTTTGTGTAATTTCAAGATTAAATAACATCTAAACGGATGAGTTATCAAAAAAGTTCTCTTAGCTCATTGGCTGTCATTCACTTCCACGCTCACAGCCCCCCTCTCTTTGCCCATTTTTGTATTGCCTGGGAGTGATGACAGATGCAACACAGCTAAGATGACAACAGTGGGAACTGCCCAACTGGCTTCACTTTAGCTTTCCAGACACCAATCGGTCACATGAGCGGAAACTTCATTTATTATTAACTGTCTATGATTGATACAGACAAACCACTGTAGCTTGGAAAGGGGGGCGGCCCTTTTGGGGGAAAACCAAATCCAAAATCTTTTGAATGTTTTTTTTTTTTAACCAAGAAAAGCTCTGTGTATACTTTAATGGCCTATGGCCTTCACCACTTTGATCCAGGGTAAAATATTTAAAAGATCACTTGATGAATTCTTTTTCAAATTTAGCACAGCTATTTATGGCCCACAGAGGATTATCTGATATTTTTTGGACTAACATGTTGAGATTTATAGCTGTAATTTTCAGTAAAACATCAAAAACATTTCTTTCCCTTTTCCCCACCACCTTGTTCGAATTTGTTTCTGTGTTGTTGTGTCCATGTGATAGAACTACTACTGCCTTAACCTTAATTAGATATTTCTCCAACTTCTGATATGCCAAAATTCATAATGCTGTTGATTAAATGAGAATCATCTTTGTCCTCTTCTGCCACAGAAAATGTATGTTGAAAAGACAGTGCTGATCCCAAATGCAAGACAGACCTGAGCTCATACTGCTTCCCTGTCCAGCAACAGTACGTTAATGGTTGGAACTGCTCGCCCCAACCTACATTACTGCCCTCGCAGACACAGCCTGATGATCGCCGGTGCCATGGGAGCGGTGCGGGTCAACAGGTAAGGAGAACAGGAAGGCAAAACTATGTCAAGAACCTACAGAAGGTTGCTTTTCCTTTTCACGTATTGTGAACTAGAGATACCACAAACTTTAAGCTTAAGATCAAAACCTCCCTTAAAGGGTGTTAGAGTATAAAAGCTTTTTCAATACTGAATAAATGACAACAAATTTTTGATAGTGAAGTTACTGGCTACATTTTAGATCGGGCTTGTTTAACTCCTGTCCTTGAGGACTACTGCTTTGCAGGTTTTAATTGTTTCCCTGCTTCAACACAACCAGTATAAATGAAGCAGGTCTCCTCAATAGCTTGTTCTCAGGTCCAGCAAATGAGCCATTGGACCAGGTGAGTGAGGCCACGGAAATAGCTAAAAAAAAAAAAAAAAGGTGACCTTTATGGGCCAGAGTTGAACCCTGGTTGAAATTAATGTTTAGGTTGCAGGTCAGGAAGAATTTCTGAAGCTGTATTAGAATTTGCTTGAAAATGACTCTGAATGTTAATGAGCTGCATCTCTTTAATCTTTAGTCACACCTGACAATTATGCAATGTTTGTAAATATCTATATTAACATTGCACAGATGACTTTCCTAAAGTTTTTCTTCATGAGTGTTGCCAGCCACATCATGAGTATTCAGGACCGGGTGCTGATTCAGAGAAGATTTGATGTGTTGTTGCATTAGCACCAAACGGCCCTATGCCTAATCAGAAGAGCTGTTTGTTTTAGCTAACCAGAACTTAAGCCATTAGTTGGAGGAACTTCCTCCGTGTGGGTACCGACCTTTAACTGCAGGAGCAGCAGGTTCTGACAGCCTGTGGGCTGGGCTCTGCTAGAGCCGAGTCACGGAGAGAAGACGCTGAGGCAGGACGTAGGTTACTCGCGCTTTATTACAGGCTTTAACTTGTCAAAATCAAAGACGGAGGTGTCACTCGACTCTGGTAGCTGTGCTGTCCTCAGACCACTGAACGGTCTTCTCTGCTGCCCAGCGCGGCTTCCCTATATTTTGACTTTGGGCCCACCCAGTACTAAGAGGTGCTTTCTGGGTAATGTAGTCTATCTCATGTTATTTCCCTATTCACTGGCTGGGCCACTCCCTTCACGATGGACTACAACTATGGTTCTTACTGGCTCTTGCTGGGCTTCTACTGCCACATAGCTCAATTTCCCTGATATTAAAGTATAGACTTGTTTTGGTTACTGAGATTCCTTTATTTGGCTGTACTTCAGCTTTCCTCCCTGACAAAGTTTCACACTCATCCTGCTCTAAGCTGTAAGCTGGACTGTGAGCTTTCCCTAACAAGGCTTGTTTATCTTTCCCTTTGCTTTGGTCATGGTGATCTGCTCTGTTTGCCTAAGTATGGTGCATTGGTCATGTTGCTCTGTTCTGTTTGTCTAACTAAGGTGTTATTCTTCTGCTTTCTACCACAGATGTAATCTGGTTTCGTTGGCAGGGCGTTTATTTTTAAGACTTGGCATATATGAATTATTATGAACTGGACTAATGGGGATTATAATTGATTTAATTTGATTATATAGCCTACAACTAGATCACGGTGACTGGCATTGAATTGATTTTAAGTTGGGTTGGCACAGCAGATTTCCCTCCTTAGTAAAAGGGTTGGGTGATATGCAGCTGGAGACCAAGTTGACTTAATTTTGATTGGCTACAACCTTATTTGTTTATAACCATATTTAGAGAAACTAGGTCAAGCTGCCGGTAGCTAGTGGTCGGAGTTTGCTAAAGGCTATTCGTTAGCAATGGGCACTTCAGACAGAGAACTATGTTTATCAGACAAGACAGCATTTAGAAAATAAATAAACTTACGGGTAATGACAACATTATGGTCTTCTCCCTCAGTGTGACTACAGAAGTTTTCTTTTAAATCCATTTGTTAAAAAAAAACGTGACCTGAATTCACCCATGTTAAACGCAGTCAGATATGCACGCTACCGTGACTCACATTGGTGTATCAGCTGGGGGAAAAGGGACGGGGTGAGGATAGCGGAGGGTGGAAGGAGAGGGAAGGGTGGAGGCTGTTTGCTTGATAGTATGTTCTAATTGGAGAATTTGAATTACGTAGAATGATAACCTACGCAGTATGATAAACTGCTGTCTGATTCAACCGTTTTTAACAGACACAATTCTGATTGCCTATGAACAGGGACTTTAATACTTGCTATTGACATTCTCATGGCCTCATCAGTGCACAATAGATAATATTATACCACCAAACCCCAGAAAAGTTCAATCTAATGTCATGGCACCTTTAATAGTGCTTAAAAGTTACTTTGTTGTGAATCAGTGTTATACAAATACAGTAAAACTAAACAGAATTTAACTTAATGACTTGTTAAATGCAGCTGAGAAACTCACAGGCTTTTTCTCCCCCATGACTTTACAGCACATCTGACTGCAGAATTGATATTGAATTCCTTCATATTGCAATTTAAATAAGTTTTTGGATAGCTTGACATTTGGAGACTAATGAGACACTCATGAAGAGTTTTTTGCAACCTTGAAAATCTAATGTTACATGAAACTTCTTGTTAACATTTATATCATTTATTGCTCTTAAAAACTCCTGAGAAAAGGTAATGATTGTCGTAGCACAGAAGTATTCATCTGTCTCACATCCAAACTCAACAACAGTGGTGGTTTTAGCTTAGCAACAGTAACTAAGCACTTAATATCTGTCAAGATATGAGCAAGATACAAGCTTACATGTGTGCAAGGGGCACAATTAAAATATATTTTCATGGAGTTTGTGCTAATTAGTGTGCTTTAGTTCTCTAAAGCTGTAGTTGTTTGTGTGAATGACTCCCTCACTGTCTTAATGAGTTCCTGAGGTTAGATCTGGCTTTTAAAGCATAAGAGATTTTACAGTCATTGCACAGAGTTTCTTTACTGTCTTGGTGCTGCTAGAGTTTGGGATCATATTGATCTCTTCTTTCTCTCTGTCTTCATGGTATTTTAGAATCATATTCAGTCTAGGAACCCTCGCCATCATTTCCTGTCAAATGTTCCATTTGCCAAATTTTCGTCAAGAACAAGCTCTGTAGCAATACTAGGTTTTGTTGACCCCTTCCATCTGTCACATCTGCCAGTGAGAAACCAGCAAAATCATTTAGAATCAACCAAAAATCATTAACCTGTAAGAATCTTACTTTTTGTGCTTGATTGTGTTACATTTGCCCATTTTCAACTCTTTTTTTCCCTTCTCTGTTCTTCCAGATACAGCATCGTTTCCACTGATGAAGATGCCCTGAAGATCTCCAGCCTGGGCCTCCACAATGGCCACAGTCCTCTGACTCAGCAGACACTGTCAGGGAGCTGCATGCGAGGTGAGGAGGGAGGTGGAGGAGAGTGTGCAGGAAGTGATGAAGGACAAGGCACTCTTTCTTTGAGGGTGAAAAACGAGCCAATCGTCCACACCAGTTGCCGTACTTCACCTTCATGTCGCCTGGACCTGGATTTGAGCACTGGCCGCTTGCGCAGTCGCTTTGTGAAGAAGAATGGCCAATGCAATGTGGTTTTCAACAACATGGAGGATAAACCACGACGGTACCTGGCTGATATTTTCACCACCTGTGTGGACATACGCTGGCGCTACCTGCTGCTCATTTTCACTACCACCTTCCTTCTGTCTTGGCTGCTGTTTGGACTGGTCTTCTGGGGAGTGGCACTGGCTCATGGAGACTTCGACCTGCACATCCCCGTGAAGGACGGGGAACCTCAGAGTAGCATAGAGGAAGGAAAAGACGAGTGGCGGCCATGTATTCTCCACATTCAGGGTTTCATTGGGGCATTCCTGTTCTCCATAGAGACCCAGACCACCATCGGATATGGTTTCCGCTGTGTCACCGAGGAGTGTCCAATTGCTGTTGTGACTGTGGTGGTTCAGTCTATCATGGGCTGCATTATTGACTCTTTCATGATCGGCACCATCATGGCAAAGATGGTGCGCCCCAAAAAGAGGGCACAGACCTTGCTGTTCTCGCATCATGCCGTCATCGCTCTGAGAGATGGTAAACTGTGCCTCATGTGGCGCCTGGGGAACATGCGCAAGAGCCACATTGTTGAGGCCCATGTGCGTGCCCAGCTTATCAGGCCTCATGTGACAGCAGAAGGAGAGTACCTCCCTTTGGAACAAACAGATATTGACGTTGGTTATGATGACGGGCTGGATCGGCTGTTTCTGGTGTCACCACTCGTGGTCGTCCATGAAATCAACAAGAGCAGTCCTCTGTATAACCTGAGTTGTAGTGACCTGCAGAAAGAGGACTTTGAAATTGTGGTCATCCTAGAGGGAATGGTGGAAGCCACAGCTATGACCACACAGGCTCGTAGCTCCTACCTGGCCAGGGAGATTCTTTGGGGCCACCGCTTTGAGCCTGTGGTATTTGAGAAGGGCGACCGCTACCAAGTAGACTATTCCCGCTTCCATAAGACCTATGAAGTGCCATCAACACCTTACTGCAGTGCCAGGGAACTGAACCAGATGAAAAGTCGTAGTGAGCATTCTTCCTCCTCAAGTTCAAGTTACTCTCGGTCTCCATCGCTGTTCATTCCAAGAGCGGCCCGACACCTTCATGGTTCTCACTCTCCCAGCGCCTTCTGCTATGAGAACGAGGTCGCCCTGTGCTGTGGAGACGATGCAGGTGACGACAACATGAAAGATGAGATGGAGAACCTCAACGTAAGAGGTGACAGGGAGGTAAAGATGAGAGATGACATTCATTTAGATTTTAAGGGGACATTTGTGAAGGAACAGACAGTTGAGATGTTGTGCGTTCTGGACACAGAAAATCAGATCAGCCTTGACAGACTACAGCCCACCCTACCTTTATACATCAGCAGAGAGTCAGGAGTTTGATCAATGATAATGGCTGCCCTTTCATTTGTTTCCTCTTTTTGTGTGCATCCAACCAAAGTATTGAACTTGTGCGTACATAAAAGATGAAGGACGCAGATTAAACTGCAAATGTCTGATAGGAAAAGAATACCCTCACTTTATATTTGTTTGTTTTTGTTTCAGTTGACATAAAATCCTTATTACTTTCTTTAGTTTCAGTAAACATACACTTTCAATTGTAAAACCAGCACATGTAAAAACTCACTGCTCTTTGTATTTTAAACATGGTGACCAAGTATTTTATTTTGAAAAAAAAAAAGTCTTGAAAACTTGATTGCTTTCTTGTTAGTTTGACCTGTGTGTGGTCTGCAGTTAACTCAAGCTTTTCTTTGTTGATTTCTGTTTTTTGTTTTTGTAAATATACGCTTTTAATTCTAAACTGATTTTACATCATATACAGATAAATAAATGAAGATATTTGTTTTTTGTAAAGAAAGCATAGTGCAAAGGATTCAGATGTTTTCTCACGTGTAAACGCCTCTGTCTTCCTGCCTGAATTCTGTTTGTTTTAAGCTATTTTGGCTTTTCAAGATGCAGCAAGGTACAGGTATGTACCTAAATGGTGACCAGGCACAAGTAAAAGCTGTGTAAGTGAAGAACAAGCACTTTAGTCTCACTTTTATCAATAGATATAAAATCTTTGCAAATGTCTGATGTTTTGTATGAACAAAACACATATTAAACAGCAGTTATACTGTTGACAACTTGAATTTTCTGTGCTGTGTCTCTGTGCCCTTTTCCAAACTGGCAGTTAATCAGTGCTTATTGCCACCTTTTTTACTGTATGAGGGGGGGAGGGGGGCGGGGGGGGGAGGGACACAGACACGGGGGGGGATACGCTAACCAATAGGGGGACCTGTGGGGAGGGAAGGGAGAGGGGGGGGAGAAGAGCAAATCACTCTCCCCCCTATCCAAGCCTCGGATCGCAATACAAAGACCACGTAGCAGATCTCCGAAAAAGAGCCCAGCATTAGCTGTACTCTGTGTTCACTTCTAACAAAGCAAATTTAACTAAGAGGTTTAAATAAGAGTTTTCACATGATAATCAAAACACCTGATAAACATCAACATGGCAACATTGTCACTTTTAGAAAATTAGCATGCTATATTAACATTAATCTGAAGAATGCACTAAAACTATGTTGTCTTCTTTGAAACTGTAAGCATCTTTTCTTTTTTCTCTTTTTCTTTCTTTCTTTCTTTGAAAGCACCATATAAACACCATATATGAAGTAGAACCAGTTTTACATTAAGTTGTTTTGTTAGAGACGTCACTGGTATATTTGTTTTGTTTTTATTCTAGAAGATCAGGGTTTATTGCCTCCTGTTAAAATGATAATAATTTTCTATTCCAGGAAAGAGGTTGAACTTCTTTGTTGGTTGGATTTGAGCTAGTAGGAGAATCTGTTGCTGACCTGAACAAAACATAGTTTCATGGTATTACAATTAAGCCATAAAAATAGGTTTTGGTTTGGTTTGTTTTAAAGGTGTGGATAAAAGAAAATCCACTTAACATCATCTATCTGATTAACAACAATTAAAATATTTGGAACATGATAAAACAAAGCTACAACTACAACTATAACTAAACAAAAGCTTGACCAGTGGATTACATGAGTGATTTAATATAAAATATTACATAAATCAATAGTCTGTTTTAACCCTTTAAACCATGTGCATTTTTCAAGGCCTCAGCCCCAAAGAGGAAATGTAAATTAGTTTTTTTCTACAACCTCAAGGTCTACTTGAATACTTTACAGTGGAAACATTTGTGAGATTTGTTAAGATGTGTAAATACTATGGCACTACTGGTCAAAGTTTTGGACATATTTTGCCATTAAATCCAATAGGAACATGTGTCCAATGTTTTAAATGATATTATACTGTATGTTACTGGTAAATCTAATCCAAACCAATCCAATTTATTTATAAAGCACATTTAAACAGCATTGTACCAAAGTGATTACAGTCATAAAATAAAGAGAAAATACCAAAAGATAAAACTATTGATGAAAATAACTTATATAATAAAAAGATAAAACCCACACTGAGAAAGCATAAATGTATATATAAACTAGGGATGGCATTTTAGGTGATTTTTAAAGTTGACTTCATTGATTAGTTGTGGCGTCATTGTGACATCATTAATAATGAAATGAAAAATACTTTATCTCTAAAGGGACATTGTAAATCTGTGTGACATCTTATTTGTATAATGAGTGTGTTCCATACATTGGTATTTCTCATTTTGTTTTATTTTATCATTGTGTGGGCTCTATTGTACAGTAGGTGGATTAGAAAGTGGGTCAGGGAGACATCTGATTGAACCTGGGCTGGCTGCCTTTATATGGCTGCTACTCTGCTACGTGAACTAAACACCATGCCCACAGGAGTTCAGTGACAACAAAACCATTTATTTTCTATCGTCTTTCAGTCTGGTCTTTTTGATCCTGA
>JALJCO010011928.1:0-29603 GCA_023101725.1 Atherinomorus stipes
TTTACATCTGTGTTGCAGCTGACAGCAGCGATAAGGTTTAATAAGGATTTAATGGGAGACACGACTGTAATTGGAGTCAGATCTACTCATGCTCTAATGATGAGGCAGTGATATTGATAAAGCGATTAGTGTACAAGTCCAGTCAGCAATATTTTGCCGGCTCTCCTGTCCGACTCTGGCTGCAGGGTCTGTGGGTCAGAAGGATAAAACATTTTATATTCCTCGTATATGTTAAGGATGGTTGTTTGTTTTTCTGCATCTGGTGCAAAGATTGAATATTTTGCATGAATGTGTTCAT
The DNA here is from genome assembly GCA_023101725.1 of Atherinomorus stipes. NCBI lineage: Eukaryota > Metazoa > Chordata > Actinopteri > Atheriniformes > Atherinidae > Atherinomorus > Atherinomorus stipes. The sequence goes on from JALJCO010011928.1 coordinate 299, forward strand.
ATCCAGTGTCATAAAACCTCGACCGATTCTGAGGTGTTTAGCAGCACAGTGACATCATTGGCTTATATTCAGTTGTGTGACTTATGCAGGTTTCTGAACCTTCAGCAAACAAAGTGGTCAAACAAACCAAAATGGCTAATGAGCAAGAACGATTTAAGCTTTTAATTAAAGTAACAGCCGAGACGAGTTTCTACACAGCCAACCGGGTGAAGGCATGGGAAAAGCTTGAAGCCTATAACTTCTTTGAGTGTGGATGGAGGGAAAGCAGTTGGGATTAAGAGCCTCTGTGACAAGTCCTGCATTGTTCTTGCTCCTCTAAATACATATTTGGGAGGGATGTTCAATATTGGCTTTTTTGCCGATATCCAATTCCAAATTAAACAATACTAGTGATGCATGATATTGGAATTTTGGCTGATATCCGGTTTGCCAATATTTTAAAACTCATGTGGTCGATAACCAATATCAATACCGATATTAAAACTGAAAAATAATTGTTATGTTGATTCCTTGTGCAAAATTAGAAGAATACCTCAACTTCTGTTTTGTATAACAAGTCAAACTTGATGACAGTTGTTCAAACAAAACTAATAGGACATGTGCTTTATAACCTAGAACGACTTGAATCTTCTTCTCTGAGAAGAGAGAGAGAGAGAGAGAGAGAGAAACAATTCCCAAACACAGCAGATATTTGGTTATTTACACAAATGACCGTGTTTAAACTCTGTTCACACAGAACATCCTAAAAGAAACTGTCTTTAGAAGTTTTAAAGTCTGTAAAAAAGTTTTTGAAGGAGGAGTTTTTTTTTGTTTTGTTTTGTTTTGTTGTTTTTTTTTTTTTACTTGTCCTGTCCAGCATCATAGCAAGCAGAATGGAAATCTGATTGCTTTTTTTTTTTTTTAACTTTTGAAAACTTAAGATCATTTAAATATCGGTGAAATATTGGTGGGGTGGCTGATGTCTTATATACAGTTTTTAGGTCGATATAGGCTGATTCTGATAGGGGGCCAATTATATCATGCATCCGTAACCGATACCGATACCGATATATGCAGACAACTGTGAGGTTGTATCTCTCATATTTTGAGAGATGCAACTACATTCTGCTCCAAGAACAAAGATCCCAAAACAGCCTGAACTCAGCCAGAGGAGTTCATTTGGACATCTGGCTGCCAGATATCAGATACTAGCAGATATTAGCCAACATGTGGCTAATTCTAATGTTTCTGACAACTTGGTAACTTAACCAACAACTTCAAACCAGACATATTATAAGCAGCTTCAAAGCAAGTCAGTCTGTAGCAGCAGCAGCTGCACCGTAGTCACATAACTCTGAAAAGGAATGCTGGGATATGAAGTTCATCCACAATAACAGGGACTTTTAGACATGCTGGACCAGAGCGAATAGAACAAGATCTCATTAGTAAAAATATCAATCCAAAAACCGATTCCATTATTTTCCAGTATCACATTTTAATGCCAATATTGACCGATAATATTGGTAGGCCAATGATATCCCTAATATTGTGTTTTTATACCGTCATTGTTGCATGTGTGTGGTGTAGACAAGCCATGACCGCTCAGTACTCATCTCTGTCTTTCAGGGGATTCATTTGGGAAGATCTTGGTTGTTTTTATCAGAAATATTTTGGGAATAATGAAGCAGAAACTTTAGGAGATTAGCTTAACTCGTGTTGTTGTTGGCTTTTTGTTTAGCATCTGAAATCATGACGAGTAAAACCAGAAAGCAGCAATGGCTTTTCTTGCCCCGTGAGCTTGAATTTACCCACAACAGAGCAGAAGCAAAGAGAAGCACCCAAACCAACTGAAGCAGTCATTTACAAACCTTTAAGAACACACACACTCACCGGCCACTTTATTTGGTACACCTTGCTAGTACCGGGTCTGACCCCTTTTGCCTTCAGAACTGCCTTAATCCTTGGTGGCATAGATTCAACAAGTTACTGGAAACATCCCTCAGAGATTTTGCTCCATATTGACGTGACAGCATCACACAGTTGCTGCAGATTTGTCGGCTGCACATCCATGATGAGAACCTCCGGTTCCACCACATCCCAAAGCTGCTCTGTTGGATTGAGATCTGGTGACTGTGGAGGCCATTTGAGTTCAATGAACTCATCGTCATGTTCAAAAAACAGTCTGAGATGATTCCCGCTTTACTACATGGTGCGTTATCCTGCTGGAAGCAGCATCAGAGGATGCTACACTGTGGTCATAAAGGGATGGACATGGTCAGCAATAATACTCAGGTAGGCTGTGGTGGTTAAACCGCCATGTTGGTACTATGGGGCCCAAAGTGGGACAAGAAAAATCTCTCCCACACCATTACACCACCACCACCAACCTGAACCGTTGATACAAGGCAGGATGGATCCATGCTTTCATGTTGTTGACACCAAATTCTGAACCTACCATCCGGATTTCAGCAGAAATTGAGACTCATCAGACAAGGCAACATTTCTCCATCTTCTATTGTCCAATGTTGGTGAATCTGTGTGAATTGTAGCCTCAGTTTCCTGTTCTTAGCTGACAGGAGTGGCACCCGGTGTGGTCTTCTGCTGCTGTAGCCCGTCTGCTTCCAGGTTGGATGTGTTGTTCATTCAGAGATGCTCTTCTGCATACTTCAGTTGTAACAAGTGGTTATTTGAATTACTGTTGCCTCCTCTATCAGCTGGAACCAGTCTGGCCATTCTCCTCTGACCTCTGGCTTCAACAAGGCATTTGCACCCACAGAACTGCTGCTCACTGGATATTCTCTCTTTTTCAGACCATTGTCTGTAAACCCTAGAGATGGTTGTGTGGAAAATCCAGTAGATCATCAGTTTCTGAAATACTCAGACCAGCCCGTCTGGCACCAACAACCATGCCACGTTCAAAGTCACTTAAATCCCCCTTTCTTGCCCATTCTGATGCTCGGTTTGAACTGCAGCAGATCGTCTTGACCATGTCTACATGCCTAAATGCATTGAGTTGCTGCCATGTGATTGGCTGATTAGAAATTTGCGTTAACGAGCAGTTAGACAGATGTACCTAATAAAGTGGCCGGTGTGTGTCCCACACCCTTTCATGCTTCCTTCTTGGTAATCTGACTACTTCTTCGTGACATTCAGTGTGAATATAAACTTTTTTTGCTCCAATAGTCTTATTTGATTTTTCACTGCTTGTGTTGCCTTTAGTGTCAGTGATCAGAATCAGTCATTTCCAGTCCCCCTTTTCTTGCTGGCATGACACAAGAAACACTCTACCCTCGTCATTCCTCTCCAGCTAAAGCTTTTATGAAAGTGTTGTTTTCTTGTTGATTTTCAGAAAGAAAGTTTTAAAAATGAGACACCCCCCTGGTGTGTGTCTCTTTTCCTAAGATCAGCCTCGGTTTCTGTGTGTCAGTTAGAGCTATGCAGGTTACCTAGCAACCGCTTGATGCATGCTGTCATTGTTCATGTATGACTCACCTGTAAGCCGGTCGCTGATAAAAGCTTAATGACGCGTCAAAGCAGGAAATAACCACCTGCTGCGTGGCGAAATGCAGAAACCTGGCAGGATCTCATGTTTGACTCCCACACACACACACACACACACACACACACACACACACACACACACACACACACTTTGTTCTGCATGCTACATCAATAATTTACTATTATTTACTATTATTCTCAGAAATAAGTTGAAAGAAGATGGAAAAATCTTCACTTTTGTTAAACTTTTTTCTCTCTATGACTGAACCTCACTCGACCAGTTTGTGATAATATGATGAAAAATGAAGTTTTAGACGCCTGAATAAAAAAAAAAAAAAAAATCATGTTTCTGCTTCTAAATTCTCTGAGAAGTAAATTATTCTCCATCTTTACAAGTATTTGCTGTGAAGCATTTGATCTGGACTTCAGAAAGGAAAAATAAACCAACTTATTGTGCCTTATCTTACTTTTTTTCCCACTCTGAGATGTAGATCTTGTATTACATCAAACTCTCCATAGATTATATTAATTTTTATTAGTTTTATTATTATCTGGAAAAGGGCAGAAGCAGCTTAAGTGGTTAGAGGAAGAAGAGGAGATCTTTATAGTGAATTAAAAGGATTAATTTCTCATTAATCTGCCTTTGCTGGACTGACTGGATGTCGGAGGATTGAACAGCATGGGACGAGGAGATTAGATGTGTCTGAGGAGGCTGAAAGAGCTCGGTGGTGGAGCTCGGCTCAGGAAAAGGAGGAGATTGAGATGCTTTGTGTATTTTTCTTGCTGCTAAGCTGAACCAGGACACAGAAGTTAGTTTTTCTGCTTTGTCCTGATTTCACACGTTTTATGAGGGGAGAAGGAAGCAACCTGACCTGGCAGCTTCTCTTTCTGAGTTTAGCAGATTTTTATGAATTAATACGAGTAAGTAATCATTGAACTTGACAGACTCTCTGTATACAGCGTGATACTATGATCAAACTGGAGTCATGGTGGCGAGGCAGCGTTATTGCCTCTGACAGCTCAGCTAAATGACTCGCTGAGGTAATTATATGCTTGTTAGTACCTTTGACTTTGACTTTACTACTTGTACACAGGAAAACGCACTCATAATGTCGTGGTAACTGACTCATTGTGTCTTTCCCATCAGGACCTTGTCACGAAGTCTGGAATTTATCATCTCATCCTTATCAGAAAACTCCTCACACAACTTTCTAAAGAAACAATGAAAATTTAAACAGGGCAGAAAATGAAATCTGGTCTTAACCTCTGAATCTTGATGCTTGTAAAACCAGTGCTGACATGCGTCATGTTCCTTTTTATGACAAATAAAACAAACGGAGGGTAAATCCTGTGGTTTGAAATTCCATCACAGTGTAACGATTTAGAGCTGGTAAAAGCACCGTTTATTGTCTGCTAGGGATGCACCATATAATCGTCCCCCTGTTGGTATCGGCCTATATTGGCCTTACAACTCAGTATCGGACATCGGGCACCCTACCGATATTTAACAGATATTTAACTGATATTTAACGGATGAGCCCACTGTTTTTAAAGTCTAAGAAAATAAAACAAAACTTCTTTTTTTTTCTTAAAATCTTTTTTTTTCACAGACTTTAAAACTTCTAAAGATTAGGGGTGGGAAAAAATATCGACACACTGAAATATCGCAATATTTTCATGTGCTGATATAATATTGACATTTAAAAACGCAATTGGTCTATTTTACTAATGAAATCTCTCAATATTTCATTGTTCTGGTATGGAATCTCACAAGAATTCACGAAAATTTTGTGATATTTTCATATAATGATATCATATTGACATTTAAAAACGCGGTTCAATCTATTTTACTAATGAAATCTCGCAATGTTTCATCATTCTGAGATTTTGTTACAGAACAATGAAATCTTGCAAGATTTTGTAAGTAAAATAGATCGATACAGTGTTTTTTAATATTGATTTAATATTGGCATATAAAAATGTAGCGATATTTCAGTGAATCTGTTTTTTTCCTACTCCTATTTTTCAAAGTGTCGGAAACGGATAACAAAACTGCTGTTTGGAAGGACTGTTTAACTTATGAAATAATCAGGTGGCAAGTTTGTAGTCAGTCGAGTGCAGCCGCTTTATTACAAAAAAATAAAGCAAAAAAATTTGCACAACTCATACCACAATATAACAATATGTGTAAATATCATCTCTCTCTTAAGTAAATATCATCATATCGCGATATCATATCAGTATATCACACAGCCCTATCCTTGTAAACACGATCCAAATCACGTTTTGTCTGAACACAGCGTTAGATGTTTGGTGAATTCAATACTGTGAAAACAACAGTAGAACTCAGGGCTGTGTTTAATAGTGGAAGTAAGAATATTTCTAAACAAACATTGCAAAGACGACTCAAAAGATCGGGAATGAGCAGCTGTGTAACAAATCGGTGAAGTTAACCGGGCTTGTTTTCCAGGGAGCATTAAGATTGGTCATGTAGACTAATGAGTCCAGATCCACCCTGTTCCAGAGTGATGGAAGCATCAGGGTAAGAAGATGAAGTGATGCAGCACAGGTCTGATGGCACAGCCAAACTTCAAGATGGCAACAGCAGGATTCATGAAATCTCAGATTGAAAGAGCGGTTCAGGGAGCATTAGACATCATTTTCACTCATGGATTGGCCACCACGGAGTCCAGACCTGAACCCCATGGAGAATCTTTGGGATGTGGTCAAACACTCCCATCATCAGTACAAGATCTTGGAGAAAAATGAGTGCAACACTGGATGGGAATAAATCTTGAGATATGGCAGAAGTTTATCAAAGCTGTGCCACAGTAAGTCAAAGCTAAAGGCGGTTCAACAAAACAATGGAGTTTTTGACACACGTTTGTGGATGGTTTATGCATATCAGTAGCAAATGTTTTCATATTTTGACATTAAAATTAACAGTATTCAGTGTAATAATGTAATTTAAAGACAGTCAGCTCTGTTTCACTCTGGTTATGATAATTTCTTTAAATGATTATGTAATATCTTGCTGACATATTTCAGAATTATGACTGGCCTTGTCCATCACACTGAGATCAGACTCTGGAGGGAAAAGTTCTGCACCATTACAACCTGAACGCCGTTTGTCTTCATTTTCTTTGCTGCACTGAGTTGTCCCCATATCACTCATCAATCCCAAATGCAACACTCACGGCTGTTTCCTGCTCTATCGTCATTTTTCTGAATTATGCATGTGGGAGAGTCGTCCTCAGAGCTGAAGAGGAAGTTACACTGGAGTACGGGCAGGTAATGAGTAAGGATAGACCGATACATTGGCCGGCCAATATTTTATGGTGACATTGGCGTTTTTTGCTGGTTTCAGCGTCGGCTGATACTATAGATGCACAATGCAGTTTTTTTCCCAATCAAATCCTATACAAATACAAATTAATCCTTCATTATATTCAATTGGGAGTCAAATCACTATTGGCCCCAAATATCGGCAAGTTGTCGGCTTAGGCTAATAAGTAAGACTTTCGAACATACAGTTGTGCTTGAAAGTTTAGATACCCTTCCATTAAAGACAGAAAAATTATTAATTATTTTCAAACAAAAATTGAAAATCAATATTATATTTTAGTTAATTATAATTTAGTAAATTTTTATTATTACTTTTTTCAGTTTTTGTTATTTGAATTACTGTTGTGAAATTAGCCTTTTCTGTAATGGGAGGGTATGTAAACTCTAAAGCACAATTGTAAACATTAAAAAGCTGTTGTTTTCTTAGGCCAGTGTAGATTTGTAACACGCTCTTAGAAAGTCCTCCGAACAGGCTCTTTTCGTGTCTTACCTGCAGAAACCTGCAACTAGAATAATGCATTGCATCAGTGCACAGACTCTGCATACTCGGTGGCCTCTCTGTCATCATCTACCACAGCAGGAACATGGGGAAACTGAGTGATGGCCATGTTTTGCAGTTTGATCCCATTTACATCATAGAAGTAATACAGAAAGTTCCAGAATTGTTCATTTCAGCTAAAACTCACCCGAAAAGTTATAATCCACTAAAAATACTTAAGTGAAAAAAAGGGGTCACTGAAGAAGCAGCAGTTCCAGTGAAATATATCCACAGTCACAACTTCTGTGGCTGCGAACCAAGCGGGAGCCGAGCCAGGCTCAGTTTATTAAGAGCTTGGCAAACAAGGCTGCTGTTCTCCGTACATGCCAAGATACAACCCTCCCTCACCACAGCAACGCTGGAGCAGCAGCTCGCTCTGTTTACCACAGACGAGGCCGACTCGCCCTCTCAGGAGTAACACTATCATGTCGGGTCAAAGGAAGAAGCTCAAGAGGCTCTTGTGTTGCTCCTGTTTACACCGGTCCCCGTCACACACCCGTACGTCCGGGTTTGGCTCGGCGGATGGTCAAACATGAGATGTTTGAGTTTGATATCTGTTTTTCTGCTGGACCACTTAACTGTTGTGCTTTTTTATTTTTATATTTTCCTCTCAGGGATCGAGAGGCTATTTCCCCCTGAATTAAATCCTGTTCCCAGTCAGCACTGCTGACTGGGAATTCCTGTGAATTCCTGCTTCTCCCGTCAGGGCGTAGGTACATGCTACCAAAGTGCAGGACCAACAGACTCAAGCACTCATTTGTCCACGCAGCCATTGTTTTCTTAAACAAGTGACTAACCTGTCATGATGCTGTTGTTTCCTATCTGTTGTCTTTGTTGTTTGAATGACTGTTGTTGTTGTGTTTTAGCACTGCTAGTTGCGCAAGAAATTGCCCTACGGGGACAATAAAGACTCCTTGAACCTTGAACCTGGTTCTGTGTGGCATTTGTTACTGGATGCCTAAATTGCTCTGAATAAGTGGTGTAATTAGGATTTGGAGCTGAAACCGGTAATGGTGTCATGTGGGTGAATATTTTCATCCACCGGATGTCAACGAGATGTTTGTTTGGATGATAAAATGTTTGCTCCCATGAAGGTCTGAGTACTTGACAAATCCCTGAAAACACTCAGCACAGGTTAGTTTGGGACTGAAACTGTTCACTAATCCCAGAGTTTTAACTATTCTTTATTTTTATTCATGTCCAAGAATTTGATGTTGTTTGCTCAGACAATTCCTTTCTGTTTCTTTTCTATTAAGATATTTAAATCTGTTTCTGGCGGAGGATGGAAATCAGACAGTAGTACATGAAGGTTGTGTATTTATTTATTTATGTACTTTAGATGTGGACGGGTTCTGTTGAAAATCCTGCAGTCTTGTTGAAGTGAAGTGCTTGTCTAGCGCCTGTCCACAACATGGAAATTGGTTTTCCTGTAGCCATTATGAAGTGTGATTTGAGATAAAAGTAATTGAGAGCTTTGTCTGTGTGTATACAGGCATGGTTTGATTTTGAAGCATAACTTGAAAAAAGAAAAGATGGAAAGAAATGGATCTCTTTCCAGATGTGTATTAGGGCTGGGAAAAATATAAATACACTGAAATATCACAATATTTTCAGATGCAGATTTTATATTGGTATGTAACCCTTAAAAAACGGAACGGCCGCGGGCGGCCGCTAGAAGTTCCCTGTTAGCATAATCCTGCTTAAACTGCTCTCAAAATAAAAACTATAACAGCTAGAACGATAAATTTTTTTTTTATTTGAAAGCTAAGACTGGCGCCTTTCAAGCTAGAGAGATGGCGTCCCGAGTCGATGACATCATCATTTTTCGCTACATGCGACGCAAATCGGCAATGTAAACACAAGGTGGCGCCAAGAAGTCATAGCAGAGTGGAGTGTTAAGTGGTCACTGCCAGAGAGACTGACGATGGAAAAAGAGACAAATAGTGAGGAAAATAAAGCTAGAATAGGTTGTTTAGTCATTTATAATGTGTTTTACATGGTTTTAGCTGGTTTTCAGTAGCTTTTTTTTTTAATAACAGTTGCTAATTTTAGCATATGAAGTAGCTTAGTTCAACACAGATTTATAAAGAATTTAACCTGAACCATGCCTGACCACAATGATAAGGTGTAGTATATATTTTTTTATACATAGTGGTATCGGTACTTGGTATTGGCCAATACCCACAGCATGAATATCAGAATCAGTTTCAGGAGGAAAAATTTTTTATCAGAACAATGATAGAAATAAAGGCCAAATTCTCTCTGTTGTCATCTGTGTTTGTTTTCATCCAACGACACAAAACCAGATTCCTTCTCACCCCTACACTTATTGTCAGCACTGATTCAAATATCGCCAATATAATGATTCTCAGCTTCAACGTAGGAAAAAAAAGTAATCCTTTCAACTCATTTTAAAGTATGAGTAGTACTAAAGTTGTACCTGTGCCCTAAAGAACTTTCCCCCCACCTTACTGCTCTTTGAATTTCTTTGAGGAGTACCTTAAGGCATGCCTTTGTGTTCTTTAACTCATTTTTCTTTTCTTCTGGAAGCTCAGGAGTTTGGTCCTTTTTTTAACCACGGTCACAATTGAAAGGTCAAAAAGTGAGTTGATAATGGTTTGGCTGTCCCTTCCTTCCCCCCCCCTCCTGCTTTTAACTTTAGATCTTCTGCTCTGGATTGAATTGGTGAGCACGATGAGCCTTTGTGTAAACCACATTAACGTGTAAATAAGCTCCGTCTGTATCTACAGTTTCCAGTCGACCTCACCAGAAGGTTTCGAATTCCCTGTACACGTGTTTAAGAAGTGGCTAATCTTTAACTAGTTTTATTGTTAAAGGTGTTGTAAATGTGTATTGAACTGCTGACACACACACACACACATACACGTAGGCCAACAGAAAAGATTTTTTCAAGGTCTGACACACACGCTCAGTTTTCTTATTTTTCAATCTGTGACTTTTAATACAGCATAGAAATCTGATTTAGCTAAAGGCTTTAGCATGCAAGGCGTAATTAAAAATGTTTAGTTAGTCATCTGTTACTTAATGATTTCATTCACTGCGCTGTAGGAGACATCCATTTGTAAAAGGCAGTGTGTTGATTTTTCTTTTTAAAGGAAAAAGATTACTTAAGGAGATGCAAGGGATTAAATTTCAATGTCGCACACATCCAGTTGGGATTTTAAAAGATAGATTTTTTTTTCTAATTATATGCAGTCTTTGTCAGGCATATCACCCACTGAAAATATAAACTGCTATATGAACCAAATCAGGTGTTGTCCTGTTTCTTGGAGATACGTACACAAGAGATGCAGTGGCTCTCACAAGTACCTATCTCATGACATTTTTCTTGGTTTTGTTCTATGCAGTACATTTAGTCTGTAATACACATTTTTCTTTTCTTTTTAAATGGAAATAATCCACAAAAAAAACTTGAAATTTTTGGAGTGAAATAAGTTAAAAAAACAAACAAACGAACAAATATTTCTACACAATTCTAAAAAATATACACCGCTTTGTAATGGGGCTTCTAGATAAGTTCTGGTGCCACCTGTGATCCACAGAGGTCACATAATTGATTGAAAACAGTCCGCGTGTGTAAAATCTAAAGATCTAAATGAGTCTACAACCCCACCAGTTGTGAGGCCCAACCATGAAGATCCTAGACCTCTCCACCCAGGTCAGGGATGAAGTCGTGGAAAGGAAAGATCAGTGTTGGGTTCAAAAAATACCTGAAATAGTAAAAAATTCACGATGCACCATTAAACCCATCATCACAATATGGAAAGAATATGGCAACAAATGCTCTAAAAGGGGCAACAAAGAGACCAAAGGTAACCCTGAATCAGCCGGGACCATTGCCCCTGTCCATAGGTAGCCTACACCACCCCGACTAAAGCCATATATGAGATACATGGTAAGTCAGTCTGGGATCCTTCCGTTAGACTGATTTCCAATTTGAGACGAGAGACTAACAGAAACAAATTGAACTGGAGAGAACCAATCAGACAAACACGGAATTGACACAAATGTCTTTTTGTAAGAGAAAAGCCCTCAGAACAGCAAGTTGTTGCGGTTTTAGGCTAATTTTGTCCGTAAAGTGCTCTACGTACGTTACGGAGAGCCCTCTACGTTGATGGAGAGCCTGTCGGAGAGACTTGCCTTTGTCTCTGGCCGCACAAATGATTTTTTAAGTATCCATCACTCATCAAGGGACGAGAGATGACAAGGGCTGTGATTGGTCCAGTAAAAATATCATTTCCAGAATTATTTCGGGTTTGACTACCATCACAGCGTAAACACTGGCAGCGCCATTTTAAAACACCAGCCAGCCTGCTAAGATTCAGAGATGACTCCAACTGAAGAACGTTTGGCTGAAGAAGTGAGGAAATTCCTAAATCTCCCCATTGTCTCCATGGAGGGAGAACTATGAACGCTTGAGGGGTCTCCGTGGTTACGCAGTTGGATAACGCATTATGCTGTCAGAAATGTATACTGTAGCCTTAAAGCAATACATGTAACTTTTGGCCACTAGGGGCACTAAACCTGTAACTTACCACAGGCTACACAATTGTCGCAAAATTAAACGGGTTCAGTCTGTGTTTTGGAATCGTGTTTGTAGACCACTTTGATCAGCTGATAGTGAGGTCATCAAGCCACAAAGCAAAGGTCATATGATCCACTGAAAGATGGATCCACAACTTCAAAGTTACAGTGTGTGTTTTTGAGGACAGCCGCGCCTTTGGAGCGACGACATGCGTCAAGTGTTGTATGTTGACCCCAAAAATAATTTTTATTGCATTAGGCTGATGTTTGGGTCAAAAGTTACAGTGTACTTTTTAAAGACATGTGCAGCTCATTTAAAATGTCAGAAAGGGCATCACGGAATCATCGCTCTTCTGCGGCTGCCATTCTGATTGATTAAGGTTAGAGAACGGAGTCACTGAAAAAGACGTATCGTAAATTTTTTTTTTTACCGGAGTGGAAATCACTTTCCAATGGAGGGAACCCAGACTGACTTACCGTGCATCTCATACATAGCGTTTGTCAGGCTGTTGTGCCAGGCTAGTCCATAGGGCCACCATCAGCTATGCACTTTATGAGCTGGACTTTATGGGAAAACATTTCTTTTTATTGAAAAGCTCAGTAAAATTTTACTTACTGAGTGTCAAGCAAACCATCAAGACGAAACCCAACAGTTCTCACTATCCCAAGAACACCACAGTGAAGCATGGTGGTAGTAGCATCATGCTGTGGGGATGCATTTTTATTAGCAGGGACTGAGGGAAACTTAGGGAATGATGGACTTAACTAATATAGGAAGTCTTCCAGACCTTTGAGGCTGGGATGGAGGTTAACCTTCCAGCAGAGCAACATACTGCTAAACTAGCACACCAGTGATTTAAGGGGAAGTGTTAGAATGTGTTGGTGTGACCAAGTCCAAGCAGAATGTATACATGTCATGTATGGCTGAATATGACGCTTGAAATACCTTTTTGGTTTGGTTTTGTTTTTTTTTTTGTTTTTTTCATTGCACTTCTACATTTTGGTTTGGCGTCGGCTCCCAAAAAGTTAATAACACATCAGTAAAATGCCAAACAAGTCATCGTTTACAAACCAGTGGGTGATTTTATGTTGACTTTACAAAGGAGAGACTTTGCAGCAGGAGCATCACAGACTCTGTCCGCTACAGTTTATTGCCTCACACACAGACAACCGTTCACCAGATAGCTTCATTACCGATCCTACAGTGTCTTTCAGACTTTCCTGTGGTCCCCTTCATCCTATTTTATTTCCTCTTAAAAAGATGCATGCGTCTGTGTCTAGACAGCTCAGTGTCTGTGGGTTGCATACACCTCCCTGCCTTGTTTCCCTGGCGATGCCCAGGCCTGTCCATTAAATGTCATTACATTTCTCTCCTGACTTCTCCACCTTCATGTCCCAACCACACATTTTATCATCATCTCATTCTAATTCCCTTCATCTTTTCTATAAAATCCAGCTTTTTCCTCACCTTTTCATCGCCTCTACCTCTTTCTGTCGTTCAGTGGAAGAGCCCCCCTCCTTTTCCTTGAACAATTTTTTTTAAGCCTGTCACTGGTCTGCCCTTCATCAGAGGCTGACTGAAATGTTGTCTGATTAACGGGGTCCTTTCTCAGAAGTGCAGGGGCCTTTGTCAGTCCCTGCAGTAACCAATGCAGACACAGACATAATTTGATCTCTCGCTTCTCATAATTAACATCTGCCATGCCATTAAAATATATGTCATCAGGCTGAACTTTATGAACATTTTAATCTAGAGAACAGTAAATAATTCTCTGAGAGATACAGAGCCTGGTCCTCCAGTTTCCTGGTGGTAGATGGAGGGATTGTACTTCTGATGCTGTATGGCAATTCACTCTGTTTGTGCTAGATACAGTATAAGTTGAAGAGTACGCATAGAGAGTAAGGATTGGCCGATACATGGGCTGGCCGATATTTGCATTTTTTGTCGGTATCGCCATTGGCCAATGCATCAAGATTTTGAATTGAGGTTTGAATATTAAAAACAAACACACAAAAATAAAACAAGTAAACAAGCATGATGGGACTACGAAGCAAAAATTTTGTTGAGCAACACTTTGAGGAAGTCTTTTTTTTTTAACATTACAGAAAACACCTGATTGCAGTGATTGTCTCAAAGTGTTGCCCATCAAAATTTTGATTCGGAGCCTCATCATGCTTCTTTACTTGTTTTATTTTGTGTGTTTGTTTTAATATTTATGTTGAACCACAATTCAAAACCAATGTCATGATTTTCTTAGAATTTTTTTTATCTATTACTTTTGTCAATTTCAACTTATTTCACTGACAGCTGATTATTTTCCTTCTTTAATTGGAGGGAATGAATAATTTTGAGGACAACTGTATATATGTTTATTACAAGTTTCATATATCCATTTAATATTAGCTTACAAGTGCACTATTTCTTTTTTATATATTTATTTAAAGTGCTTTGCTTTTTTATATTAAAAGTTTTAAAATTAATTTTCATTGCATCCTTTACTATATTAATTTGGAAGTCAAATGCAGTATCGGCCCCCTATATCTGCCTCAAATATCAGCAGGTTGTATCGGCCATTGGCTGATGAGAAAATATCGGTATTGGTATCAGCCCTTAAAAAATCAGTATCTGTCGTCGCTAATATAGAACCCTCAGCCTTCAAACTGGCAATAACAAAACAGGCAAACAGGCTCAAGCTTGAGTCATCTGCAGTTCAGTGCTGCTGATCATAATGCATTGCTTTACCTGCTCATCTTTATTCTCTGACAAGATAATGCAACATCACACAGATGCTGTCGGATTCTCTCCCAGTCCTTATTTTTAAAACCTAGAATTTATTTGTAATCCTCCTCACAGCCACAAACATCATCCCACATGCCACCTGATTCTCCATCACCTCCTTCTATAAATGTAAGCGATAAATTGGAGAGTGGGCCTGGGTTGTGCCCCGAGGCGGACGGCAGGAGACCAGCGATCCAGGAGAGGTAAGGGGGGGATGTTGGAGCGCTGAGCTGGTGAGCTGCCTTTGCCCTGCAGCACATACATGAAAAAGTGCTCTGGAAAAGATGCCGCACCAAGAAGAGATGCAAGCTCACAGAAGCCGAGGAATGCTCTGCTGAAGAGCAACGATGCATCATCTGTCACTCACAGCACGCTTATGTGTCTCATTCAGATGTGGCTGAAGTTTAAATTCATGTTCCTTTTTAGAACGAAGCATTGCATGAAATAAGTCGATTTTTAAGGAAAAGGTATTGTTGCATTTCCTTTTTTTATAAAGTGCAAAGCGAAAAAAGTTTTCGAGTGGAACTTTTGCAGAGATGAAGCTCAGAAATGACTCTGAGTGAATGAATTCTTCTCAGCCTGAATGGGGCTTGAATATCGGGCATATTATGAATTTCAAGTCTCCAACTCTTACAATAAGACTTCTGGATGAGTGATGTGTGGTTGTCCCTGGAGGAAAGTGAAAAATGATCTGAGACAGAATACAGATGCACGTAATCCTGTCAGGTCATGTTCCAGGTCTCAGGGATTCATGGTCCAACTCAAATTAGCTCCTAAATGGACAACACTGAAACTGCTCACTATGGAAAAAGGAAAGGATCAGCTTGTGGTGCGAAGGGAAGAGGAAGTGACCTCGCCTCACCCGGGAATTTATATTTTGGAAGCAGTCTCAGACTGATTAGATTATCTTTTTAATTTGGTTCTTTTAACTTTGTCTGCACAGTCATAGACGGCGACATCAGTTCTATCTGCTGTTTATGAAGCACTTTTATTCCTTTCTTCTCTGCTTTGGTTGAAATTCCCACATTTATCTTTGCAGTTTGACTGCATCGTTCTTTAATTGTCGCCTGGGAATGCTGTTTTGAGACTGAGAAACTTTCTTCTCTTTGCTTTCATTGATTTCTGCTTTATCTGCACGGCCTCCAATTTACCGTTGCAGCTGGAACGTGATCCCGTACGGGAGCAATCTCAGGAGCAGGTGGAGAAGCCGCTAACTTTTCTCCACAACGTCATTTATTTCTTACATAGATTTCTTTTTGCAGAGCTTTTTCTCATTGTCATATTTTAGCATTCCCTCTGCAGTCCTTTTCCTCTTTCTTTACCTCCTGCTCCCTCCTCCTCTTCAGCACCTTCGCTGTCCTATCCCCCGCCACTCTTTCCCTTTATATACTCTTAGTTTTCTCCATCTTGCTCCTCTCTCCTCTTTATCCCGTTGTAGGTCTTCCTTCCTCTTCATTCCAGACTTTAACCTCGCCCCTCCCCTTTCTCTTAATTAAGCCCCCCCCCCCCACGGCACCCTTCCTGCATACTTTGCATGGTTTTCATAGCTCAGCTCTTCTACTCATCTTCACCAAATGCACAGAGCATCTGCTTTTTGTGTTATGGATAATTTGCATCATGAAGCAATGATTGATCCAAGCTGTTCAAATTAAGTGTAAAAATGTAGGTTTTGGACCAAGGTTTGCTAAAACTAACAAAAAAACGAAAACTAAAATTGGAAAAACATTTGCTTTAACTGAAATGAAAATAAAAAGCACAGTTTACAGTTTTTAAAAACGATAACTAACTGAAACTGTATAAAAACTAGCAAACCAGCTCAAAAAACTATCTAAAACTAACTGAATTAAAAAAAAAAAGTCAAAACTAAATGAAAACTGAAACCAATTAAAATATTTTAATACTAATGGGTGATGAAGCGCTAAATACCAAAAATAACGTTTTCACCCACGTTTATCTCCGTTGACTTGAACAGGCTGTGTGCTGCAAAATGCGCTGCAATTTGGTGTCTGAATTTCCCACGCTGTCCTGCGGACGTGACAAAAAATTAAGCTACATCCGCAGTTTTGATACAGGAAGAAGACGGTCGTGTTAAATTCAAACACTGTAAGCGATAGTTATGGATTCCTCTGCCGTCAGCAAACGATCCAGATCAACTGAAAGGCACTAAAAAGTAGGGCTGGACGATTATGGAAAAAATTATAATCACGATTATTTTGACTGATATTGAAATCACGTTTAATATACACGATTATTCATTGGTTTTATAAAAAGTGTTTATTGAACCACCAAAACTCAACTTCAAATATAACTTTAAAAAAAGAATAAAACCGGAAATAAATTAGAAACAAGTAAAGGAGTAAAATAAGAATATTATTTAAGATAATAATGGCAATAAAAATGAATACGCAGTCTATATGCATTCCTGTTCTATACTCCCTGCAGTTTGCTTCCTATAACTCCACCAGTCTGTTCACTTCAGGATTAATCGATTACAGTGTTTTTATGATTGTGAAAAGGCAAAATTGAAATCACGATTAAAATTCGATTTATTGTCCAGCCCTACCAAAAAGTGTGGTGGATTCAGTTCACTGCTGTGACAAGACACCTACATGCCCAAAATCAGCTTCTCTCATTGAGATAATGCCAAACTGGGATTTTTAACATGTTGTTCGTAATAAGTTATTACTGACAACTTAGTCATTTATGCAATACTTAAGAAATGCATGTGTTAATTTCACAGATTAATCTCTTTGCAATTATGTGTTAATATTCATAGCCCAAATTTATTTTACTAAATGTAGGCTGGTGATGCCCTGAAATCATCCTGTGACCCACATGGGGGTCACAACCCCAAGCTTAGGAACCACTGCTATAATGGGTCAGAGGAACCATTAGCAGATTTTGACCTGAAGACCATAGGCTATGGGTGAAGTATAGGGCTGGATCAGACCATGAAGGGCTCTGAAAGTAAGAACCAGGATTTTAAAATTTATCCTTGAAGCGGCAGGAAGTCAAGAAAGGAAATTCAGGACAGCAGTGATACAGGCTCTCCTGTTTGTAGATGACATAACTCTGTCTCGTTAAGGCAAGTAAACAGGCTGTTACAACAGTCCAGTCTTGTGGAAATTAAAGTATTGACAATTTTCTCCAAATCACCCTGTGAGACGATTTACCGCACCTTGTAGATGTTGACAGTACCTCGATCTGGCATTTTTCTTTGTTTGCAGTCCAAAACTCTTATCAGCTTTTTATTTGGGAGCTGAAATTCCGAGTTTTGTTTATTGAAAAAGATGAGTACCATTTAAATTATTTTTATATAACATACAGAAGAATATTGCATCTTCGTTTTAAAATTTTGCTGTCTGTTTTTCAGAAAATTTGTTAATACGTTACAAATGGTAAAAAAAAAAAAAAGAAATCTTTTCTTGAGAACTTTTCCTCACTGGAAAGTATCATGAATTAAAGGATAGATTTAAATGCATGCAAAAAAAAATGAATGTTAAGTGCAAATTTTTTAAATTTTTTTAAAGAAATAATTGATTGATCACCACCTGTTGACCTGTTAACAGTAATGTCATTAATGTTTATATGGGTTTAAGTTCATATTTTTGTGTTTTGTAACCACTCACTTCCCTTTTTCTCCTAATATTTGTTAATATAAATCTTCATTAGTGCAGCTGTGAGGAAATACGACTTTGAATGGTGCATAGAGGATGGTCCAGTGTTTCCCATGCTGAAGAAAGCACTAAAGATCCTTTCCTTGGCATTTTGAGAATTTGCCCAGCTCTTATTATGGCTGCCACTTACATGCTTCCAGATCATTGCACTCAGTCAGAAGCTCTCCTCAGCAAAAAAGACAATTCAGCCAAACCAAACTTTCTGACTTGCTCTTCTATCCAGCTGAAACAGAGATTCCTTAATCGCAGTCGCTCAATGCAAATACTGCACTGGTAAAATTAGCTGAGCTTAATGTTTAAGTACATAAACTGGAACTGATCATTTTTTAATGAGGGCACTTTTTAACTTTATTTTTTTTCTTCAAGCTGCAATTAATGATGAAGATTTTGAGCTTTTGCAATGAAATCTAAAATAAATACTACAACTTTTGCTCTGGATTTAGCAAAACTTATCATGCCTTCCTACTTTTTTCTCTCTTGCGTATAACTACATCTGTTCAGCCACAAGAAAAAGCTGTGCTGCTGCAGCTTGCAACCCTCTGCTGCCGACTGCACCCAGTAGAGGCAGTGGAAAGCGTGCCAGCTGTGCAGGAGCAATGCCATGCTCTCCCCATGCAGTACTGGTATGCCCAGTGCGTCGCCAGGCTCGTCTGTGGGTGGTTCTCAAAAACAGAGGCAGCAAAGAAGGTACTCATTGCAATAAACCAAAGCATGATGTCCAAATATGTCAAGTATTTTGTTCTTAATTGAATGAATCCACCCAAACAAAGAAGAAAAGCATGATAAATGTTCCACATTCTTAGTTTAAATCCTCCTACATGGGTCCAGATATTTTAAGGAGAAATGTTTTTGGGTTGAACAGAAGAAGTTGTTACTAGTGAGGTCATCAAATCACAAAAAGGCAGATTTCTCATTCACAGAAGGACTGAAGTGGAGTAAGAAGAACATCCTGTGCTGTAAAAGAATGAATTCTTGTTCTCTACCTGGTGTTCTTGTTAGGCTTTAAAACATGCCCAGTGCTGTATTATGGTCTCTGTTGTCGATCTCTGTCATGGTTTTAGATCAGGGTCTCTGAGATGGAGGTTGAAACGTCCTACTCGGAACTGGGAATTTCCGACTTCCGAGTTCAAATGGAACGCAGCATTTTCTACATGCAGAACCGCTGCTAATGAAACAAGATCTCGCGAAATCTTGTAGTTCCAGTACGAAATCTCACGAGATTTAGTTAGTAAAATCTCATTTTCGTTTGTTGGTAAAATATTGGTCCGAAAACACAATACTGATGTTTTCCGATAACGCATATTAAAGTAGCCCTATCATGAAAAATGGACTTTAAAGAGCTTTTCAGCATGTTTCTGTCATTTCCTCATAAAAAACTTCATTTAAGTCGTTTTTTTCTTCGTGTATATTTGAGTAATATATATGAATATTCAGGCCAAGCTATAGCTTCCTTAACATAACTAACTGACACTTGTATATGCAACAAGGTGGCACCAATCACGAAGTGTCAAATACGCATGCGCAGCATCGTAGAAAGACACTCTTTGTTCAACAGAAACTCTTAGAGAATCCTAACCTATACACACTCTCTGAGGAAGAAACTAACAGCCTGCAGGAAGATTTCCTCAGAGACTAACAGCCATCATCTAACAGATGTTTGATAATCTGTTTGAGTTCAGGAGAAAAGCTTTTTTTTTTTTTTTTTTTTTTTTTTTTTTTAAAGCTCTAGAGGATGGCAGGTTGGTAAAAATGTGGTTGTGTTTGGAGTGGGAGTTCATTTGTTGTACTGGACGAAGTTGGATTTTATCATCAGGAGCAAGAAAAAAACTCAACTTTGTGTGTGAACTTCACTCCTGACAACTTTACAAAGTGTTTTTTGGGGGGGGATTACGACTGAAACCTGACGCAGTTCCTACTAAAAAAACACGTGTGGACAGTAGGGCTGCACGATTCTGGTAAAAATGTGAATCGTGATTTTTTTTTGCTTAAAATCAAGATCACGATTCTCTAAAACGTTTTTTTTCCCTAAAAGTATTTATTGCAAAAATAAACTTTAACAAAACAAACAAAACAACCTATTCAAAAGGTAATTCAAAATAGAGCATGTGTTTGCACAAGAGCTTTGTTGGAGCATTTCTTTGGCAGATGCATAGTTGTAGTTCTTTAACATTGGTTAGGGGGTGGGGAGGCAACGGCAGTGTTGCATTTGAGGGCACTTGAAAAAAATCTGGGAAGAATGGAAGCTTATTTGTGATAAGCTCATGATTAAAAATGTTTCAGAATTGTTGTGTGTAGAATTGAGATTGCATGTATGTGTGAATTGAGATCACGATTTTTTAACGATTAATTGTGCAGCCCTAATGGACAGAAAACAGCACCGGTGAGTGAAAAACGTCTCTCAGCTCAGTGCTAAGTATTAGCCTATGATTTGTTTGCTAATTTACTTACTTGTCAGGGTCTCTGTGGTGCTTCAAACTCCAAATCAGACTCTGGGTCGAGCATACAGCTCCATAACAGGCCGGTCTGTTTTATCCCGTCGATCGGAGTCCGATTATCCATCAGTGTTTACAAATAACGTCCATGTGAGAGCCGGTGCCGGTGCTACAAACGATTCTGTGACCCTTCAGAATCAGTGTCTCTTCCGGGGCGACGTCATGAAATGGGCGTAAAACATGTTGCATTTGGTTGAGAGCTTCGTGGTTCAGGACAGTCAGCCATCTTACTTCCGTGTTGGAAATTAGACGCATAAAAAAACTAATATTTACCTCCAAATTAGTTTGTATTGTGGCGATGGGAACATATTTAGCTTATAAATGCCTGTATTTGTATTTTGGAACGTTTGAAAAGCATAATACAGCTCTTTTAATGCCAATATTGGCCAATAATATTGGTTGGCCCAAAATATCAAACATCGCTACTATTGTCTGATGGCACCGTTTGCTACAGGACGGGAAACATTTGGACAAGTTGTATGAAAACTTGGAGACTCATTCTCACTCCAGCTGGATGAATCCTCAGATTTGAGGAGAAATCCCCAACTTTTCGTAGAAGCATTGATAGTGAGGATGTTTACAAAAGCATGCCATTCGCACAAGTTTGGAGAACATTTTCAACTTTCATGTTGTTAGCACGCTGCCACAAAAACAGTCTGAGCTTTAAGTGATGAGAGAGGGTTTGTAATGAATTCAGTCATGAATTATTCACATCCAACATGTTAAGAATTGGACGGTGCAGCATTGTGTTGCCAACTGAATACGTTTTGCTTTGGTTTATGGACTTGGTTAAAATGATTCCACAGGGAATGCAATGCTGAAGAAAGTTTGAAAAACAGTTTCATATAATAAGTGAATTCCTTATTAGTTTGGAAGTTTGGCTGAAAAACCGAGAAATCTCAGCTGGACCAAATTCAGTTCTTCTTGCACATTCAACAACACAATTCAAGGGTGCACACAGTTTGTGGCGCAGCATTAAGTGATAATGTTATGTAGTCGTCTGCTGCTCCCGCTGACCTTGGAGCTGCCCTCATCTATCAGCCTTGGTGTTATCTCTCCGCTGCAACCATCCCTCCTCCCATCTCCTCTCCGAGGCTGCATCTCAATCCTGCACTCGGCCCTCCTCCTCTTATCTGCCTCCGTCTCCTGTATCTGTAATGCTGTCAAACACGTCTTAACGTCGGTTGTATTTTTGTCCTCTGTTGGTTAAATCTCTGCTCTCCAACGGCCCTCACCGAGTCCAACAATCCCCATCTGCATTAATGCTTTTAAAATGTCAGAAAGTTTTGATCCAGATGTATTTAAAAAAGATAAAGTTATAGAAATGAGATGCGTAACGTTTAAGAAGCATTTTCTACACATTCATGACAGAATAACATTTAACTCCTCAGAGCTGCTGCCACACAATTCATATGCCCCCCCCCCCCCCCCCCAAAAAAAAGGGATGGAAATTTGAATTTTTTTTAACCTATCTGTCAAGCATTGCATCAAATCATTACCCTGCGTTTTAAATCAGCATAGATGAAAGAGACTCAAGGAAACTGGATGATGGGGAGGTCACAGAGATTGCTGTTTCTCCGTAGTGTGTGTTTGTGTGTGTGTGTGTGTGTGTGTGTGTGTGTGGGCTGGAAAGATGAAATGATGCTGCCCTCAATATGGTTTAATGAAACCTTTCCCTCTGCTCCGACTCTTTCATTAAAGTCGCAGGTTGCTGCTGTCAGCCCTGCTTTTCTCGCTGCCTTCCACATGGATAAGATCCTCTGTTGCGTTGTCATTGTTTTTCTGTCTTTTGTCTTATTTATGATCTGTCCTCTCAAACTCTTGCATCTGCCTGCTGTATTTCTCCATCCCATGAGCATATTTTCTAATCAGCAGCAAGAAAAACAAAGGGCTTCACTCAAATCAGCCGTTATTACACTGAACATATTGAGGTGATTACAACGGTGAAAAACATCTCAGGTTTAATTGTGGAAAATGTTTATGTTTAGCTGCATCAAACTGAGCTGGTACGTTAAGTAAACCAGCAGAGAAAATTTACTGTAATTAACCAAATCCACCGCTTTTTGAGTCTAAAACTTCATCAGAAAAATTCTTTTGTGGTATTGTTAAAACCATAGATTGCCCAATACACTGATACTGTAATCAACCTTTTTATTATTATGCTTTTACATAATTAAGCTTTTTGTTTGATTGAAAGATAAGATTTTTTTTAGATTCAAAGTCTTTTTAAGTATTGAATTATGCAGTGATTTAGAGCATCAATCTGCATGGAATGATAAAACATGTTGCAAATGAATTGAATCTTCATTCTTGCATCTCTCGATTTTAACTTTATACAAGTAGATATACATGCACCTGCAATAAAAAAAAAAAAAAACAATCAGAAAAAACAAACTTTTTAGTAGAGCAGTGGTTCTCAACCATTTTCCTACGAAGTACCCCTTGCGAAATATGTTTTCAGCCTTGTACCCCCTATCTACCGCAGACTATTGTTGGTGAAAAAATAGATTAAAAGAAAATAAAACACTGACTTTGTCATTTGTGTCTGGTAAATGGTAATTTTGCCTTCTTTCGTCCTAAGCCTCTGCCTTTTCAATCAGATTTTACTACTCTTCAACCACAACTCCACTGTTTCCTTGTCAAAGTGACAGTGATTGATGTTATTTGGCTCGTAACAGGTTGGATTTTTAATGGTTTGTAATGAAATAGTTTTAAATTAAATTTAAACTAAGTTTATGATCGTGCAGTCACATTTATTGAAACCTTTATTAGATCATTTTTATATAATGATGTTTTTTCATTTATTAAAAAAACAAACAAACAGATATCAAAAAATTTGATCTACCCCCAGGAATATCTCAAAAGTATCCCCAGGGGTACGTGTACCCCCATTTGAGAAACCGTGTAGTAAAGCATCTGAAGGCCGTTTATGCTCCTTTTATGCAGGTAAAAGTAACATAAAAGGGCACATTCTTTTTAAATGTCACTTCCCTGCATGCATGCATGCAATGCGTTCCATTTGTTAGCATGGTTGTTAGGCAGTACGTCCACCAGAGGGCAGTGCAGAGTCCAGAGTTCCCCCTTGAGTTCAGACATCAGTTTTAGAAAATAACCAGAAAAAAACACTCTGAGAGCGCAGACCTTTGTCATGCAGCTCGACTCCATTATTTTTGTGTGTTCTGGATCATCCAGAATTTTCTCTGCATCCGGATCAACTTTCGAAACATCATTGAACTCATTGAGATCCTTCCTTGTAATTTTTTTACCAAACACTCCGGCAATTTGTATGGAGTTATATGGACATATTCCCTATCTCACAATGATAGAGAATCCTTAAAAAAAATTCCTGGATCCAGAAGGTGATCTGGATCACCACCAACATTTAACAGGTTCGTCCTTGGGCTGATGCCCACGGCTGGTGAAAATTTCAGGTGAATCCGTCTAGAACTTTTTCCTTGAAATTGCTGACAGACAGGCAGACAGACAGACAAACCGTTACCGAAAACATAACCTCCTTGGTGGAGGTAATTAAACAAGGTGATGATGGAGAATGTCACGATGAACCCCATTATCGGTTTCTGCAGCCATTAAAAAGAAATTCTGCGGCTTATTCTTTGTCCTTTTTGCTGCTCGTTCGTCGGGTGTACTACTCAACACTGCTCCTGCACTTTCTGGTGGTATTACTACATTTGCTCTGTTATGCTGGGATCACACCAACTGAACACACCGTCCCAGATGTCTTAAGTCTTCGGGTCTTAACCTCCAGAGCTGTTGATACTCAGAGTTGAAAAAGACGTTGACCAGAGCTGTCTTAATACAGAATTGCGACATACGTGGACTTGGCTGTAAAAGGGGTCAAGTGACTCATGGAGGCTTCCAAGCGAACCCCACGCTGTCACATCATACTGCAATACAGACAGCAGTAATCAGATTACTGACAGTAAATACTAAATAAACATGTAGGTGCTGTTTGCTGCAGACATGCTAGGCTCTGTGTTTTTAGTGTTTTAGCTGACTGTTTTTAATGTTTCATCTGTTTTTATACAGTGTCCTTGGATGCTTTGATGAGGCGCTTTTCAAATAAAATGTATTATGATGATGATGATGGGAACAAATTGCATGATGGGGAAAAAATGCTGGAAGAATTTAGTTGTAATCTTGTAAATGGTGACCTGCTAGATTCACAGTGTTTGTAAAATCTCAGTCTGAGACTTAAAAACTGTCTTTAGATGTGAGACAGTGTGAGATGGTCTTCCAAGAGTCTTTTTCAAATCTTTTGAAAGTCCTCTAATGTGAGGGAGGTATTAGGTATGCATCCACATAATTATACACATAAATGATGACAGTCACAGAACAAAAGCGCTCCATTCATTTTTAACATGAATGGGCCTTAATAGTGTTTATATTTCAGAAGCAGTTCCATTATAACAGCATATTTAGGAGCATTTTACATGTCACCCGTTCATAGGAGCATAAAGCCTCATTTATGCTCAACATTAAATTTGCATACGGACAGCCTCCTGTCCATCTTCTGGAACCGTTCCATGACCTGCTTCAAACTTAAACCTCCCTCCTGGTCCACTTGCTTCTAACTAGACCCGGTTTAATCTCAGTAAACAGCAGCAGAGGTGACTGTTGTTGGGGTTGCAAGATTCGGGCTGCTTTTAACTTCTCTGAGGCCAAGCTCTCCCCCTCAGCTATACTGATTGCTGGAAGTAAGACAAGACTTAATTTTTTTTGGTAATTCCCTTTTTCTGCCAACACTCTCTTTACCTGGAGGATGTTTGCTGCACTTGGATAGAGAGAGATGCATTGCAGCCTATGTAGGAAATCAGCAAAGATGTCCTCATAAGCCTAAATGTAGACTATAATGTGACAGCATTGCTGTGAACTGTATAAAACATCTTGTTTATATGATTACTTGTGTTTCTGCTACATCTCCTCAGTCCACCAGTGCCTGCTGGGAATGTCGGAAGTGTTGGGGAACACTTGGCTCTCCTGTTGTTTCTGTGTAACACATCGTTTGCTCTCTGGGACCCCAGCAGCGCCTTGTTAGTGTTGATGCTAGCAATTTCTGACATTTTGTGCTTTCATAAAGAGTAAGAGTCAGATTAATGAAGGCAACATCTTTCATGGCCCAATCTCCGTGTGAGGGGGGGCTCCATGACTTGAAATGAACTTTGGTATCAGCACAAAACATCAGCTCACTCCCTTATCTCTGTGGTCCTGCTCTTTCTTGCTATTTTTCACCCGGCTGACATACTTGTCATTTTTGCTGCTGTGCACTCCATCAGGGGTGGAACAGGATAAGATGATGTATATCTTACTGATTGTCTCATTTACAGTTCAGAGGAGAGGATCCTACTTAATTGATTGTAGGGAAGGAGGGTGGAGGCTTTGAGCTTAGAGACTATCCATCACTCTCACCATCATCCATCATCTTGGTGCTAGAGGTAAAAAAAAGGTGAAAAACACAAGCACTCCCTCAAAGTTGAGAAACACTAACTCATGGTCTCATCTATCTCAATATATTACGTTCATTTAGTAGGTGCTTTTATCCACAGGCACTAACAAGTGAGTAGCGCATTGAGGGGCAGCGTGTTGCCCAGATACTTCAACATGGACACAGGGGAAGAAGGGATCGATCCAGCAACCTTCTAACCGAAGACAAATCACTGACTGCTCGATTTTGTCCGCTCTAAAATGACCCATTTCCCCATGCTGCTTTTAGTGTTTGATTGTTAGCAAAGCAATTGATGTGAAAACACATCCAGAATTGCTGATTTCACAGATAATGGACATCTTTAGAAGCTGGATTATATAAGCAAGATATCACAGTAACATGAATATTGGAAATAAGGATTAATAATTGAACTAAAAAAGTGATCCAGACTCCATACGCGTTACACAGATGTTTATGGATTTGCTGAAAACATGAATGGATGAGCTCTTGATTTGTCTAGCGTTCTGAGAGCAGAGCGTCTCTGAGGGGTTTTTACCCCAACATGGCAACTGGTTGGCAGGAATGGTAGGAAATATCAGGTGATATTAGGCCCTCCTGTATCTTTGCTGTGGACTACATAGTCTGCCACTAATTTCATACCCGACTAATCAGTTATTGTTTGTACTGTTAGAATAATTTTTCCTCTCCAAACTGCAGCTGTACCTTCCACCACCTTGTCTGCTATTCTGCTCAGCTTTTCTTGAATTGTATATTGATATAAATAAACACACAAACTGAGAGTGACATATGTCTGGACACATTTTTCTGTTAGATTAAATGAAAAAGTGTCCAAACTTTTGAATGGTACTGTAAATATGCTAAATTTTTGTATGATCCGACTAGTCGACTAATGGCCAAAATAATCAATGACTATTATTATATATTCACCAGCCCTTCGCTTTACCTCTCTCTCTCTCTCTCAAACTAACAATCTCTGGCTCGCACTAGTTCCCTCTCTTTCTGGCTCACTCACTCAGGTTGAATCACGTTTAACAAGTTTTTTTTTGTTTGTTTTTTTATTTTTTTTATTCTATCTATCTATCTATATAGATGAATATAGATATATGTGTGTGTGTATATAAATAAGTAATATGTTTGTTCAGAGGCTGGCGATGTGGCTCTTCATGTCAGTTTGGCATAAAGAGCCGCAGGACTCACTGTAAAGAAAACTGATTCTACCTCATCTGTACACTGTAGTTATGAACTTTTAAGTGGTTTAAAGGTTTTTAAATTTTCCGGTTTGTCATCAACCAAAAGTAAAATGCATAATGATAATCATTCTCTGCATCCTCCATCCTCATTACCTTTACCATCCCCATCATCATCACTGATCTGTACCATCGTCGTTGTCCTCCTCCATACTCTCATCCCTCATTCTCCTCATTGCCATTCTCTCATCATCATCATTGTCGTCATCATCATCATTATCATTATCATCCTCCTCCACATCATCGTCGTCGTCGTCATCATCATCATCCTCACTCTCATCCCCATTCTCATCCCCATTCTCCTCCTCATCGTCGTTGTCATTATCCTCATTGCCATTATCCTCCTCACTCTCATCCACATTCTCATCATCATCATCACCCTTATCCCTATCCTCATCATCCTCATCTCCATCATCCTCATCATCATCCTCATCTCCATCATCCCTATCCTCATCATCCTCATCTCCATCATTCCCCATTCTTATCAAAATTATCCTCATCATCGTCAGTAATCGCCACCCTCATCTCCATCACCTTCCCCTTTGTCATCCCCATTATTATCCCTATCCTCCTCCTCCTCATCGTCCTCATTATCTTCATCACCATTTCCATCCCTCTTCCCCATTATTCCCAGCATCCCTGTGATCATTCCTCATGCTCCTCTTCATCCCTGCAGTAATTCTGAGTTTAAGTTGTCCTTTGTGGTCAGGCTCCTTTTGTCTGCTCTGATTCTGGTTCTGGGATCAAAATGCAGCTCATGTTTGTGTCTGTGTGTCTGAGGAAAGGAGAGAAAAAATACCTGGGGAGGAGCAATGATGACAATTTTTAAAGATGCCAGTTTATCAGGTGTAATACAGCATTTGTTTACAGATTTTGAATGAAACACAGTTAAAATTTCCTAAAAAAAAAAAAAAGGAAAAAAAATATTAGAGATAAAAGTAAAAAAAAAAATCTCCATTTGTCCAAATGTTTATCAGGTGGGAAACCTATTAAAATCTGCTATAATTAAGATTATGTAGATTCACAGCAACTGCTAAGATGCCTCAGCTTTGTGATGATTGACAAATAATCAGTTGGCTTATACATAATATTTTATAACTTGTACAAATATGATAAGAAAGGTCTCTGTGAGGAGCAATAAACAGACCCGAGTAGTTTGACATTTCTGAAGAGTAGGAATTATTTAAGATTTACTTGTGACTGGCAATTCGATCAAAAACCCAAACAGTTCCACTTTTATTTGAGGAAATGTAGCCGATGTTCTTCCATCGGGGAGCTTTTTTCTTACCCGGAGCAAGAGAGCAAATCTGTTTCATCCGACTTACTTTTAATGGCCCGTCAGTTTGCTGAATATCGTTTTAATTTTGAAATTGGTCTGTGTGGCACTTAAAATGCGCTGGTGCCAGTCAGATTTCTAAAACTGTTGTCTTCTTCGAGTGCTTGCCAACATCCATTATCTCACATAAATGGAGGGCAGAGTTCTGGCTTTCAACACAAAGAAAATCTACTCTTATGTCGGGATGAAGATTTGGGGTAAACCCACTTGGAATAAAAACAAAGTGCTTGTCACGGCGTCTCTGCCTCAGCTGCAAATATTTGATAGAAATATTTTAATTGAAAACATTCAGACTAAGACTTATAAATAAGAGTTATTTATTTTGACCATTTTCTCTGAACCGTACAGCCATTCATTATTTTCCTGGGTTTAAAATTTTTCCCCTGATTTTCTGCCTTTCCT